>JAPXFQ010001311.1:600000-1085418 GCA_028564705.1 Apricaphanius iberus
CAAACCTGAAAAGTTGTAACGCTGAGTTTCAGAAGTTGATCCTCTTTGACTTAACCTGAGTAACATTTTGACAGAAAAGATCTTTCACAGCAGTGAGGGGAAGGAAATGTTCTCAGTCTTCTCATGTCTTACTGCTCTATGAGGCAGCAGGAGGAACGTGATAGGCGCACTGTAAATGAGGGGACCAACCTGGTCATGAGTTGAGAAGTTAAGAATTTGGCAACTTCAGTGTCCAGCTCCATGGCTCTACATGCCGCAACGTTCCTTACCCCTGATTCACACCAGGCACAGAACTGCTCTTGCAGTCCAATTTCTTTCTCTTACTTCTTCAGCTCAAGTCCCAAAACCGTGAGATTGTTTATATCAGTAGGTAGCGGGTAGCAGACTGCTGTAAAGCAAAGTCAGTCAGTACTTCTGAGACCCGGAGGAGGAAAAGTTGTACCGTGTGCTTTTATGCAGCCTTCCGGTGACAGCTCTGAAAATGAACATCATAATGGTGTTATGTCACCATGGTGTTTCGAAAACAAGTGTAAAAGTATAAAAAAAGTAAACTTCATAGTGAGTTACCACTGCCTTAAAATGGAAAATTAATCAGTTAAATGTATGTTTTCTGACTTAAATTAATGCTAACTCATTAGCTGAAGGAGCTTTGCTTTCTCTTCACTATAAGAGCACTCAGTTCCTGATGTTAACGTTGATAGTTTTATCTTCTGAGTGTTTACTTATGGGAAAATGGGAAATGATGAAATTCGATTACTACATCTGTATTACATTTGATTCATGTGATGTTTAACAGAGACTGTTGGTATTTAAATGTTAAGTTTATTCAAATATTTTGGTTAGCTCTACCTTTGTTGTATCTATTTTTATAGCCTTCGACTGAAACCACTCAAAACTTGTTGTAGGATAGTCCCATAAAGAGGATGATCAGGTCAACGTTACATACAGAAAATGTTAACCAGTTAGTTTGCTTTAGCAACGGGCTTGAAGATAAATAGATTAAAAGGGCCATGTGTGAATATGATTGTAGAGGTCAAACTAAAAAATACATTGATCTCTCCTTTATGTCATTAATAAAAGAGCAACAGCATCCAGATTTGTCCTTTTACATCAAAAATTGTAGTTTAGAAAAATTAATTAATTGTGATTAGTCATGATCAATTCATAGCTACCTTGTGATTAATTAGATAAAAATCTGTATTCGTTTGACAGCCATGGCATGAACAGTCTCAACAATTTGACATTTATTCGTCTTTTGCATGAAAACCTACATTTGGCTTTTTTTCACCCACAGTAAAATCCCAGCTGTGACTCAATAACCAGGATTGTAATTCCCAGAGGAGTGCTTGCTATATTTACTGTGCAGGTAGTGGTAGCAGAAGTCTTACGAATTGCTCGTAATGAACACAAATGTTTTATGCTATTAATCCAGCATATCGTTCATCTGTGTCAAAGTACAGCATCTGTGATACAAGAATGTTCTAGCTTATTTAATAAACAGAAGTTGAAACATAGCTACACCAATTCCACCCTCTGGTGGGATTCTAAAAGACCCAACAGAGCCGACGAAGCTATAAATTTAAAATCCTCTGCAGCTGCACTGGAGAAAACCCAGTTAAATGCCAACAGAAAATGAGGCCAGTGTGTTTATTATGTGGAATCCTGAGAGGGTTTTTTTATTTGGTATCTTGGCTGGATGTGCTCAATGCAGCCTTCTCTTTACATCTGGGTTGAGCTGGAACAAAAGTGTAGACACAAACCCGGCAGGCTGCCCGGGCATCGGTACACTGATTACCATCCCACACACGGCCACACACGCCCACATGCACAGACATGCGCATGACGGGGTGAGCTGCAAAGAATGCTGTTCCGATCGTGACTGATATGCAGAGAGATTGAGGGAGGGAAGAAAGCAGACAAGAGAAGGGAAGGAGGAGAGGACAGCATCTAACTATGGACCTCCTGGTGTCTGACTTCTGTTATTTCATTGCATCATTTTTACCCTGTCGACTTATTCTTATCTAGATCATCAATTATTTATATCTGCTATTAAAACAATAAACAAAAAAATTTGCAAACTGCACCCTTTGGAAAGGGTTGGCATTTAAACACAACAAGGCAAAACATAATTAGAAGCTACTCTAAAATGTGCTGATGATACAACATGGTACACATGACCAACTCCTACTGTCCCATTGAGATGAATTAGCTCATTTAGGATTTTTCTCAGGTAGGTACATGCTGAAATGTCTTCTTTTTTTTCTTTTTGTGTTTTCTGAAATTGCCTTGATTAAAAATACTTGGCGACCACATTAAAAGCTTTAATAGGTTTTGCAAACAAAAAGCACTAATAAATTCAGTTGAAAACAGAGATTTTTAATGCAGCTCCAATTCAGTGAAATTAAACATTGCCTATATTTACCTTTGAATGCTTTTTTTTGTGTGTGTGTCTGATTAAGGAAACAGACTTCTAGTCCTGGTTAAGCTCCAAAAGTTCTTTAAAGAAACCGAATGAATACCCATGTAAAACTACTGCATATTAACAGAAGCGTTGAACTGCCACTGCTAGGAGATAGCAGTATCTCCCAAAAATTAAAACGTTTCTTTTTTTCCCCTATTTTTGGGGATTTTGTGACCACAGGGGTTAATACTACTACTTTAAGAAGTGGACAACATGAAGTGCCGGTTTTCTTTTTCATTGAGGTCGGAACATAAAATACAGAGATTAATGAATATAAATATAGCACAATAAAATGAGGTCATCCCGCTCTGTATGAATCATAATGTGAATTGAAAGGGAGGAAGCTCAGGTCAAATATGTGATATAATCAGATTGAGTCATATATTGACAATGTAAATACAATCATTTCAAATGAAAGCGAACAGTTACAAAATTTATTTGCTTTATCAATAGAAAAACAGGCAACAGCGTAAAATAAACTGTAACATGTTCCTGAAAAAATAAAATGCTACTATATTTATGTGTAATTAAATAAAATATGCAGTAGATTAAACAAATTTTAAATATGCACAAAATAAATAATATAAATAACAAAACTAGGGTGTCAAATGATTAGTTTGTTCTTCTTCTGAATAACATGGTAGCTATGAAATAATCACAATTGGTTGATATACATTTGAAAAGTACCATTTTTGAATGTGAATAAATATTTAATAAGGGGCCAATTCAGTTTCATGCGGAACAGCAGGAACTTGTGAGACTGTGGGTTCAGACCACCGCAGGTGAAGTGTTCATAATTTAAGTGCACTCGTTTAATTTCATTGTTCATATGCAGTTCTGTGTATTTTAATGTACAATGACCTTCATATGTCACAAGATGTGCATCAGTTTTTTCTGGTTCAGTCCTAAGTAACAGGTTATTCAACACAGAAAACCGAACAACAGAAGTTTTAGCTTTAATTACATTTCAAATTAGGAACTATTTGTTCTTGATTTGAGACGTTCCTCAATGGATATATTTATACCAACCTACTGAAATTGTCAGTCTAAGGCTTTAGCTTGTATTTGTCTTCTTTCCTTTTAACAAAGATGTCTGCCCTCACTCGTTTTCTTTATGTAATCTTTTTCTTTATATCTGAAAGTAAATACTGGCACGAATAAAGTGCATGCCACATTTGTATAAGTCTTCTGTAATGTAAATGTGTGTGCTCTAACACAGACAGCAGCAAGAGCTGCCTGCTGATGATGGGATCGGATTTTCTTGGACTTTGGAGGGAGTTATTTTTGCATCAAACATTCCAGCATGCTCTTGGGCCAGGATTAGTACCAGCAAGCACTCTTTAGATGTGCTGGCAAATTTTTGTAAACATCATTCACAGATGACCTTTTGCGGCAGTATTATCTAGTTTAAATTTCTCTAAGATCTTCCCCAATTCAAGCTACACTCAGAAGCATCAACAGCTCTTTTTTCTCCTCTTGGCCTGAAAAAAAAAAAAAAACCCTCTTAGATCTCAGCACCACATACTTCAATAGATTCGAGAAAACCGGTTGGGAAATCTGTGAGAAAAGACTAATCAACTCATCTCAAGTCCCAAATTTATTTTCATTTAGGAAGTAGGATGTTGTGTAATCAAGCCTGTATTTATTCATTTTGCAATCTTTGTCTTACATTATTAGGTATGCAAACCAAAACCTATTTCTTTCCAAGTGTTATTTAACATATAGTTGAAAGCAAAAATTTGCATACTTTTTATGAAATCGTTCTGTTTTAAGTCATAGGTCGATTTTTATTTTTTCTCCATTCCAAAATAATAATCAAGAAAATGATTTGACAATGTTTCTTCAAATATTTAAATACATAAGGCCTGGTTACCAATTCCTTTTTTCTTGGCCGCCATATTCAGACATGAAAACAGGCGAGGATTAAAAGAGGTGAAAAGGATATCAATCAATCAAACGTCATTCATAAAGTGCTTTTCATACAAAGATTGCAACCATTCCAAAATAATAATCAAGAAAATGATTTGACAATGTTTCTTCAAATATTTAAATACATAAGGCCTGGTTACCAATTCCTTTTTTCTTGGCCGCCATATTCAGACATTAAAACAGGCGAGGATTAAACGAAGTGAAAAGGATATCAATCAATCAAATGTCATTCATAAAGTGCTTTTCATACAAAGATTGCAACCCCGAAGTGCTTCGCAGATTAATAATGACCCCGCTTTGTAGGGGGACCCAGGGGCATGCTCCACTGCATAATATTAGGCACATTTTATATTCAAATATTATATTCAATCAAGAATTTACAGTCCTAGATTAATGTATATTATAGTATCTATAATTTAGGTAGAAGATATAGTACAAAACTATTGATAAAAAACCCCCACATTAATCAAAATATAATTATCGCTAACTTTATAAAATATATTCTAACTGCAGCCCTATCCAATTCGTGCCATCGCTTAATTACCTCATTTTAATAAATAACATAATCAGTAAATTCAGTTAAACCATTAGTTCAACAAACTTTGTTTTGATTTATGACCTTAAAAAAAAACTTACTTCTGATACCTGAGTGTCCTCAGTAAATACTGACCAGGGCTATGATTTTGTAACACTGGTGCTACAGAGGTTGATGGTTTTATAGCACAGAAAAAAAGTTGTACCATGACCAAAAAAATGTAATTACTACCTTTACAAACTAAATGTATAACAGCATAACACACTTCAAAGTTCTGCTGGAGGTTTCTTCCTGTTAAAAGGGAGTTTTTCCTCTCCACTGTCGCTTCATACTTGCTAAGTATGAGGGATTACTGAGGGATTGCTGTGCTTGGGGTCTGCATGTTCAGGGCAAAACCTAACGTCAACCACTCAAAGCAATCTGTTGGGATTTCTTACACAGAAAACTTTCTTACTGATTGGAATGTTTGTATAATTGTAATGAAATCACATTTCTTGTAAAGTGCCATGAGATGACATCTGTTGTGAATTGGTGCTATATAAATAAACTGAATTCAACTTAATTGAATTAAACAATAATTAACCTGATGCAAAATGAATGAACACATATCATTACATATTCCCAAAATTATTTTTAATTAGCAAAAAACAACAGGGTTATAACAGTAGTGTTTACATATAATCCATATACAGTACAAAGATATGTAAGTTTTGTCTCACATGTGTAATGCATTTCATATTGAACATATGTCTCTTTGTAGCATTAGCTTGCAGCATTAGTGAAGCTAGCACACATCATCCTTCGGCATGATTCCCTTTTTTACTGCCCGTCCTCTTCATTGGGAAAGTACTTCGGAACAAGGGTTTTGTGTTGTTGAGTAAAGACGGTTACATCTGTTTTGTTTAGTTTTTTTCTGACTGTACGCATCATGTTAACATAGTTTAAAACTTCCAGCTGCTTATTAGGTAGGAGAGGGCCTGAACCTTTGTTACCAAAGCGTTGCAGTTGGATGAAGTGTTACAATTTGGGCAAATGCAAATTGACCTATTTGTATTGATTCTGAGGGAAATTAATATAATTGAATAAATCCATTTTTTTCTATATTGACATATTATTTTGACAACCCTATTTTAGATGTTTGGCCTGAAATGCCACTAGCAAACAATAGGAACGTTCTAGATTTTAAGTGAAAACAACCTAATGATTTTACTAAAACAAACCAAAAAAAGATCTGTTGGATTCAATGTTGGAAAGTGGGTAAAATAGTTTTCTCATACAGTGTATGTAACTTTAATGTTCATCTCATCCAATTTATCATCTGTTAAGGGAGGTGATGACATAAGGGAAGCCAAATAGTTGTACTTCTGTCAAACTCCGATCTAAATTTAGCTCCCACTGCAATGCAGGTGACAATCCATAGCCAGCAGCTTTTCCTCCCACTTCCATTCTCTCTTTCTCACACGCACACGAACACAGACGCATCAAGAGTCTAGCCACCAGCAGAGAGAAAAGAAAGCATCTGTTGCAAAATGAAAAGGCACTTTAATCTGCCAGTCAAGCCCAACCTGCCGGCCATTTCACCTCCTTCTTCTCACCACGACTCTGAAAAAGGTTAAAGGTTTCTAGCGGAGATGGGATCAGTCACTTTGCTCCATTTCTTTCCATTTTTAACCCATTAGCTCCACAGTGTTTCCTGACATTGTGTTTTTTTATACACAAAGTCATGGGTGGGTTTTTTTTTTAAAACAGTTTGTAGTGGCTCTATTTAAACAACATTTTTCAGTGTGCCAACGACAAATAGGGAGGATATGATTAATTAATGTTATTACTTTGTGTATATATATATATGTATATATATATATATATATATATATATTATATATATATATATATATATATATATATATATATATATATATATATATATATATATATACAGTATATATATATATATCCATGACTATTTCCTGGGGTCTATTGGAAAATAAATGACTTATTCAAGTGGAGCTTTTTGATTGAAGTTCACTCTGTCTCGTACCTGACTTTCCATCTTTCTCCCACCTGTGTCTCCAATTGTGGCTTTCTGTCCTCCCCATTTTGCTTGAGCCTGTTCTTTAACCCCCACCTGCTCTTCTTTCATTCTGGAGGGCCTGGAATGATTGGACGTGACGGATTATATCCCTTCGGCTCCACTTAGCAGCGACTGGTTGTATGAGAGCGAGGGCTTTAACCCTCTGTGAACGAGCGGTGAGAGGTTGCTAAGGTGTAACTGCCATCTGTGAAGCTGAGGTGAAATGTTGCTGTGAAGGTTTCAGTCCGGAACCTTCTGTCTGTCTTTTTATCTGTATGTCACTGAAAAGTTTAGCTTCTGGTTCTGGTCTCATTGCTTCGCTACACTGTTAATAAAAGCTGTTAGAATTTAATAAGAGATCAGAATATATTCAAAATCTCTGTCAAGAGAGAGCTTTGTCGGTTTGTTATGGACATGTACTGAATGAATCTGTTTTTGACCTGACCAGATGCAGAATGTTTATGTGCGAAACTCAGTGCAGTGCAACCTTCCACAGTGCCACAAAAATTTCACCGAAACAAAGAGGACTCTCAGCTATCACCAAACTCTGCTGTTTGTGAACATATGGTTCTCATGCAGCAACAGTAGAAAAAGAAAGATGGACCAAACAAGAACTTTGTCAGCGAACACGTCTTTCACAACAGTAAGGTCTGGACTGAACTGAATGACTTACCTGAAACAATGTACAGCTGAATGAAAACATCACTGATACTAAGGAAAAACCAGCTGACATCCACATGGCGACCAGTAGCATCCAATCAGACTAAACTACTGATTTCAAATTGCCCAACAGCTGCCTATGATGGACCCAATTATATCTGGAAGACTATGCTGTCAAGTCTTAACCCCTCTAGGCGCCAAAGTCGCAATGTTGCGATGAGCAACATTGCTGACTTTAGCGAGCCACAGCTGGAGATAGGGCAACTAATTTAATTACTACTTTACACCAGGAGATGTCGGACATGTGTACCTTTAATCTTGGACACCTTTTTGGGTGTGTTACCATGGAAACCTTTGGAGTAAGCAGGTATGTCAGCGCCGCGAGCGGGGGACGCGAGGTGCAGCTGCTACGGTCACAGTATAGAGAAAGCGACTTTTAGAAAGATAAAACTTATGAAGCCGAGACGTGCGAGTTCCCCGCCAGGAAGTATTGGCTTATTCAGATTCTGAAGAGAAATATCTACCTCTGATCTGTTCAGTTGTCACGGGAGAAAGTGAAACTAAAATGTCCCGCAGCAACAGCCAGTCCCGTTTCGCCATGACGCTCCAAAAGCAGCAACATTCCAGCTCTGCATCACATTCTCCCGGTGAGAGAAAGGTATGTGTTCGGGTAGCAAGGTGGTCATCACAACGCTAATTGTGACCGAGGTGGGAGGGATGTAAAAATCAATCGAAATAATAGCAGATGCGATCGAAGACATGAGAGAAAAAAGACCGCTTCTAAGCGAGTAAACAGCAGTAAAGTTCTCTGTCCTGCTGCAAGTGAGGATGATGATGATGATTTTGGCAAGGTTTGCTTGACAGATGAGGAAGAGTAGAATCACCAGTGCATCAGACAATTTGATGAGCCTGTTAGTTATTTTTGGGACGGATCTGTAAAATTCTGTGGCAGAAATGTTCTTTTTGTTGATTTTATATAGTGAATAGAGTAACAGAGCCACTTAAGAAAGGACATAAACAGATATATCCAGCTGTTCTTGAAAAAAAGCCAAAAAAAAATGAAACGTATAGATGTAGAAAATACATATATAGAAAAACCTAAATAAAAAAATAAATTTATTGATGAAAAGAAGTTTTAAACAATGTAAAAAAGCAAAAAATTGTAAAGTGCCAACGCCTGATGATGTCATAATATGCAAATTAGATGTATGTTTGTTACACACACTTGATCATACTGAAGATTTTTCTAATTTACAGTCTACCTTTATCTATAACCATATTAAAGCTACAACATTTTGAACTAGAGATATCAAAATTGAATATTTTATAGAAAAACCCCCGGCGCCTAGAGGGTTAAGTATGGGAAAAGGATAAGTGAAATGTTTCTAAACATTAACTGTTACTGTTTTCAAGTGGCAATATTGTTTTCTCCTCTGGCTATGTCGGCTTATACTATTTTATTTACTTCAAAAAATGTAATTAAATCTCCACACAGTTCTATACTTTCAACCCATTTAAAGTAATAAAACATAATAAAATACAATAAATTTCAGGAATTGGAGGAAGAAATCCAGGAAAAAACATCTGTTTAAAACTGATCACAGTAAAAAAAAAAAAGTCATGTTCAAATTTATATTTATTTCTTATTTCTTATTCTGACACAAGAGTGTTTCCTACTTGTTCTGGTGTCTTGGAATTGTCTGAATTATTTTCAGTGTCAGAGGCTTTGTCAAATAAGAGGATGAAACCTAAGGAGGCAGCAGATCCGAGCTCAATTCCTCTGCTGTGCGAGGAGGAATTACTTCACTTTTAACTGCAAAAAACTTGACCCTTTCTGCCGACGCTTTTCAGAAAATCTTTGCCCAATTATAGTTCACTGCCAGGATAGCTTGTTAACGACGCTGATATTCTTCCTTCTCTGTATAAACCTGGAGTGAAATCATTTTTTAGCAGACTCATCCTATTAAGATGAGATATACTTAACATATTTGCAGCAGGGAGTCACTGTCTTTTTTTGCAAATAATGTCTGGAAAGTCAGAATATGTTAAATATTGGAGCAATAAAATAGATTTCCTGGTTGTCTTACTTCCGGAATCTCAAATGTTGGCTATAGTGAAGCTATGGGGAGCCTAAGTCTCCTCCCCTTCCCGTCAGCCCATCGGTCCCATGGCTGAAATTGAATGGAAGTCAATGGAGCAATAAAAGTTATTTTTCTGATCCGCTTTGTCTTACGTAAGCTATAGAAAGACAGCTTTTAATACATTTTATAATGCTTTAAAATATCACAATTTAAGGAAGCCTACTAATTTGATGGAATTATGGGAAAGGAAACTTAACTACAACAATAACGATGATAAATGTAATGATGCTTGGAGAAACATAAATTAATTTACCAAAGTGAAGCAATTTTCCCACCTATGATTTGCCACAGTTAACTAACTTCCGTCTATTAAGTGAAACTGTAATCCTTTGTTTTTGGTGCTTGGAATAACTGACTCAATTATGACTGATAAATATAAAAAGAAAGCTCAAGTGAATGCTTATTGTTTGTGCAAGAAAATGACTCCACAATCACTGGATACTGAAAAAACATCAGCTCTAAGATAAAATGGCAAAAGGATATCCTCAACTATGTGTTTCTTAATTATCTCACATGACCGTTGCATGATAAAGACTATATTTTTTGCCAAAAAATGGAAACAGTTTTGGTCATATATTGGACTGAATATTTCAGAAATCCTTAAAAGCATTTATATTATATTATTAATGTATTCCTTTTTGCATTGTACAATGCTCAGCCATCTTTTTTGCATACATGCAGTTAACACTGACTGAATATATGGGTCAAATGTTTTGTTCTTTACATTGTCTGTGTTCCATATAATTGTTAAACATTGAATAAATATATCTAAAAAACGAGATAATCTGACTTTTCAAACATACTACTGAATTACTTTTTAGTTTACTAGTGCTGCTAGTGTTTGGACTTGCAAATGAACCCAGTTGTAAGCCGATCATTGCAATAAGGACAGAAGAGTGACAGGACAGAGGCACTTCAGGGGGCCAATACAATTTCAGGAGGGGACCTGTGTGCCCATGTGGCCCCTGCCTCTAAAACCATTACTGCAGGTACATTATTGTTGTGACTAGGTCACTTTAAAGCAAGTTTGTGTGTCGTGAAATCTATATCTGCACCGAAGTATGCAGATAAGTGGTGGCAGAAGTGGCATAAGAAGTGGTATGAAAAGTTTCCATTCCCAAGGAACCAGTTCACACTTTGGTCAGGTTACAATCACAAATCTGTAAGTACTTTGGATTTGTCCGGTCTGATTACATGCCAACGTTTTTATTGAAGCTCTGGCTGCATGCTTTAGGGTCAGCCGAAATTAAACCTCTGCTCCACTCTTAAGCCTTTTGCATCCTTTAGACCAGGCATGAAATTAGCATTTTTTGAGGTTTTTGATCATATCTTTTAGTTCCCCAAGCCTGCCTATGGCCCCTAAGGGGTTTAAATTACTGATTAGTCTTTCCGTTTTTCCGGGATATGTCTGCCTACATCGTGAAATTTGCACTCGGCATATTACGAGTTGAGTTCCAGCCAATTACCCCCTTCCCCGAACTACACCCTGCAAGTCCCTCCCTCCGCGGCGCGGAGAGCTATGGTAACAGGCAAACAACAAACCAACAGCATGGAGTCCAGACCGCATCCAAATTGCACTGTGCCTGGGTGTACAAAAAAGAGAACATAAATATTTTTGTCCTCCCCACTTCTGAGCCACTGAAAAGCTTGTGGATAGATTTTATGTATGGAGGGAATGTGCCCGATCGACTGCCGAAGCGTGTGGTAGTTTGTGGCAAACATTTCTAGGACGACTGTTTTTCCAACTTCAGAATCAGAATCAGAATCGGTTTTATTGCCATTGTTTGAGAACAAGTTCACAAACTAGGAATTTTTTCCGGTACAGTTGTGCACATAAAACATTTAACATAAGTAAAAATAAAATAAAATAAAAAGAAATAAAATAAAAAGAATGAGCCATAAGGCTAAAGTCTTTATAAATATTATAATCTGTATGTAATATAAAAGAACTTGGGACAATACAGCAGTGGATTCGCAGATCGTCTTAAACTTCTACCAGGATTAATACCAACTATCCATGAACCAGCAAATACCCCTGTCAGTAAGCATATTTCCTCAATAATGTCCTTCAGCTGTTGGTAGACGTGGGATTGTTTGAGTTGTTCGCTTTTCAATTAACTTCATAGCTAACATTCAGAATTAGCTTTACCCCAGTTTGTTGATGTAGCATTGGTGCTAGTATGCTTTATTTGGGGGAAAAAAGATTATATATTATAGATGAACATTCGAAATATCGTTAGAGACTCATTGACCACAGAAGCGCATAACCTAGGCCTACGAAAGCCGGTTGTTCTGTGCTAATGCTCACAGAAGGGTTACCTCGTCACACCTGCAATTCTTCAACAAGGCTGAATTACGGCAAGCAATCCTTTGATATAGTATTAAGGTACTTAGAGTGTGACTAAAAATGGCCCAAACGTTGCTTGGAATTTCATGACAGTTCTACTTTAATAGATTTTCGTTGTTAAGTGTCAACTACCCTCTCTGTCCTTGCAAGAGAGAAACTTTCCCCCAGCATGACACAGCCATCGCCTAGTTTAACTGTGGGGATGGTGAGGTCAGTGTTTTTTTTCAGTGTTACTTTCTATAAATGAGTAACCTGAATACAAGCCTCCTTTCTCCCAACTTGTTCTGTAGAAACAAAGTTGGCACTATCTTCCCCATGCTGCCAGTGCCGTTGGAAGCCCTTAGGGACATTAGACGGTCTGTGGGCAGCACAGAGAAACAGATGGCCCTCCATCCTATTACACAGCTCCTTACACAATCTTTATATTGCACACTCTCGCGCTTGCACGTCGGACGTGTCCACTTCTATTTTCAGCATGGCAATGCATTAATTTGCTTGTGTTAGTTTGTCGTACTTTCTACTTCTGTCAGCTTGCAAAGAGATTCGTGAAGCAGATTTGTGATTGTAGACTTTTGGATCAGATAAAAGAAAAAGTCCAGCTCTGTTGAGAATTTGCATGACAGGGAGGAGACAAGACAGTGAGTCAGGCAGAAAAAGGTTTGCTTGTTAAATCTTGATTGTTCAGCTCCGCAGGATCAAGGGTTGCCTATCAATTTGGAAGGGGAGGATGTGTTTACACAGCTGTACTCATACGATTGCCCTCTTCTGTCACTGAGCCTGGGAGCTATAGTGCTTAGACACCCCCTCACTGTGTATTTCTTATTCCCAGGCAAGTAAACAAGAAAAATGCTGTAAATTCTGACCAAATACAACAATTTAAAAACTTAAAACTTAAAAAACTTTATAAATAACAGGTTCAACTTGGTAAAACAGGTATGTGGATTGCATTTATATTAGCCTGTCCATATGACAAGGAATAATAACTTTTCACAAGTGTTGGTATTCCTGATGGTAATACTTTGTATAACTCAAATTTCTTTATTTCTGGGGCTGCACAGTGGTTCAGTGGGCAGCAATAAGGTTTGAATCTGCATGTGCTTTCATACATACTACATGGGTTCTCCCCGTGCATGCGTGGGTTCTCCTGGGTACTCCAGTTTCCTCCCACAGCACAAAAATGTGACTGTTGGCTTGATTGACCTGTGGTTAAAGTGTAACTGAACCCCATGAAAAAGCATCATCCCACCCCAAGGTAACATTTGAAAAACTCTACCAAAGTGGGCAGGACCAGGAGACACGGAGGGGCGTGGCCAAGTGTGGAGGATGAGCGCCATAGACTGTAAAAAAGAATAGACAGCGCCTCCTCACTCCTCCCCGTTTACTAGAATGATACACTTTCATGGGGGAATTCATGGCGGATTTACAGACTCCTCCTCCCCAGCTCTGACAAAGCATGTTCCTAAAAAGGGCATAGGTGCGGGATCTTCACTGTAGACTCTGCCCTCGCGGGGCATGTATGGGCGTGTAGTTCGGTCGTAATCGCGCCCATTCTGCTCCCACGTCGTTAGCTCTGATGCTAAACTTGGCTCGGCCCCCTCATTTATTATGCAAGATTTCAAAAAATTATCTAAGGAAAACCAGCCCGGTGCCCAGGTTTTTTATGGAACCAGCGTTATCTCAGGAGGAATATGTAGCCAAAGAAAGTTAAAAAAAAACAGGCACCAGACATTAAAGTTGTTTTTAACGTGTCTAAAGTCCAATGCTTTTTAATGGGGGCCTAGCGGCCAAATGGAGGTACTACAGCAATGGAGGAGCAATGGTATGCAGCCTCCATGGTATGCAGTCACAAAGCAGAGCAGCCAGCGGCCATTGATGAGCGCGAGGGCGGGACGCGGGGTTGTGGTCTGGAAGACAGTCAAAGCCGAACTAAGGGATGCACGCACTGAGCTCCGTGAAGCCTCTATTTACCTATGGTAAAGGGAGAAATTAAGTATCTTCTCTGCCATGCACCATATGTAAAGAGAGGCTTTATGCAGCGCAGCGGCCAAACGACGTATCAGTTCAAGCGTTTGGCTCAGGGTGCTGAGTCAGCGCTGCCTGAAGCCAGCAGCACGTATAGGAGCAAACAAGCACAGAGACTAGTGCCACCATCGATGCTAAGTAGTTTCGGAGGGTACTACCTCAGCTTTTCTTTCCTTATTCACGGTGTGTTTAAAACATATAGGTTATAACTTATGGCTATAAACCACTTCGGCGTTATGGTCCTCCAAAGTGCGATATACGGATTTCGGCTTCCTCTGTTTCTCACAGTATGCTTCTGTGTGTGCACTTAGATAAGCAGTTTCAACTCGTCACGGGGTGGGGTGAGTGTGTGTGAGAGAGGGAGGGCGTGTCTGTGAGACCATGCCTGTGACATGGGCATGAACTCTCATGTACGCTCAGCCAATAGGAAAATTCAAATGCAGTACCCCACATTGACCATGAACAGCAGCATTAAAAAGTTTTTAGACCAAAAAATGTGGAATTTAACAAGTTTATACAAAAATGTCAAATATATGCCCTTAAATTGAAAGATTACATTGGTAAAAACACATTTATACAGTTTATAAGCAAAAATAAAGTGGTTTTGGGGTTTAGTTACACTTAAAGTCCCACTCGCCCCCACCCCCTGAATGCAAACAGACCAATAGCATTCAACTACCAGTTTCTTCCAAATTAACAGACCCGGGAGATTCTCAACGTCTTGATCCGCAGCGACGCACCAGGGCCTGCAACACTTTTGTGGTTCTCTGGGTTTTATTTTAAGGCATGGAATTGTTCAACAACGCGCATGGGGAACTTCCAGAAGTGATACACTGTAGTTCCAATAGTGGAAATCTGCCTGGTAAATAAGGAGGGCGGGGTTTAACAGGAGTAAGCCACAGGTTAAATGATTGTGTGAATGATGGTTTGTCCTGTGTGTCTCTTTGATGAACCGGTGACCTACCAAGACAGTGCCCCGCCTCTTGCCCAATGACAGCTGGAGATAGGCATCAGCCTATAGATGGATAAAATTATCGTTTATTCTTTTCCTATTAAATTCCAAAAGGTCAGAGTTTACAGAGAGATGGCTCTATAACTCTTCCTCCTTGCAATATCCTGCCAAACAGTCTTGAGCTCTGCCTCATTTCTGATGCTCTTCCTTTTTGCTCAGCCTTTTTTAAAGGGCCCTAAGACGATCCTTAATCATTTCTGTGTTGATAATATTTATACAATTCAGGTCATTATCCGCTGACCTACTTGTTTTTTTAACCTCACCTTGATGCAAGCAGCAAAGAGCATCTTTTAATGGCTTTGCATGTAGTATTGAAGAATCCCTCTAGGGGGCAGAATACAGACTCAGACCGGATTTTGCCAAAGAAGATGTAAAATAAACATGGCGACTGTATGAGATTATTAGCTGGTTAATATAACAGAAAAAAAGACAGCAGCAGTATCGTAGATGGTATGTAAAACATATTTAACACTATTTTTGAATCGTTTCCTACGGGTTTTGCCCACCGCTGACCACGTGTACCTACAGATGGTCAAATAGCACTCAACTCTTCCCCCACCGGTTACTCGTATAGGCATTTGTAAAAGATATGCTGTTTGGTTCTCGTCTGACCTTTTAAAGCCGATAAACTTCTAATAACTTCTACGTCATTTTTCACACTGTGGTGAAGAGTGTGTAGCAGTGAAATCGGTCTCCGCTGAAACACTTCCCGACATAAAGAGTTTCGCAAGTCGTCTGACCTATTCACCGGTATAGCAGTATATTAAAAATAACAATAACATTAGTCCCACTCAGGAGGCAAGATAAAGTGCCTCATATCATTAACCGAACAGAGCAATCTCGAATTAATATTTTTTTAATGCCTACAACAGTCTAATGAATGTAAAATAGCTTGTCACAACAAGTCTTGCATTCAAAATCCAACGTAATCTGCCACTCAAAACCTTGATAATTCCCTTCTTTATGTTTATTTGTCACATATTTTTCTTCATAGCTACCGTAAACATGCTCATAGTAGCCTAAAAATAACACTGCTATTTGCTTTTATTTTTGAAAGAGAATCGCTAGAGTGATCAAAATACTTGCTGAATATAGCAAAGTTGAGAAGACTGTCTACAACTCCCTGCTTCTTCTCAACTTACCCTCCAACCCTACTTCAATACAAGACAGTCAGCCTATGATAGGTTTACAGCCTTGGGATGCAATGATGGCACTTTTTTCAAACCAATACGATACTTGAATTTGAGTGCTTGCCGATACAGAGTGCCAATACTGATACCTCTACGACACAAAATAAAATGCAATGAATTAGAACACGGGTTTTATTTTCTTCTCTGATTATAACAACAAATAATAGGATATTAGATTTTTTTTAAATTAAAATATTAATAACAACGGCCACAAAACAAAAATTTTAAGTGAAAAAATAAACCTTTGCCATGGAATTATTGTAGAGTTTCCACATTTTAAGTGTTTAAGTATTGGTACACGGAATCGGTAACTGTAGCAGATACCGACACAGTACATAAGAGCGGTATCTGCCCCAATACCAGTATATATCCCTCATGTTTTCATTTAAAAATTTATGTCAATCAGGATTTTTTTTTTTATGTTGGCTATAAGAAACATAGACATTTATTTTACAAAAAGCTCAAATATACTATGTTAAAAGATATGTAGAAAAAATACATAAAAAAACTTATGTATGGACAAAGCCCTGTTAGTGTTCTGACTGGTTAAAGGTAGGAGTTCAGACTGAGCAATGTGGTTAGGATTTTTCTTCCTGCTGCAATTTAGCAGGAAAAGCAATTGGAAACAATAGAAAACCAGAAATCAGAAGGCGAGCACAGCTCAACATTCCATGTGTCCTAACACACATGCTTAATGTCAGAAATATTTATCAGAACGCTTGTTTCTAAAGAAAAAAGAAGCCACTGGTCTGCAGTTACAAAAGTGCTCATAGCTGAACTACATGTGAGAAACAGAGACTGTAAGTGTTCATGTTTTCTGGAATTCTCTTTAAATTTCCTCAGAGCTTCTTGGAGGATGGCTGTAAAATCATCAATGTAATGTCAAAAGTTTCACATCTTTATGTGAAGGTGAATTCATTGTAAGTCAAGTCAAGCAGTTTAATTTTTCACGTAATGTATTAATGTATTAGTAGCCGTTATGTTTTCGTAAAATAAACTGTTCTTTTTACATAAATTGAAATATAACCAAGATGCGTCTTTTTTATCTCTAAACACTGCGGGGGTCAAATCACCAGTCGTGGGTTTAAATATGAACTAATCCAGGCCAAGGCTGGAAGAGTTAGGTTATGGATTTGATGGTGGCTGGCGAGCTGTGGCTATAATGCAAAAGCTAGCCATCTTCAGTGTGTGAATGCGTGTGACTAAATGTAGTGGAAAGTGCTTTGTGGTCCTCTGGAAGAAAAAGCGCTATACAAATGCAGACCATTTACCACTTCCTTTGGTTAGGTGTGAAGCTCATTTGGCCTTTGGAGCGGGTCAAATAAATGTACTCTGGTCCAACTGACAATGTTTGTCTAAGTTTAACAGTTGGTAAAGCAACAATGTGAGACCTTTAAAATCCATGCAAAACATTGCTCAGTATTTGAGCAACCTCAGCTGACATTGTGATCTCTCCTTCTCTGCTCTTTTTCTTCTGCATTCATTCAATATATACAGATCAACATTTTTTTAAAGTTACTTCCTTGCTTGCTTCTAGTACTGGTCAGCAAACTGGTCAGTAAACTGTGTTTTGTTTGTTTAAACCCTTCATGTTTTTACGTCCCCCTCTCGCGACCCCTTGAGGATAAAGAAAATGGACGGATGGATGTGATATTTGATGTGACAACGCTGGCCCATTCCATATACTGTAGTTTTGATATTATGGAAGGTCAGAGTTACTGGTGATGTAGGAAACTGGTAAGTAACATGAAAGAAACATTTTTATAGGAGAACATTATTGACAAAATCCCCCAAACGGGGGGAAAAAGCATTGTAAATGTATACAAATAATAGTGTTATCCTTAACGGCATCAGTTCTTTTCCAACAGCTGTCCAGTATCTCCAGAACTACAGCGTTCTTGTACATTAGCTTTACTGTGGGAAATGAAACCTTTTATGTTCCAGGCTAGGCACGCAATCTGCATTCACACACCAGAAAGGAAAGTCAGATGCATCATAATCCCTCCAGGAGATACAGTCATAAAATATGGTGGATATGAAAATTGGAGGATAAAAATCTAACACATAAAACCTCTAGCCAACCTCCTTTTATGCAAGTAGTCAGCATGGAAATAGAGGTGTGCAGGAAAAAAAGAAAATGTTTTCATTCAAAATGGCATCATACCAAAATAAATATTGGTTTATTTTTTTCATAAAACTCAATGTGCCTGCAGATATACGAAGAATATCTGGCAGCAGAGACTACGGTGTCTATGCAGCTCCAGTGTTTATGCGTTTTCAAATCTCCTTTCCTGGAGCAAGGAGGTTTTTTGTCCAATACAGGCTTTTAAATCTGCATCAAATCCTCCCCCAGTAATAAAAACAACCTTCCTCTTATATTTCAATGACTTTTTGTATCAGTGAACCAACAATGTTACAATTCTGATCTTGTAATCAAAGAGCGCCTGGAAAAGGGGTCCTTTCTTGTTTGGAAACACATTATATTTCTCTATTTCGTTATCTCAATCATTAATGACTTTTTAAGATAAAGTCTTCCATTTTCCATACCTTCTTAATTTTATCTTCTATGCAGGGGGCCTGGTTATCATACAAGGAAATACACACTAGACAGGTGACCACTTTAACACTGGACGAGCACTGAGAAAACTGTGACAAACAGCCATGTTTGCACACACTAAAAATGTTGTTTACTGTTGTTTTGAGATGAAAGTCGAGAATGTTGACATTTAAAGAAAATATGTTTTTTTCATAATTCTGAAAATAAAATCTGAATGCTAAGAATTTAAAGAAAAAAAAGGACTCAGACTGAAATCAGACTTCTGAGTCTAAATTTTGATAAACAAATCAGGATTCTGAGGTCAAATTCAGAATATTGACAAATTTTTTTTAAATCAGAATTTTTTCTGAGAAACCTGGGATTAAAGGCAGAATTTTTTTTCAGTGGCCCAAATTCTCTTCCATACTTAGTGACATTTACATTATTTGAATTAGATTTTATTTTTTGTGATGATTTATGCTACCATTCTCATCCCAAACCCTCTTATGGTGTTCCTTTTTTATATTTAAATTTTTGTCTTTATTTTAGTTGCTGTTAACTTCCCCACATTGTTGCCTGGATCTAATGCTGAGTCACTTATGCGAGATTTTAAATTCTTCATTCTCTCTTTTCTACACTGCAAGGTAACAAGACCCACCACACTGATCATCAATCTGCTTTGAACGATAAGTAGTACCTCGTTGTCGTGTAGTATCTGCCCTTAGTATTTCTGCAACAGAACTCTTCCCAAAGGCACATGTTTATCCTCATCTTTCAGCAAGGTGCTTCAATCCCAACATTTACAACCACAATTTTGTAATTACATAACAATCTAGTTTAGTTTTAGCCTTAATAGCCTTAATATAGCCTTAATATAGCCTTAATATAGCCTTAATATCTATTATTGATTGTGGACCATCTAAAAAGCTCTCAAACTGCTTGAACAATTTGCTAACGCTTTTCCAGTCTGTGTCCTCGAGGTAACCTGACACAAATACCTGGTAGAAAAATACCTGTAAATGAGTAACTGGAAGAGAAACCCCATTTTGCTTCAGTTGCTGATCCTCCTGTTAGACTGTAGCCATTGATTGGCTGCCTATGTGGAGGGTTAGACCCTGTGGACAACCTTCCTGTTATTGACTGTTGCTTTGCCTTAACTACTACTTGAGGGGGTTTGAGCTCACTGAAACACCGGGGTGGATCAAACTGTAGTGATTCAGCATTTCCACAGGTTGGCCTAAATCACATCTCAACTCCGTAACTGCTAGAGGCGTGAAGCACCTCGGAGGTGTGCGTGACACCACATCGGATGAGCTGGAGTATTCAAAGCTGTACGTCAGTTATGAAAAACAATCTTCTGTTATCTAATGGAAAATGCATTTGTGGCAGCTTGTTCTGAATATATAGTGCCTGGAACAAATGTTCACGCCCTTTACAC
This sequence comes from Apricaphanius iberus, assembly GCA_028564705.1. Classification (NCBI taxonomy): domain Eukaryota; kingdom Metazoa; phylum Chordata; class Actinopteri; order Cyprinodontiformes; family Aphaniidae; genus Apricaphanius; species Apricaphanius iberus. The sequence goes on from JAPXFQ010001311.1 coordinate 620,343, forward strand.
ATTTACTGTGTTTTACTCTGTTTATATGATACATTAAGTAGTGTATGTTTCTGAAGTGTGAATTGTGTGTAGTAATGACTTGACTAATATACATCAGATATGATGATCTTAAAGCGCTTCAGAGTATATCCAGTTATTCACACACCGGTGATAATGTCCAAAATATTGACTCTTGATGCTAATTGTTTTGCCACTGTACCATTTTTTAATTTGCTCGGTAAATATGATTGTGAGTTCAACAAAGATCTGGGGTTTCAAACCTCTTGCATTTTTAGTTTTTGGGTATGAAGCTGGTAAGTTTGGGAACCACTGATGTAGGGAACTTCACAAACATGACTTTCGTTTTTGCTTACTGTGGTCAGATGAAACTAAACGTTCCAGCCTGCATACACAACATGATCTGAGTAGGAAAACCCACACTACACATCACCCTGAACACTTCATCGTCTAACCCTTGACACAGTGGCTGCATCATATGGAGAGAAAACATCTGTCTGTGCTGGACGATAATTCGATAGCAATATATATCGATCGATTAAAAAAAAAGGGGGTCGATAAAAACGTTCGAGAGAAAAAAAAATGTCCCCTCATTTTTTCATTATACCCTATCAGACAGCTTAATACAACAATCATTACTTACTCCAAACGAATCATTAACAATGACCCACACAGCTCTGTCTGCTACCCTCCCTCCTTTCAAATCACAAAAAGGATGAAATGATTTGAGCTGAAACAGAATTTTTAAATAGTCCCTAAGCGAACCATTGCCGTAACTTGGCCGCACGCAGACATCACAACAAGGCAGCAGCGGAGAACGTTGTTCCGGATAAATGTTTCAGTGGCTCCGGTAAAGTTTACGTCCCATTATGAGCCGATCCTCGACGCACTAAAACACTGAATGTAGCAATAATGAATGAAATATAAAACTACGATCAGCTGTTTTAGGCAGGACTCCCCTCTCCAGCTCGCTATGAATCTCTTACAGAGAGACACAGGAAACTTACCCAGGTCGCGTCGCATTGCTAACATCTGTGGTTGGTAAAATCTCCCCTCGGTTCTGCTCCCGGTCCTCAGAAGCAAAAAAACGCTTTAAAAAACCCCAACAGGGGTTGGATAGACCTGCTGGCTTCAGCTCTCAGTGACTGAGCTGCAGTGTTCTGGGCTCCATCAAGTAGCTGAGTACCTTTTTAGCTTTAGATTTAGCCAACAGCTGAAGAGCTGATGTGAATTTGAATAAGCTTTATTGACAAACTAAACCAAGGGTTAATAATATTAATATTATATATACACTATTACAATATACACAATATTAATATTATAAAGTGTTTAAAAGATTAAAAAGCATAAAATTAAGCAATTAATTTAAATTACTAACATGTTTAAAAATGTATATAATATAATGGTTAATAATATTACTTTTCTTAGTATTTACTGATGCTCTCTTGGTTTATTTCTGTGTCTTACAAACTTACTTATGATAAAAAGAAGTGTTTGAAAATTCTATTAATTTAATTCTTAGTTAAAATTAGTTCAATAAAGAATAACAAAATGACTGGGGAGGCACTTAAAATATATTTTTTACATTATGTGATTTTTTATCGATAATTATCGATATCGATCAATATGACTTTTTTTTTAGCGATATGCTCTTTTTCTATATCGTCCAGCCCTATGTGTGCGTAATACCTGATTTGTAAGTTGCGTCAGCCTGGTTGTGTGTAACTTTGGTTACGCTTATGTGTTAAACCTGATTTGTAATCTCTAAAATACATTTTGTGTGTAACTTTGGGTTCTTGCAAGTATGTGTTTGAATGTACACACAAATATCAAGAAATCAAGAGTACAAAATCCATTTATACATGCACAATTTAAAATTACACCAACTTAAAACTAACTAGAAAATTAAAAACGGCTCCTATGCATGCAAACCATTAAGTACGTATAAACCAATCGCCTGATCCACGCAGACAAAACCACATTTACGCACAGATCAGAGTTACAACTGCACGAGGAGTTTTAAGACTCATTTCACCCCTTAAGATTTGTGCTTACATGATGTGTTTAAATGCTGGTAGAATGCTGGTTCATCTGACTATTCTTCGCTTTATATATATATATATATATATACGTATATATATATATATACATAAATTAGAAACCATGTCAGATTTTCCCTCCACTTAACTATACACTACTTTGTGTTGCTCAATCACTTCTTACCCTGTAAAGTCGATCCAACTTTCATGCTTTGCTTGCCGGAGAGCTTTCAAATTCAGATGGTAAAGCAGCTGTGTTATTAATGAACAACACTGGGGAGCAGGAGATGAGCACATCTGCAGTGACGAGCACAAAACGGACCGAAAAGTGTTTGATCCACTAAACAGATCTTTGAGCGGGCACACGGTTTCCATGGTTACTGTCTGTCACCTCAGCAGGATGCCGTACTTGTTCTCAGCTGTTTGGAGTTAGCTTCTCCGATGTTTTAGTATGCTCCCTCCTTCCTTCTACCACTCAACCACTTTTGTTAGAAATAATTACTAGCAGAAGTAGGGAGATAAATTAATGCCAGTACATTTTTCTTTCTTTTTAAATAAGCTTCATTTTGGGCTTAATCAACATAATTACTCAATGGTATTTTGCTATAGGAACACAACCACACAAACAACAGTGTCGACATCCAAAAACAATTTATGATCTCAAAGGTTTAGGATAAATCCAGAGGATTCGGCCAAATTAAAAATGAAACACATGCAACCTAAAAAGAACCACTTTCCTTGCTTTCATTCTCCTTTTCCTTCTTTTCTTTACATCCACCTACTCCCGTCTTTATGTTGCCCCTGTTGTGGGAGTTGAGGAACAATGGATCATGCACGGGAGGAGCAACGGAGGCTGTGTGAATCCGGCAGTATAGGATTTAGAAAGGGCAACCCACTCTCTCTTTCACCAGGTACTCTATGGCAGTAAAAAAAAAAAAAGCTTAGGCAAGGGGTATTACTCTGCCTTTAAGGCCTCACTCTGTATGTTCAATGTAGAACGGGATTAAATGCTAAAAGGATGATTACGGTCGGATGTGACTTCATCCTAGTTTTTGAAAAAGCCAGAGAACATGAGCTTCTGACCATATGCAGCGAGGGTTTTCCTTATTTAACTCTTAGGCTACATAAATAAAATTAAAAGAGAAAAACACTAATAAGTGTACATAACTGTCATCTTTACAAAATTCTGTTTATTCATGAACTATGTATTAACCCATCACAAGAGGATTAAAAATAATGTTTGGGGAACTGATAATCTGGTTAGGGTTGAGGTTTCTATTCCCCTACATGAACTAAAGAATGGATGGATTAATAGACAAGTCCGCATGCACCAAACCCACTCCCACATGCAACCATGAATGGAGTGGTAACCTCAGGAGAATCAATTTCCAAGCTAAAAGGGTTTCAACTGGGTTTAGAAGGTCCATTATGGCCATACAGGAGAAAACAGGCCAACCACTTCATCCTCTGTGTGTGTCTGCATGTTTATGGAGTTCTTTTCTAACAGTTGCTGAAATTGCTTTTACTGCCTTTTTAGACATGTCCACACACACACTTTGACCCCCTGAACCTTAACATAGACGACCAGTGCAGAGCTATTGGATAATTTGTGACTGGTGGGTTGCAATTGAGCTCTACCACTCCTTGTATGCATCAACTTCACATTTTAGGACCAACTCCAGTATTCTGCGAAGCTGAGGTACATTTGTAAGTTATTTACACAAAGTTGGAAGAGTTCCAACTAGAAACAGATATATCATTGTGCTTTGCATATTTAGATATTCCATTTATGTCTTTTGGGAGAAAATACATAGTTCACGTATAGTAAAATGCAGGGGTATCTAGTCTGCTTAAAACAGATTAAAAAAAGTTGTAACCATTCAATGTATTGACCCAAGACAAACAGCAGAGGGAGATGTAGTCAATTATTTAGGATCTTAGGAGGCAGTAAAGAAGATACTTTGATATGGTTGTATGCTAAAATGGACTATTTTAGCTTCTCTTCATTGGATCCCTGTTAAATCCAGAATGTTATTGTCCCCATTTTCGCTATATGCTTGCTCAGTACGATGGATTGCAGAGAGGATTGCTGGGGTTGGAGTCTGCATCAACAGGGCATAACTGCCAGTCAATGACTTGATTAAATCTGCCGGGATTCCTTAAACAGATAACTTTTTAATTGATTGGAATGCTTGTATATTGGTAATGAAAATACTTTTCTTTTAAAGTGCCTTTTTATAACATCTGTTGTAAAATGTAAATTAATTGAATTAAATGTAAAAAAGACTTGTTGTTCGGGACGGCTCTGTTCAGTCAATGGTATGAGGCTGTGAGTGGCATGTTACTGTATTTTACTTTGAATGGCCTGATAAAAGCATATATAATTTGTATGTGTTCTTAGACACCCATCAATGGGACGTCAAAACATTTTGGGATTGAATAAATAAACCATTTACTGGGCCCCCCAGAATAAACCACAGCCACACCTCTCCAGCGGAATTCCCCTGTGGCCGGGTCTTGTCATAACTGTAATGTAGAACCTTAATTTATAGGGCACTCTAAAAACATGATTGTAATGCATATGAGGTTTAGAAGGTGTAGAAGCGCATACCTTTACATCATGTGTGAAACACATTATTCCCATGTGAAAACAATAGGTCTACATGTATAGTAATACCTCTGAAACTCATTGATTTGTAACATTGTTAAACCTGTGGCAGTTCTTTAACATGTGCTCACATGTGGAAAATTCTACCATAGTGATGTTTTCCCCAAAACATAGGGGAATGTATGTCGTGCATGGCAATATGTGAAACATGTGGAAAACGTTTGACCTGGGAGAAGTTCTCTTGAGTTTTATATGACAGATTGGGATATTGGAAAACGGGGAAATTATCAATCATGGAATGATTTATAATGATAATCATAATAATGATTTATATGTGGAAGTTCCATGTAGTGACATGAGAAGATGTGGACTAGTTTTATCGTGTGAATTTGTCAGGATTGTTCCACATGTAAGGCATATTTTCCATGTTGCGATAATGATTTTTACCAGTGTGTCTTGTTGTGATTACATTTGGAACATGTGAATTTCATCTTTTTTATATCCTCCATAAGTAACGTTTTTCTGCATAATACAACAAAGGAAGAAAGGCTAATTAAATTGGGCTCTTCGCTGTTTTTGTTCCTTTTTTCTCCTCTTGGAGTCAAAAAAGCTGTACACCACAGCTTCACCCTTGCTGAAATCCTGTAAAATACGAAATCTCTTTGACACAAAATCATACAGAGAGATGCCAGGGTTTTGCATTAAATGCTACAGACCCACGCAGATTATGTAAAGCTTGTGAAATTCTGAGATTCAAAAATGGAAAAACAGAAATGAAGCAGGACATAACTGCTGTGCATAAATTCTGTTATTTAAAACACTGATGGATGGATGGATAGATGGATGGATATGTAATATTGATATGCCAATATATTGCAATATCTTGTGTTATGATATTGTATCAATATTCAAAAAGAATGCATCAATTCTTATTCTTTTCTTTAGTAATGAATAAATGACAGTAAATTTTGTAGTAAAACCAAAAGTATGACTGGTAGTTGGTGACTCTTTTCACTGTCTTCGTTCCAGTGGATGAACTAGATCAAGCGATAAATTGGATGTTATGTATGAAACAGGTTGCAGTGTTTAGAATGCAATGTTAAGAAAAAAAAATCATTGCACTGTATGGTACTGTCCCCCATGTGTTGTGATACATATCGTATCACTAATTCACATCACTGCTTTCAAGAGAGTTATGGTTCATTCACACCGCAGGCTTTATCAGCGTCAGCGAAGTCAAGATTACATGTTAAGTCTATGGCGGAGGCCGTTGGAGGAGCGTCACGGTCTATGCGGCACTTTGTGACCTTTGAATCTGTCAACTTTTCAAGCTTTTCCTGCTTCTCATGCTTCAAAGCTCAGAAAGCCAGCAGCGAAGAAGTTCAGCTAGTTGAACTTTTGACAGTGCTGACGGCTCTGAAGCGGTGCGTTAACCAATCAGAGCTTATAATTGTAGTGATGTTACTACACCTATTTTGAATGTAGCAGGAGCAGGAAAATCCTACATTTTAAGTCTAGATAACGCAGATTTAAAAATCATAAATAAGACTTACCGAAGACAGATGGACAGGCGCTCTTCGGGAGGAATAGAGACCCTGTAGTTGGTGTCCTGGTAGGAGATTTGAGCTCCGATGCGGCCCAGGACGACGAAAAATTAGGCGCGGGACAGACGGGAAGTACCGTTAAAAGCGAACCTCATCCATACGTAGCTCCTGGAGCAAATGGTTAAACTCCCCGAACTCAGAACGCATCCGTAGAATAGGGTGTATCCACAAACTGCGCTTATGTTGCCGAAGTCGACGTTGTCTAGCTTCATTTAGCAAATAAAGCCAAGCCACTCTCTCAATACTATCTGCCATAGTTCAGAACGTACAGCAACAGAAGAAGCCCCGCCAACGCATTGTTTTTTTGCTCAGAAGTGGCAGACTTTGCAAGCTTCAACATAGAAGCGTCTGACTAGATGCTTTGTGAGCTTTGCCTGACGCTGATAAAGCCTGCGGTGTGAATGCACCATAGGAGAAAACCTGTTAATGAAGAGACCAAGACAACCTACAGCTAACGTTTTGTTCTGACGTTCTGGTGTTTTTCTAGAAACAAAACTGCTGAGTAAATAGTTTCAAAATGTACCTTCGGATAAACAATATAAAAGAGTGCGAATGATTACTGTGTTTGTATTATGAAAGATTCAAATCCAAATGAATTCAGGGGAAAAATTCATTAAAACAAGAAACTATCGCTTTAGAACCAAACGCAACACTCGTTATGAGAAACTTTTTCTTTTAATGAGATATCAAAAAAGAAAGAATTTTATGACAGATTTTGGCTTCTTAAAAAGGCCTCTCAATCTCCATCTTCTCACCCTGTTTCTTTTAGAAGACATTCAAGCATCCCGCAATTATTGATGCTTTACTGGTACGACCCTTCCACTTTTTTTATTTCAGGTTATAGCGCAAGTGTTTCAAGACCCCTCTCTTGACTTGATTTCCTTGTCCTGGCAGTTAAATGCTATCATATAAATTAGGTGATATCACATTTGGGGAATAAACAGGGGAAACATTCAAAATCCATGTAAAAAGATCCCGGCAGGCATTCAAACCTAGGACTTTCTTGTTGCAAGGCATCAACTACTCCCTTATAACAATACTTAAATCCTATTTCATTGAAGCAATTTTTTTTTTTTTCCTACCTCCTCAACCACTACAGAATGCATACACTGAGCTTTAATCTTAACCCAAGCACCAGCTTGTCTGTCAGCGATAACAAGGTTTTAAATGATCTAATTTTCAGTATTGACTCAGAAACCACTCAAGTGTTGAAATCTTCCAAAATATAATAATGAAATGCCTATGCAGTTGTGTGGCAGAGATTTTCTGCACAGTGATCACAGCGGCAGCGTCCCTGCACTTCATTAAAAACATATTGTGGATGGTGTTTTCGAGTAATTCCCTGTCAATTCCCCCGTCCAGTCCTATAGAAGCAGAGAGAGAGTTAAATTGTCCTGGAGGAGCCGGAGCCCCTGAGATGGAGCATGGCGTCACTCCAGAGACGAAATCCATTTTTATCAGTCCGCCCAGACCCAGAGTCCATGAAAAAAGAGTAAATAGGGCTGTTAAAACCTTATGGCTTTTCTCTTAAACTACAACAAACAGAGCTATAAAAGAAGAACCATAAAGATAGAGTGAAAGTACTTGAAGGGTTTGTGGCTACTTTCTTTCTTTTTTACCATGACGGCTTTTCAGGGCTGAAGGACCTTCAGCTAATTGATAAAACACCATCTTGTTTTCTGCCTGTCAACCAGCCACTTCACATCCCTTACAAGTCTTTGTGTTTGGGCACTTGAGCCTCTGTTTGCCTTTAGCTTCAATTTCTCATGTCAAGTCGCCCCCCTCTTCACTTGGTGATAAATCTGTCTAGGCACACGTGGGTATATGAGCAACTCCTATTGTGAATTGCACAAGATCAATAACAAAATTTCTCTGCTGACCTCTGTTGCTGATAGCCTCTCCTGTTAGCTTTTAGCTCTCCCTCGTCATCGCCCTCATTAGCTCCGAGGCAACAGTGGTGGTTAAAAGCGTACCATGACAACGCGGTGGGCTGTTGTTTGACAAGAACAGTGTTCACGAGGGAGCATTAATCACAGCTATCCTGCCTGGAAAGAGAATAATCTTTTGTGACAAAGGCAAATAATTACACATTTTTTGTGATATGAAAACTTCCAAAATTTTCAGTGGAGTCAAATACTTGAACAATGCCAGTGAATTGTTTAAATGCACTCCTCAAGTTGGGGTCTTTAAGAATACTGTTCTTTTTGTATCTTGAAATGATGAAACGGAAACAAAAAAACGATTTAAATTTACATGTAATGTCTACTTTCTCTTTTCCACCTAATGTCAAAATTATACATACACACTGTCAGAAATAAAGGTACAGAATAGGTGCATTACTCTGCCCAAAGTTACGAAAAGAAATTAACACAGTCTAAGGACAAATACTGGACCTGAGGCGAGCTATTTGTACCTTTTTTGTTGTCTGAATGGTACACTCATATTCCTCAGTCCTAAAACGTTTTTGTACCATTATCTCATTGTTAGTTGTTTAGGAAGACCTAAAAATGAGAGACTTGTTGAATAGTGTTTAGAATGTGTTCATTTCAAAGCAGACTGCACTACATCTGCATAAGGTTTTGGTGATGGATGGGGAAAACTTGACGAGTTTAGACAGAAAATGAAGTGACAGACATAGAAAGAGGGAAGAAAAGTGATGGAGGAACTTGTAAGAGCTTCTGTCCTGCTTTGATGCTTGACAGCTTTATAACAACTCTAATTGTGCAGCGTGAGTGCATCTGCAGCTGTGCCTTTGTTAAGGAGCTCAAGAAAGTGATCCTGCATGATCAAAACGATGACTGAACCGAGGTTGTCAGCTGATGTTTTAATTGTCAATTTCTTTATTTGTGTAGAGGAACTCATCCACTAGCTATTATGATTAAATGAACGAATCAGACAGAACCAATGAGCTTTCAACCAGTGTCAAAAGTGTTTTGTGAAGCATTATTACTATCATTATGTACTTATTGTGCTGGTTAAGAGGAAGTGTCCCTCTTTTTTATGAGCATGGATTAGTGGGTGTAAGAGGGTAGTGGTAGAGGGCCCGGCTGGAGGAACATTTGAAGAGCAAGATTGATTTATTGTACATGGTGAAACAACATATGGGTAAGTATTCCAAAGAAAACTTGAAAAAAAGCATACAAAAATAAAATAAAAAAGAAACTTGGCAAAAGAAGGAATACACAGTATGTTTACACAGTTGTGTGGTATTGAATAGAACTTCTTTGTTTTCAAATTGGAACCTTAACATTTTCCATTTGGGGTTCTGGTTTGGATCATCACTGTTATGTTTCCAGTCCAGCACTTTTCTAGGCCATCAATGAGACTCCTAAACTTTTCCGCCATCTCCATTTCTTCTCTCATGATAGAAGTATTTGACATGTTTCTCCTGAAATGTACAAAAATCTTTTTTTGTTAACATTCAAGATAAAATATTATTCATTCAAATTGGTCCACCAGATCTCTTTTTTTTTGCGTCCATCTAGGATACACCCCAAATGCATTGCCAACCAAATAACCCAGCAGATTGTATTAGGACATTTACTAGTCTAACACTTTCAGAAGAAAAATACTTGGTGAGAGTCAAGTCCCCTTTGGTGAGGGCTGTGACAAAAAAAAAAATGTCCCGGGCATTTTGACCAGAGACCGCTCCCCCAGGTATTACTAGAATACAGAAAGCCCCCCCAGCCTTTGGCTCATGATACTTCAATGAGTAACGAGCATGTGTTAAACAAACGCTCAGAAATCAATTATTTTTGTAGCGCAACTAAATCGAGTCAATGTCTTTCTTCAACAGAATTGTAGACTGCACAGATAGTAGCTTCCCAAAAGAAGAAAGTACAATGGCTTAGTGAGGTAGCTACCTATTAGACATAATGTTTAGTATAGATAAAAATTGATCTCTATAAATTCAACATAAGATGGCCACTTTGGTTGTAAGTTTCAGTTAATTATCTATTAAAAGCTAGACAATTTAAATGAGAGCAAAAAGGAAAATTATTTCTCTGTGTCCCCTTTTCCCTGTTAATGTCCTACCTGGCCCCCTGGCAAAACTCTCCAAGACCCGCCCCTGCAAATTTATCAGCTGTCAGCTATGTATAAAAGAACCCTGGTGTTATTTGTCTCTCAGAAATTGTTCATAACTTCCATTTAATTCATTCATGTCGCCTAAAACATAAACCTGCTTCAACTGTTCAGCTCTGATTATTCACTAATGACATCTCCTGGTTTCACCTTCATGTTTCCTTCTCACCAGATATCCGAACCGACATCATGACCAGCAGCTTTTACGGTTGTGGCTCCTGCAACATTAGATGATAGTAGAAAGTCATTTAAAATTCATTCTAAAAACGGGACAGGTTATCATGCAGCTGTTGTTTAGTGCGACATCCGCTGGTAATATAATAATAATAAATTTGCTCTAAAAAAAACGTTATTCTGCTCAGTATAAGGGGTTGCTGGCATTAACATCTAACCAATGATAACATACTACGTAGGTGCTCAGTCCAATATTTATGTTATCATACATTATTATGATGTTTGAATTCCAAACACAGAAAAACACAACCACACTGCCATAACTTATGACTCACAATATGGTAACATTCACAGTGAGAGGATTGTGTTAAATGCACTTCAGTGTGCTGTTTTGCAGCTCATGTTGACTGAAAACTCCACACATGATGAAAGCTTCTTACCTTTTTTCAGCCGCTCCTAATCAGATTCATTCTGATTCCAGGAATTTGCATTTAGTAGTTCAGTGGAAGCGGCTGACGGGTCTGACATATGGATTAGGTGTCCTTTTAATGTTTCTATCCAATATTAAACACTGAAAGCAACCAATGTTGACATGACTTGAGTATTTGTTCAGGAATAAATACCCCATGCTACTGCATATGTCGTTTACTTTAGCCAGATCCCATCAGAAACTTACGATTGCTTATTGATGGAGTCTAGTGTCTACAGACCCTAGGCAAAGTTGGACTGATGCATTTCAAAGCAATAATGGGCTTACACACTTTTTTAAGCCTTTTTTTAAAACAAAATCTATGTGAATTAGTGTATCTCCACTTTGTTTAATTGTGCTTAAAATATGTATCTCATTAGCAAAATACTTCACTTCTGGATTAGTGGCGTAAACGAACAATAACATTAAATTAGCAATAACAATTATTATTACGGACAAAAATTGAAATTATTTCAGAACCTTTTAGGAAAGGTTTGCGGTAGAGTTTTAAATATAGATCTTTAATCGGTGAATATCGAACGATAACTAATAAATTGCCTTATTAAGGGGTTTATGCTGCTTACAAGAGGTAGCAATACATTCAAAATATACATTATACAAATTAGTGATTGTGTTTTGGCGGGTTTTTTTTGTCCAGATCTGATCAAATTAGATTGAAATACAAAGCACCAAGACATCTAAATTTGAGCATATCACATAAGTGATACATAAAAAAGGGAAGTTTTACAGTTCCTTTTCCCAGCAAGAATAAAATAAAAGGATCTGTCTCAACCAGTAGTGCACCTGCGTTCCTTCATGGAACTGCTCATACGCAGAGCTTGAAAGCCTAAGCCCCTCTTTACATCTCCATAGACCACATTTTTAACAGAGGAGGACATGGCCTTCTACCCAACAATTTCTAGTTACTGGAATTCAATTCCAGACCATCTGAGGGCACCACAGACCAACAGAGAACTATAAAATAAATAACTTAAAGCTTTTGATTCACCTTATTTTTCCAGCTATAACTCAGTTTATTCTTATGACTGCTTTTATTAATATTTGGGGCTGGTTAACACTTTGAGATGTGTAAAATGTAAAATACTGTAAACACAATGTTAACAAAACTGGGGGACCCCAAATAAGACTCCACTATAAAGCATGTGCAACTAAAATAACAAAGGGTGGAAATACACATACAGGAAGATACCGTCACTGAATGTCACTCTACACTAAGGCAACATCCACACTAAGCCGATAAGGTTATACGGCGAGTTAGACGCCTAATGTTATCCACTCAACACGAGCATTTACGCCCCGTTTAAGGTCCCATGATTGCGTAATCCCATACCGACCTGTGCAAATACTGGGCATGCGCGAAAAGATGCACGAAACACTCGTATAATCTACGTGACGCCAGCGCCTACATAATATATACAAGAAGCTCTACAGCACAGTACATATCTGCTTGTCCCGTTAACCGAAGAGAACAATAGCTGCTCAGAAGAAGAGAGAGTTTTTGGTGTGGACAGACGACGAGATCCATTTATTACTCTTCGCTGTTGTCTTTGTCTGTAGTGTCATACTGTTATTGACGCAGCATTCATTGACACCACTTCCTTTCCTTATTTTCTGTCCACACTAGCTCGTTTAGCCGTTGAATTAAGATTTACACGGCTCTCTTCCTCGGCTAAGAGTTATCCGGCCACAGACATTAAACGACGCCGGGTTAGTGTGGACGATAGGGGGGTGTAGACTAAATAATTATACGATTAAGGCATTATCCGGCTTAGTGTGGACGTGGCCTAAGAATGTCCTGGGACTGCACTATTATGAACAACTAACACTGGAAAGCATTGAGAGCAGCTTTAACTGATAGCAGCCAAATTGATTATTAAACACTATAGATATAATTCATATACTGCATAAAAATATTTAGCTTGTACAGATTTGATATCTTGCATCCATTCATAAAATGTCTTTATATGCTTTCTGTTTTTTCCACAGATGGTGAGACTATGTGAGAAAAAGTAATGTTACAGCAAGAGTTGTGATGAAGTAGCACAATTTATTTTAGAACCTTAGTCGAACAAAAACCCTCATTAATGGCGACACATTTGACACACATGTTTCATATTGTCGTGTTGAGAGTTGGTGGTAGGACTAAAATGAAATGCAGGAGAAAAAGGAGGAGGAAGGTCAAATTAAAATGTTTTTAGTAATAGGACAAAAAAAAAAAAAACCTGAAATAACACAAGATTCACATGGAGTTAGGATACAGTAAGAAAAGGTGATCAGAAAAGGAAGATTCCAGCAACGTGTAATTGAGAGAGGGACGGTTAAAGAGCATGTTGCTGGTTAAATATTTTCTAAGATGCATATAAATGTCCAAAATTAAAGCCCCAATGTAACTGTAAGCTGTCAGCAGCTGCGTCTGGAACCTGTAGCAGGTAGGAGACATAATTGCAGATTGATTAGAGGCTCAGCTCTACAAAGACAGGATCTGTAGATTTTAGGTCTTGTCGTCTAATTTCTGCTAATTAACAACTTTGTTAAAAGAATGAAATCAAATATTAGAATCACTGTTAAATGTGGGTTGTAAAAGAAACAGTAAAGCTAGCTTGCAGCACACAGGCTAATTAAATTAGCTTCACTTAGCAATGGTTTTTTTTGGTCATTTATCCTTCTTTTGGTCTCCCTCTGCTCTCTGGAACATGCAGTAGGCTCATAGCTGTATGGTTGAGGTCCATCATATGTGCAGTTGTATACGTTTAAAGTTCCTTATGTTTCAGAGTCGGAATTGAAATCCATAGTTTTTATTTGATCAAGCTGACAGATCTTAGAAAAACGATTGAAGGCTATATTGATTTAGCAGTAAGGACAGAGCAAAGCGTTTCTGCTAGTAGAAGCTAACCATTAGCAAATCAGCTAGTAGAGGCTAACTCCACGACATGGCAGAACACGTTCTGTCCTGTTATTTTCCTTTTGTACCCAAAAAAGACAAGCTGGGGTAGAAATTGTTGGAATTTTTCTTTAAAACACCATCAGTGATCCAAGTTACATTAGTTATTTGTTTGAAGGCAGCATAATGCAACACTTTGTTGCCGTCAAAAAACGCTCACAAAGTGAGTTTGAATCCTAAACAGTTTTAGGCTGAAGCTTTCAAAACGCATGGGTGGGATTGTCTTTGCCGGCGGTTTTAAACCATGGTGGATCGTGGCTGGCTAGACAACGTCGACGTTGGGCAATGTCATTATAGTGAGAGGCTCTGATTGGTTGACGCTCAGGGGACGGCACCCAAAGTTCAGCTAGCCGAAATTCTGTGTTGCTGGCTTTTTCCACTTTGGAGCTTGGAAAGCAGCAAAAGTTTAAAAATTGCCGCTACCAAAGCACACAAAGCACTGCAGAAACTCTGACAACCTCCACCATAGGTAATCATGCCGCTCTGGGCGTTTACGTTTTGCGCGGTATGAACGCGTCATGAAAGTGGCAGAGCTGTAAGCTAATCAAAGGCTAGACATTTGCATTAATGAACAATAAAATGAATAACAAAGAGATAGACTCGTAATCCTGCCGTTTCTATTCACCCACTCCTCCAACAAAATTCAACCTCCTAAAACAAGAGTTTCGGAATATTTTTTCCACATAAAACAACTCACAAGCATTGATTCATACTACAGACTTTAGCAAATGTACTGAAAGAAACACGTGAGTAAAATTCAATCATATGAACATTTGTCTTGTTAAAAACCTACTTTTTGTTTTAAGTACAACCGCAATACCTGTGCCAGTCAAAACCCACCAACAAGAATTGCCTTTTTTTTCTGTCAAACAGAAGAAACATATTTAAGATATATGAATGTAGATAGTATAGATACTTCTTTTGTTTTTTTGATTACATGAATAACCCAAAACAATGTTCAGTGCAACACTCGTGCAGTCAAAACTAACATCTTCCCTTAACATTCAGTGCAAGTTGAACTATTTTACATCTCAAGCCTTTACCTTCTCCTGCTGTAGCTTCAGACTCAATCAATGCTTTTGTTTTTGCTTTTGCATTAGGTCACAGCAGAATAGCAAAGCCATGCAGATTCTCACCGTTGCCTCTTACAGCTGTATGGATTAAATTCCATCAATACAGCATTATGCAAGTATTTTAAGCCATTGTGTGTGAAATCAAATTATTAGTAGTTAATAAAACAGTGCTTTGGAAAAGTATTCACATAATTTTTCACATTTTGTCTGTGAAAGCCTCAGAGGTTTGTTAGAGAATAATATACATTTATTGATTTGAAATTGATTCCAAGCTTTGATCTCACAGAAAAGTATTGACATTTCAAAGATTATGACAAAACTGTAAGGCTGCTAAGACTCTGCTGCAAGGACAGCATTAACCAGAGAAGCAGTCAAGAGGCCTATGAAAAATCTGAATGGGTTGTAGAAATCCTTGGCTCAGGTGAGAGGACTATGGTGATGGCTGCATCTTAAATAAGGTTTTGCACTGGGATTAAACTGTGCATTGTGCCTTTTTAGATGAGCCAATATGTTTGATTTATTGCCAAAACTATGTCTGACCTCTTATAGAATACCATAATCGAAGTTGCCTTTATTATTCCACACTTGGAAAATTTAAAACAAAAATAAAAATAATAATTAAATATAAGGAAAAAAATTGCTTCACGGTATATCATTGTAAAGTAACAACTAGAGCTCGGCGACATTGCCTCAAATCTATATTGCAATATAATCTAAAGCAGGTCTGGTAACATCTATAGCAATATGTTCTGTTTTAAAAAAAAAATAATATATATATATATATGTCAAAATGACAGCATTTGCAGCACAACAACTTCCAAAAGTTTTAGAATGCCACTGAAAAAAAATATTGTGTAAAATGCATTCAAATTAATATTAAACTGACTGAACACTGAATGCATAACTGCAATATGGTGGTATAGTTGAAATCTCTACCTATAACTCCATTTATATCATTTCTACCTTAAACCTTTTATATTCCCCACTATGAGTAACAACACAAAAATTCTGTGCCATTAATAAAAATAACATAATCTGATTCAAGTAACACAATTACACTTCCATGTGGAAACTCTGTACGGCACTGTGCCGCATGAAACATTACATACTGCAAAATCCAAATAGGAATAAATGTACTGCTATACCCTTAGTCAGATCTAAAGTTTTATAGTGGTTCAGTCAAACTCTAGATCTAACCCCCCTTTTAAATTTCTGTCAAGAATTGAAAATTTGATTTTGATATATTTTGCTGACTAGACAGAACCTTTCCACATATGACCTGTGACTAGGATGTCGTTTTTTTATTTTTATTTTTTACATGGAATAACTTTGAAATGTAACATATTCCTTTTATGTCCCAATTCTGCAATGCTTTATGCTGGACTGTCATCAGTTTTCCATAAATACGTTGGAATTTTTAGTTGAAATGTGGCAAAATAAAGAAAGTTCGGTGGATGTGAATACTTGGACAAGTCGGCGTGTGGGCAGGATTTCAGCTCGAAAGAAAATCCTTGAAAACTTTCTATTGCCTGTAAAAAGGTTTAAACACCTGGAGGCAGTCTGATTAATAGGGATTTCCCTATTAAGACCTAGTCCTGTTCACAATGATAAGTGAAGTAAAAATGAGGTCGTTTGGTTCTGGTGACCCAGATAAACGTAAAGCCAGACACGAGGTGGAGGCTGTTTAACACTTCCACTTCTGTATATCCTTGTATTTTTCCTTCTCAAGTGGAAGGTGTCTCTGTACATTATGAACATCTTCGGCTGCAGAGCGAAACGAGATTTAGAAGCTCTGTGATTAGAGCCATTTCAAGAAAGCTAGCCTCAGGCTTTACATTTTTGAATACTTCTTAAAGAAGAAAGAAATTCATTTTTTTTTTCAGCAAAAATGACAATCTTACCATTATAATTTTGCATTTCGTAAGTGCCAGTGAGCTAAGGATGCACATTTTAGGAACATTTCTCTAAGCGCAGAGCAGCAATGGAAGTAAAAATAATAATAAAAAATAAAAAAATTCCAAATTAATGATCTGCACATTCCTCTGCTGCTGTTCTTACATATTTCATAAACGAAGCAAAAGTGAAATTCTCAAAGTGCAGCCGTGGGATGTGGAGCTTTGTTTGTGCATGCAGGTCTGCGTGCTGGTAAAACAGAGAGATCAGTGCTGCAACCAACCGGAGCTCATTAACCCCTCCACAATGCAAGGAAAATTAAAGTAACAAAAAGAGATGGATATGCACTTAGAAATATAGTAATCCCTCACTCACTGCCATAATTCCTTTCTCCCTCGATCTGGCTTCCTTTTCCCCCCACCCCGTGCCTGGAGGCCTCATAAGTAAAGCAGGGTGAGATTGCAGTGCCTGCAGCGATAAGGGATGCTGGCTGGGAAAGGAATAGGACCTGGGCTGCCACACAGAGAGAGAGGGCAGAAATTAGGGGGGGAGGCAGGGGGACCAGGTGCTTCTGAATCAGGCCAAGCGTTCGATTCAATGTTATTTATTGACAGGAGCTGATCTATGGAGAGTGGGAGTAAATGGTGAACTAAAGCTCCTATTCACTTTTTTCTTTAATAGCATTGTCTGGACATGAGATAAGCTCCTCACCAATTTTGAACACATCACACCAATATTACCAATGGACAGTGGTCTCATTTATAAAGCTTGCTTACACACAAAACAGGGTCTGAAAATTGTGTAGGTCACTTTCTAAGTAAAGTTTGTGATTCATAGAAAAAAAAATGGGATGGAAAAATGTACACCGCTAGCACACTAAGAACCTTACTGTTGCACATTTTTGTAGAAATAAAATACCGTAGTGCATAATGCTGCACAATGAATGTGCTAGAGCTAATTGAAGATCACCCCACTGGCAGCATCTGGATGGCGGGAGCAGATGTAGATTCCCTAAAGCAGTCCTAGAGATATGTACTGAACTGGGCCCAGTGTTAGATCTACTGACCCACCACAACCGTGCATCCCCGCCCCCCAGACGCATCAGGCCGTATTATTCCTTGCCTCCAATTTTTTTTTATGTGTTTTATAAATTTCTATACAAACACAAAGTGAATGATTGATATAAAACGTTTTCTGTGTCTATACATAAACCATAAACACATAGGGCGTGATTTATCAAGATTCCCGATAATGACCACAAAATTGCTTGTGGCGCTAAAGAATTGTTTGAGTGGGTTGTCCTTAATTTGCGGGTGATTTACTAAGATTGCGTGAGCAATTCTTCACAGGCACAAGCAGCAGTATTCAAATGAGGAGTTTGCGGCCGCTAATGCGAGCTGCACCACGGCTAGAGAGAGGAGGAATGTGTACATGGATGCGTTTTATGGCACAAAAGAAAAAAGGGGGGGGGGGGCATATCTATCAGTTTTATGGCGGGTACAGAATTAATTACTATTAGGCTAAAATGCTGTGAATTCTGTTTCTCGTTTGTCAGTAATAAATGTAAGTCATGCGGTGTACATGCAATGCTCTTTGCTGCATGCACACATCGTGTTGCAGGGTTAGACTGATTAAAACTGCAGTATGTGTTAGTAATGATGTTTCAGATGCATTGCTAAACATAGCACATTACACAATACTGTTGCAGCGAGCTATTTCCCTCAAAATACTGACATTAGATTGTTGACATCCATTCAGTCCACACTTGTACCCAGCTGCAGATTTTACCCCATTAAAGTATATCCTCAAAAAAGCTTTTTATTGTAGTTTTATTGAGGAATTATTAAACAATCTGAGACAGGAACTATTCTGGGATAGGAAACTAAGGATGCACCTAGTTGCAATATCGAAAGTGCAAAAACATTTTAACAATATCATTTTAATCCGTTTTCAATACCTGTAAATGTATTTTCGGACAAAGTAATGACTAAGTAAGTTTCCAGTTCCTCACTTCCTTTTATGAAAGCTAGGCATTCATTTTTTCTTAAAGGCTGCAGGTCTCCTACAATATACTATAATGTCAGGTTGTCCAGCTGTGGCTGGAAGATTAGAGTTACTGCTACTGTACCACGTTATCTGGTTTTGAGTGGTATAGGATTTTGTTTTGTTTGTTTGTACATCATTGCAGTGTCTTAATTTGTTTTTAGACTTGCACATACCTTGAAAGGCTAGCCAGCCGTGGCTTTATGTTTCAAGTTTGCTGTTGACATTGTGGATATGCGGCGTAGCTTCTTGTGACCCGCCAGCAAAGTTTACACAAAAATGTAAGAAATTTACTCACGTGGATCATCACAAAACGTTTCAAAAATATTTTAGAATCGGAATCAGAATACTTTATTGTCCCACGAGGGGAAATTCCGTTTACAGTACAACCTGTCCAATATCATGACAAACAAACGTATAGTCCTCATGCCATACTGATTAGCCCTATGAGACCACAAATTGTCATAATTGATACAAAATTTCCCATGAACCTTTGCGGCCGCACAGGACTAGATCAAACTACTTCCACGTTTGCAGGTTACCATACATGCGGCTACCTTAAACGGCTACCATCAACATGGAGTGTGGTACAACATCATTAGTGGTACACAGACGAGACATTTTAAAAAATACTGGCAGGAAAGATATTTTTTTTCACTGACAGCAATGCTAAAAAAATATCAAATAAGAAGTTAAGATATGTTTCAAATTGATAAATATGACTTATTTGTTGTTTTCTCTGAATGGAAATTAAACAGAAAGGAATCTTAAATAACCATAATAAATAAAAGTACTTTACTATTCTTTAATATTGGTATTTTATATTTTGAGCAAAATATTACCTTTGGCCCTCGGCCCTCTAATAGATTTTAATTTTGGCCCTCCATGGGAAGAAGTTTGGACACCCCTGATATAGACCATAACTTATTGATTTATATGTAAAAAGGAAGAGTTTAAAAGTATGATGTTTCCACTCTAATTCTATGCAGAATATTCACTATGAACTCTGCACTGACCATTTATGACAGAAACTCTGTGTGTAGGAGGCCGGATATGATCAGAAAACACAATAGCAGATTTCTAGGGTGCGTGTAATTTATTAAGCATAAATTTGATAAACACTCATGGAGTAGAACATTTATTTTCTGTAAGTACTTTTTTTACTGAGTTTAAGTAAGGTTTTTTTTAAGGTTTGTATGCAAAGTTTTATAAATGAAATCCCAGGAGAGGTTTAGAAGGTGAGCCTCTTAATAGTTTATGCCATGTTTTAGTTAACATTTGAAAGTAAAAGATTAGCTTGATACATTACAGCTTATTGATGTCTAAATATGAACTGCATCAACACCCAGGTGGAAAATACATAAATGCATGTGCGTATTATACAAATCATAGTGAACCAAATAGCAGAAAACTAAAATAAAAATTTGTTTTGCACTAAAGTCAGATCAGGTGTTAGCAGAAATCGCCCCCTATGGAGCAGTTTCCATTCAGTAAGCATCTGATTAGTTATTTCAAGGTACAGTTAAATCCAAAACTTTTGATGTCCCATGGAGATTTAGGATTCTATATTTGATTCTATATTCTTTTAATTTTACAAAAAATATTTCTTTTGACTAATGTCCATATATGGTGGCCCAGTTAATGTCCTTTATTCTAACAGAGAATCGGTGGAGCCAGAGATTGTGGCAATAGTAATTGGGCTCATCACCAAAGATAAAGTGTCAAAATACCAGTGGAAACATGCCATTATAAAGCAGCTTTGATTGCTGCAATGGAAAAGATTATTTAATTGGTTGCAGAAAATGGCATAACTAATTGTTTCATGCAATTTCTAATCAATTGTAGATTAAAAAAATAAACAATGATTTTTCTTTTACTATATTCTTTTTTTAATTATTTACTTCCTTTGAGAAATGTCGGTCTCAATTCAGCGATGCACTTTTTGGTTGAATGAAAGTCAGAAACTTAAATATGCCATGCTTTTGAATAATCACCTGCATGAAAACATTAAAAGCATATGCAATTGGAAATTGAAAGCCCAAATGGTACAAGAGTTGGGAAAGTGATAGAAATGCAGGTAAAGAGCACAACAACTTACAGTAAAGGGCACTCAAACTTGAACCTTCTGCAGGCGTGGACTTTCAGAATTCCCTCTTTTGTCTTCATATAAAACGGGCCCACATGGGCTTTACTCATGCAACATTTTTAATTTTAATCTTAAGGCTTAAGCAAAAGTGATCTTGTAAACATGTTTTATGAAAGTAACTATACATTAGAGCTGAAGGAACCTAAATAATGGTTCACGTTTCAGCTAAAAGCAAACTGGAGTCATAAGCAGAGCGGAAATGCTCTTTCCTGGCATTGTAGAGAAAGATAAAGGCTAAAATCAGAATAAGGTAAATATTTTTGTTCTGGTAACAGCCACTCTGGATGAAAGCCACTCATGCTCACCCAAAAGCCCATCTCTAAGATGCCTCATTTCCTTTTCATATGGATTAACCATCAAATAAACAACATATGCATAGACTAGCATCAGTGTTCCTGTGTCAGCAAGACAAATACCTTCCAGTGATGCAATCTCATTGAATTTTCATGCATGTTTTCCACCTCTGTGCTTTATGAACTGGGATCTTATTCAGTTTTATTTAGTTTGTTTCCTAGGAGCCTCTGCCCACTTTAGGCTTTTGGTGATTTATGCATAACTTAATCCTTTACGCTGTTATTGTGTACCAAAGCAAGCAACCATGGCTTGTGTATAATTTTGCTGCTGTTTTAGCTTACAGTTTTACTAGGAACAGGGTAGTAGCAAGGCTTGTCCACATTTTTACACCTTGTGATAGTGCAAGATATTTCCAGAATGTGGTGGCCAACCTTTACTCAGACAAGCTTGAATAGAATCTAGTGCAACAAACCTATTGGGGAAACGTTGAAATGGTTGCAATATTAATGGTGGCAGCATTGGGTTGTGGTGGATGCTCCTTTTCAACAGGCACAGGGAGAGTGGATAAGAGAAAGATAGAGCTAAACCAAGGTCAGTCCAGGAAGAAAACCAGTTTGACAGGAAAATACATAAAGATCCTCAAGTGTTAGCTACTATAACTGGAAACTATTGATCAGGCCTGAAAACTGGACTCTGACTTGAATCTTCAGGGTCACATAAAGACTTCCATCAAGTGAAGAACATTTCTAGGAAAATTAGACTAATGCTGCATTGAAACCTAAAATAACTAATCCATTTGTTTATCTTTAGTCAGAATGATTACTGCAACAGTCTCTTCACAGGTTTACTTAAAAAGTCCATTTGATCCAGAACGCTGCTGCTCTCGTCCTCACCAGAACCAGGAAAGTAGAGCACATTACCCCAGTTCTAAAGTCTTTACAGTGGCTCCCTGTGGTTTAAAGAACAGACTTCAGAATACTTTTGTTTATAAATAATTGAATGGCTTATTACTGGAGTACATTATAGATCTGTTGTTGTATCAACCTTCCAGACCACTCAGGTTCTCTGGTTTAAGTCTAATCTGCAAACCACAGAATCACAAACAAAAATGTCTCAGATTCGTGTATGTTAATCTTAAAATGTTCTCTACTCCTCTCATCTGTAGGAGGTACATTGTCAACATTTGATATCAGTGAACCAGTGCTTTGTATGCCACGATGTGCAAACAATAGGTTCAGTTTAGAATACTTTCATGTGGTAAAACCCCGACAACGTACTGACCTTTACTCCCTATGAGAGATTGTATTGAAGCTGTTGTTGATTATGATGATGATGATGATCTGAGACATGCAATTAGTAAAGGACTAATGAATGGATGAATGGATGGATTAAGAATATCAGACGGGGGGGTAAAGATAGATGGTGTCGATAAAGGATAGACAAAGGGGCATTTATGGGTAGAAATAAATCAAAAATCTTCATATTGGCTGCAGTTTTCCTAAAGGCTTGTGTTGTGTATTCGATAACTACAGATTCCCATATTTGATGGACAAAACAACAAAGCGATATGTTTTTGAGGGACTTAAACCTCCAGAGTTTTAACACATTACAAGAATGTATCAAGACTTGCTTTGTTACTGCACACTTCAAATCTAAACAATCAAGGGCAAAATGTTAACTGAAAAATAAAAATAAAAGCCCAAAGAACAAAAGTGAAGTCAGATCTGCTCCTTATTGGCCCGATTTGCAGAGGTTAACCTCTCCTGTTTGCTGGTCAACCCCTAAAGACTTAATCTTTTAGGCAGAAAAACCAACACACAATCCTCGGTTCCCAAAAAGGACAGGTCATTTTAAAGCTCATAACTATGTCTATCTCTCTCTCTCTGCCTTGATTGACCTTCAGTAGGGGGCTCCTCTGGGTCAGGATCTCTAGATATTTGTCCTCATAGCTATTTTGAAACCATATCAGCCCAGCTGGCTTGGCCACTGATTCATTTCCCACTAAAACTCCCTCATTATGTGACACAAATCAATTATAGATGAAAAAAAGGGGAAAAAAACTGCAAGATCCACAGAGGCTCTTTCATGTCTCAAACCCCATAGACTGCATCGAAAAAAGCAAAGTGAAGAAATGATAAGTCAGAGTTGAATAACAGCAGATTTAGATTGTAAATAGCACAGACTTTTGCATACATAATGCACCAGAGTATTTTTGTGTCCCTAAGCTTATTTTGGTCAATCTTTATTTTATAGGAATACTGTAATTCAACTGTTTCAACACTTCCTTCTAAATTCAACAAATGTTGTTAGCTAGCTAATGCTAATTTTGTAACTTAGTGTTACAACAGAGAGAGAATTCTAAAACAGTTAGCATGGTGTACCGTGAGACATATTAAAACTAGTTTGTGGAAGGTGATAATCAAGAAACAAATGATTTTTCTGTATAGCCCATCTAAAATGTTTGAAAGAAGCTAAAATATCTAGCCGTAATGCTACTGGACATGCCATTGGTTGGCATTTGCAAACCAGGCATTACAGGAGCGTCATTCATTGTCTTTGGTGCAGGAAGACCACACATGTGAGCTTCTGCGGT
Source organism: Apricaphanius iberus (assembly GCA_028564705.1). Classification (NCBI taxonomy): domain Eukaryota; kingdom Metazoa; phylum Chordata; class Actinopteri; order Cyprinodontiformes; family Aphaniidae; genus Apricaphanius; species Apricaphanius iberus. Next base: position 644,321 of record JAPXFQ010001311.1, read on the forward strand.
ATTGTTAAGACAGTTGCTACTGTATGTATTAATGCATATGAATGTGTATTTGATATGTGAACTACTACAATAGGCTTTTACAGATGTTTTAGGAGAGTTTCAAGCGAATTTGAGCTATTTGAGGGCAGATTGAAGTATAAAGTCCAAATATGTAATCCACATTTTTTTTATAGTAATTTCAAATAACTGTTTAACAATACGTTTATGCCCATCTATTAAAAACAGAAGGTAAGTAAATGAGACTTTAAACAATATTATTGGATGCCATCTGACAAACCTGGGCTAGATTTATCAAACAGAAAATAGTAAACTTGATCTTACCCACCAAAATGGATGTTAGCTGTTTGAAAAACTTCCTTCCATTGGATTATTTAACTAGTCTTATTTAAAGTCTTGGCTTTACAATCAAGAGAAACCTAAAGACAAAGCATATCACACATTTCATGCACAAGCTGTGACAGAAGTTTTGAAAGGCAGATCAACAGCCAGATCCATCCAGACGGCAACGCTTGCAGGGGGTGAGGAAGAGTAAAGACTCTCAGATAAGCATATGTACCGTTTACTATGGTTTATAGAAGCTTTTACCAAGTGATTGCTGCAAAATTCATTTGTTATGATACACATACGGCTGCTGGTATGTTCAATGTGTTGGACATTTGAGCTAGCTTTGTGACAACCCATTCATGCTTGGTGTCTGTGAACCTTACCTCTATAAAAGTTTTGAAGAGACTATAAAACATATTTTAATATTTTATTAATATTAATAATAATCATATTTGAATCTTAAACTATGAAAAGGTTAATTTAAATCAACCAAAGTTTGTGCTTTTACATTCCAAAGTTGCTTTGCCTACAAAACCTTAGCGTCCAGCAAGGTAGGAATGGGAAAGGGACAGTAGCACTCTTAAAACAAAGTTTATTTACGGCTTTCTTTTTGGCATTGTCACAAATGTTTTTAAATAACTTTTACTGTGGTGAAACATGGCTTAGAGCACTCTGAATTTTACCCTTTAACATCAAGATGGCCTTTCGTCAAGCCTTTGATACACTAAAACTGTTTTTCCCCCCAAAAAATAAACAAAACTATCCAATCTCCTTCAAAGCAATTCAAACAAATTACCTGAAGTTTTTATGAATGATTTGCCCACATTCACCTGCATGGTCACAAATACCAACTTGAATACTGAAATGCCTAACCAGCACTAGCACTCCTGGTGATATTCACAAAATTTACCCAAGCCATTATTCCTTAACAATTCACTTCCAAACAGTGAGGATATGGTAGGGATATTACTTATACATGCAAGATGAACTTATTCAAAGATTTACCTTCACAAAATGATGGCCACACATCTTTGAGGAATGACCCAGTTTCTGAGATACATCATCTTGATCTGTAGGCCAATAGTCTTTCTTGGGTAGTTTTTTTGTCAGTTTACAATGGACAGACTGATTCAGTTTGGTAACAGTAAAGAAGGGTGCTTGATCTAAATCAAGTGATTCCATGGTGTTAAGTCCACAGACTATATTTACTGGAAATGAATGAATAATAAGTAAAAATTAGGCTAGTTGAGTCATGAAAAAATTTGCAGTGAAGAAATATCCATCCATTTTGCTGTGAACCCAGTTGCTACAAACTAACCCTGTGTCCACACCAAGCGCGATAGGAGCGACTAAAAAGCGCGATACGCGCCTAGCTGTTCGCGTGCACATTCGCACCTTGAAGCATGTACAAAGCGAACTGGACGCGCTTCAAATATGGTATTTTCACGCGCGAACTGGCCTTCAGCAGAGCTGGGGCCAGAGTGCAGCTGCCGGTGGATTATGGACCGAGCTGATGGGGGACAGCGTGTTCGGCCCGGGCTTCAGTGGAGCTGGGGCTAGAGTGCAGTTGCCGGTGGATTATGGACTATGGTCTCCGATCTGACGGAGGACAGAGTGGGTTACGTGTTCGGCCGGCCTCCGGTAGAGCGGGGACCGCTGCACTGAGGGTTTGGTGAGCTACAGATACAATCCAGCTACGGCGGAGGGATCCATAAACAGCAGCTAGCCTCTCATAAACACCGGCTGCTCGCCGCCTGGAAAACATGACCTGCTCGCCCAGTTTGTGCCTTGAAGGTCCAAGCTTCGCCTGCCGACACACCAACTACATTTCTGAGCAGCTGTCCATCTGTCTGCGGCTCGTAAAAGTTTATAATATTTGAGCAGCGTGGGACGTGGTGTAGGAGCTGCTTCAAGGAAACCAGGTGAGGAGGCTGTTTCAAGGCTCACTTCTAGGCCGAGAGGTGCTTTTACAGCAACAACGGCTCTTTTAAGAGCCACCCACAAACCTCTTAAGAGCATTCCTGTCTAAAAAGTTTAACCTATTTATAATATAATTTTTTTTCCTGTTTCTGTATAGAAAACTGCTTGTGTCATGTAGCTTGGGGTGATTAGCCACGATGTTTATAAGTATTTCCTCCATGTCCTGCTGAGGCTGTGACTCCATGACAGTCAAAGAATCACTGAAACTCTGTCCCCCGATTGGTTGTCGCAGCGCAATTTGACGCTGGAGTTCAGATTTTTCCAACTCCAGCGGTTGACGCCATGAACCCGAATGCACAAAAGGCACCACCCTAAAATGCAGCGCGAATTTTCCATCGCATCTGTAGCAGGAATTGTTCACGCAAATCAGGCAGAAAAGCTTTTTCACGACGCAAATCTCCCTGCCGCGCGTCATTGCGCTCCTCCATTGACATAACCTGACTCGCCGCTTGCTTAATTCGCTTTTGGTGTGGACTTAGTGTAAGAAACGGCTTGTGCGGGTAAAACATGCCCAGACCAGATAATGTTAATTTAAAAAGTTGCCTGTGCTACAATGAACTAAAATAACATTATAATTAGCATCCGTGAATGCTATTAGTACCAAGGCTAGGTGTTTTTCTGCCTCTAGAATTATGGAAATCTATGATTACCTAGTTTGACACCATTTCTTCCCTCAGCCTATTATAAGTAAGGTTTGCGTAATCGTTTCGCATTATTTGGGAAACATTATGTTGAAAACCTTTTTCCAGGCTCCCATTTTCTACCTTACTTTCTCTCATCATTCTATTCACCATCTGTATCTCTCACATCCAACTATTTCTGTTCCTGTTTCACACTCACATCTTTTTATACACCCTGGTCTGTTCCCCGTCTCCACCCTTCCTTTCCGTGTTCACACATCTGTCTGTCTCTATCTCCTCCATGCCCCTCAGCTCTTTGCACTCGCACTGTTCTAAAGGCACCAAGGTTACACTAGATTGCAAAAGACAGCTCCCACAGACAATGACGCCTAACCCTTGGCTCCTGCTTTCATAACTGCTGATCAGCTGCTCTACAAGGCAAATGACAATTTCCAGAACCAAATGTTTGCATTTTGTCAAACGTATATGCAAAATGATTAACTCCTGCACCACATCTCTAAATCAGTTTCCATGCCTCTTGTTTTTCTCCCTCTCCTAATTTGGCTTCAGAAGTTTTGATTGTGTTTGGGGTGAAATGGTTCAAGGACAAGGCAAGGTCTAGTCCTTAGAGGCAGTGGCTAGCGGCCATTTAGACAGCTTTGAGCTTTAAACACACAGACCTTGGCATATCACCCGGTCCCTGCACGCTAGAGTAGCAAGACCATCCATGCATTATTACACTGCCTGAACACAAAAGCTATGCACAAATTTATGCTCAGCCACAGGGGCAGAATGTGGCTACAAGCAGAGAACATGTACAAATCTGCTGGATGGATGGATAGCTGGGTGGTCGGAACAAAAATTTGATCACTTACCTGTTTGTAGAGCACAGGCGGTGTGCCGGAAAGGAAAGAGAAAAAGAGAGGAAAAAGGAAAATTGACTTAGCATCATATTCTTTAAAACAGACATTGTAATACAATTATTTGCAAAAACATTCACAGTCACACATAACAATAAATCACATCCATTGAAACCAGGTTGAAGCACAGATGGGTAGAATTGCTGGGAGAGATTGCTAAAAAATAAAATCAAATTTTTTTAAATTGCAAACATAAGAAAATATTTTTTTTAATTAGATTTAATTTCAATCAACTACTCTTGGAGTCAAGCTAAATTGAAAACAAAACTAAATAAAAACTGTAAAACATGCTTGTAAAACAAGATGCTTTAATGGACTAACATCTTTCTAAACTATGGAAACATGCTGTAAGGCATTAACAAGTTAAAAGAATCAAGGTTTTCCAAAACTGTAATAATAAGCTAATTTGATTAAATTATATTATTGTAACTTGGTTTTATTGATTAATTGCTCAGTCCTCAGTTGAAGCTAGCAGATCTACAGTGATCAAAGTCAAAGTCCATGCCTAAATATTATTTAATATCTTGCCTTTAACGCTAAAATTCAGAGTTGATTGAATACAATCTGACTGAGCTATTTAATAGCTTGAGCTATTTAATATTACTATATAAGAAGAATAGGACTGTTCATGTGCAAAACTGTTGGACACATTGACCAAAATGCCTGTACAGTAAGTTGCAGTTCTACAAAGTAATAAGTCAGGAGAGGTAGGACTGGGCGATATGGAAAAACGATTCTATCACCGAATAACTATTTTTGTTTTAAAAAATAATTTTAAAAAGCTGAACATGTCATCAGATATTATATTACTGTTTTGAAAAAAAAATCAAAGGATGTTAGAGCTGGGTATTGTAAAAATAAACTCTGATTTTTTCATTTCAAATTCAAAAAACATTTATTCAAGAGTACCTTCCTGCAGTTACAATGGCTGACAAGGGCGCCGCCATTTACATATGCGATATCTGTTCAATGATGTGTTTATGTAGTTATGTCATTATACACATATATGATGTCTATGAACAATTCTGTATGGAAGCCATATAAGTAGTACATAGATTACACGAAGAAGAAAGCTCTGCTTAGGACTTCTCTTTTTCTCTTTTTTTTTTAACTGCGTCTTCCACTTGGGATTTCCGACGTGGATTGGATATATGGTGGCACCATAGACTGTAAATAAGTATAGACAGCGCCTCCTCTCTCCTCCCCGTTTACCAGAATGACAAACTTTCATGGGGGAATTCATGGCGGATTCACAGACTCCTCCTCCCCAGGTCTGACGAAGCATGTTCCTAAAAAGGGCATAGGGGCGGGATCTTCGCTGTAGACTCTGCCATCGCGGGGCGTGTATGGGCATGTAGTTCGGTCTTAATCACGCCCATTCTGCTCCCGCGTCTTTAGCTCCGATGTTACACTTGGCTCTGCCCCCTCATTAATTATGCAAGATTTCAAAAAATTATCTTACGAAAACCAGCCTGGTGCCCAGGTTTTTTATGAGCCCAGCGTTATCTCACGAAGACTATGTAGCCATAGAAAGTTTTTAAAAAATGGGTACCAGGCATTAAAGTTGTTTTTAACGTGTCTAAAGTCCAATGCTTTTCAATGGGGGCCTAGCGGCCAAATGGAGGTACTACAGCAGTGGAGGAGCAATGGCGGCCTCCATGGCATGCGGTCAAACCATTGGGTGGCATCCTCGTCGGCCATTAGAACTGCAATTGGGTCCGTCTATTTTTTATATCAAATTGATTTATTTTCCTCTCTTTACAGTCTTAGAAAAAAATTGCAAATGACAGAAAATATTTTTAAAATAGCTTTTATTTCAATCCTCACTTATCCGTTAATTTTCTCAAAGTCTAAATAAATACACGCTGTAAATTGCTTTTAAAAAGGCCTTGGGTGGGCTGACATCATTGATTAATATGGAAATCCAAGCAAAACATGGAAACAGGTAAATGTTTTCAAATTTTCTCAATTTTTCCAAAAGTTCAATCTTCTGACAGAAGATTCAATAACAGGTAGTGAAAATGTTGGAATCCATGCATCCTTTCAGTACCACATGACACTTTTAAATTGCTTTCTGTTCAATTGAATCCTCAATTAAAATCACAATTAACATCTCAATTAAAATTAAAATCTCAAGAAAATGTACTGTGATTGTAACGTCAGAAATGTGAAAAAAAAGAGTTGCAGAAACATTTGCATGACAATGGAGCAAAGTGCAATGGCAAAAACATTAACAAATTTTGGTTTCAAAGACATGACCTCGCACTTCTTTACACAACAAACTTCAGTATAGTTTATGCTGTGCCAGCTTCATTAAAACTGCTGAAAATCTTGTATAATAAAGAAGAGAATGCAGGTCACATTTCAACGGTGCTATAATGGTGACCTGAAAAATGTTGCTTTTATAAAATCAAAACTGATCGATGTAAATTGGAAAGGCCAAACCTTTACCGACGATTAGAGGGTGGTTCCGAATACTTTCTTTTTCTACAGGTAATCAAGGTTGTGTGTGTGCAGTAAGGGTAAGGAAAACATCCAAGATTAGGATGTTGGTGGGATTATACGAGGATTGTGGATTTCCAGCATGTGGCTGTGTCTGCCCGAATGTGTGTACGCATGAATGTAAATGAGTATCTATCCATTTACCCAACTTTCAGCCTCAAACACACTTGTAGGCGCACATCCATTGCAGTGCCATGGTAAATATGCACTCAAAACACCCAGAGACGCGAGCTTACACAGACCCAGATATGGAAAGAAGCATGGATGGTGAGGGGGGTATGGGGGAGGAGCCAAAAAGAATCAGGCAGCGAGAAACTTTAGAAAGCGTGTATTTGCATAATCTCTTTTTTGCCGAATCTCAGGGAAGAATAATAAGCTAGAGGAAGCTGTCATCTGCCAACGCAGAGTTGAGCCAAAGCCATTGATGTAAACGGCCCTCCCGACGCAGCACACAGCATGTCCGTCCTGCTTTACTCTGTCACATGCTCATCGTCTCATTCAGCTCACCTCAAATGTCCTGCAGTTGATTTGTTGTCCGCGGAAAATGAAGGCAGCGGCAATTTCCCACCAGGCTGCTGATGCGGATCATTTAGCTTCGCTCTTTCTTGCTTTTCTAACTCACTCTCGAATTGAATCAATAGGAAAAACACTGCTGGAGCTAACTGACAGCAGACAGTTTGGTGGTTGTTGTTTTTTTCTGCTCACTATTTTATTTTATTTTTGTTCTGGTAAATGTAAAGAAGGATGCTTAGTGAGAATACATCTTGGGAGGCATTAAACTTTAATCTTTCTCTGGGAATACGACATTGAAAATCCATTCAAACAAAACTTGACCACAGCAACCACAGGACACTTAATGGACCTAAAACGAGTCAATAATGTTTCATTACCAGCAGATCAAATTCTAATAAAGGAACTGGATTAGTAAAAAAATTTTTTATTTAATTTAATTTTTTCAATATTTATTAACTTATGAATTTACATAAGTTATTGGATACTCAGGTAAGCCTGAAAGACTATAAGGAAACGCTCCATTATGAATCCATTTGTATATATTTCGTCATATAGTTTCATGATATACATATAGAAATTGTGGAACTATAACTTGTACATTGTGCCTGTTATTTAGTATTAAGGATGTATTTAATGCATTAAGTACCTTCCATGCTGTATTCATTATTTTCAGCCTCTAACAATGTAAGAGGCTTTATTTGACTTTCTATCAGAAAGCAGGCTATAAAGTTTTTCTATGAATATAGAAAAGCTTTATATGAGACAGATTAATGAACATTTAATGAACTATTACATTTTATGAACTACAGCAGACACAGACATGCAGTGCATTACTAAAGCATGTACACCCCCTCCCCAGTTTTCTATATTTTGTATTAAATATGTATTGTGTAGTATTTTATATTTTTCATAATTGTATTAAATCCCCAAATTTCAAAGTATTTTTTGTTTATTTTATTTAGTGGATAGAAAATATGTTTTTCCCTTTTTTGTGGCATGTATTTAGATCCATCCATCTTTTCGTCAACTCAGACCAGCTTTTCTGTTCCTGATTAAGAAAGACATGCTCCACAGCATGATGCTGTTACTACCACAATGTCTGCAGTTAGTTTTCTGCCACACATGGCACAGGCCTATAGGTGCTGGGTGTTTTGGGGTATTTTTTTGTTTATGTTGTATAACCTTTTTCCGCGTCTTTGATGAGTCCACCACAAGGCTTGTAGGAAACTTCTAACGGACTCGTAATAGCTTTCTTTCAACGAGGGCCAGTTTTATGGAGCGTATAAACATATTCCCTCTCACCCGACCTGCAGATCTATGGAGCTCCTCCAGACTTCACCAAAGGTGTCTTGGCTGCGTCTCTGATTTTTGTTCCATACACAGCCTTACAGCTTGGTTTACAAAGTGGTGGACTGCTAAGTTGACGGCTGAACCAAGCTTCTCCAATTTTTAAGTGATTCAATGAACAGTGCTCTAAAAGATGTTCAAAGCTTAAGATTTTGTAATACAGCCTTATCCCTGACGGATCTGTGGGCAGTGGTTAAAGTGACAGGACCATTTATGGAGCCTGGGCTTAGTTAATGTTACTGCGTTTCAAGAACTGAAGAAGAAGCAAATTAGAAAAACTTTATTTTCCATTAAAAGAAAACTATTACCAAACATTTTTTTGACTTACAATGGAAACGTTTAGATAAAAAAAAATTCACCATAATTAATGAGTTCTCTTTTGCTTAATACTAAAGTCGGACCACATCTACACAGTGGGTTTTACTTTTTTGCACCTAAATCTTTTTTTAATTACTTTATAAAACTTGGCTAAATAGATCACAAATTTAACAATTAATAGTGCTCCAAATCAGGTTTTTGTTGCTGAGAAAATTCTCACATTTCTCTTTTGCTTTTTCCTCCAATCCCAAAAAGTATTTACAAACTAAAGGCCTTTACGTAAATAAGGCAATCATGGAAAACTAGGGGTGCAATGATACCACTGTTTTCAAACCGATACTATACCAATATTTGGATCCGAGTATTAGCTGATAATTCTATCACGTAAAAAAATGCAATGAATATGAAAATAAAAAAATGAAATATTCATAAATACCACAAAACTAAAATTTCAAGTTAAGAAGAAACAGTTTCTGTGAAATTATTGCAGAGTTTCCACATTTTAATTATTGGTTCATGGCATCATTTAACCAATATAATATACATTAGAATGATATTGGTAGTGATAACCGATACCAGTCTCAGTATCCGTGTATCCCTATGTCAAACACAAGTTCTGGCTCCATGGTGATTCATACATCAATTTCCTTAAAATAATAAAATAAAAGAATACGACACACATACACACACTAAACAACTCATTATACATTTTAGTCTAACAGACTTCATTTTCCTAAATCCAAAGCATGTATAGGACTAATTAAAATGGCTAATCAAAAAAGGAATTATACAGGTCCAATGTGACCACATGGTGCAGACAACAATACTGTTCTACGGCTATTTTACAGCTTATAATGGGAGACCAATTCAGATGCAAGAGCTGTGCTTTGGACTTGCTTTAAAAGCAGCATCATAGCCAAATAGTCCGTTTGTGGCCTCAGTTGTTATTCGTTTTAATTTGGTATTGATTGGCGCATTTTAGCATTTTCAAAAGCCTGCTGTCACTACAAATACACTAATCTTCACTCAAGCCTGAGTCTGGACTGGCATGAAGGGAGGAGTGTGACATTTATATGGATTTTGCTGCAGAGTTCCGCTGCCCATCTGGACTCCCACCAGTCAGTCACAAAGTCAAAGAAAAAAAAGATGGACAGAACATGACGGACAATTAAGGCGTGCATGCTGTGTCGTTAATTTCTCTCTGAGTGTTGGGGGGCTTATTAATTGAGATTGACTTTCAAGCAGATGCAAAATGGGTGAAATCCAAAATGGACTTTAGCTGTTCTAGCATTCAACAGAGAGCATCACGTGATGAGGCCCTGGCCTCGCTTTCTCAGTTCTGTTCTCTGAATGTCCTTTTTTTCTCTCACCCTTAGGGCTATGTAAGTAGAGAGGATGCTGCAATCCTTTGAAATCATCATAGGTGATATCATAGGCTTGTTGGTGTGCAGGCTCAGTATCATCATTTCCATTTAGGAGGTGACAGCCTGCTCTACACGCTTATCTGAAGAGGATCACATACAAGCAAATACAAGTACCTGGAACAGCCCAAATCAAACTAAAAAAACCATGACCTTAATCAGTACACTATATGATGAAACATATTAGTAGACTCATCGCTAGTGGGCGGGCCTGGGGATTAAAACAGACCAATTACAACTGTATAAATTAAATCTCAATCATGTTAATACTTCACCTGTCTTCAGAATGCAAGCACAACCAGAGCTACAAGCATTTCTGTTATGATTTTATTTCATTTTCTCACATCTAGATGATCTAATGGTGAAGAAACCTCAACATGCAGGGCCGGCCCAAAGTCTTATATGGCCCTAAGCAGATTTTCACTCAGGGGGGCCCCCTGTCTGTTAAGACCACTACTCACAATAACAGCATTTTGATTAAGATTGGGACTAATCTGGGAAAGAAGGCGGACTTTATTTGGCTAATACTAAAAATCAATCAGAAGTAATTGTTAATATTATCTAAGACAATTAGAAGCTCAAACAAACTAGAAAGGTTAAACTAAAGTAATAAGTTGTAAAAATGGTAACACAACAATCAAAAAATAAAAATAAAACTAATCTTAAATATTATTTTAATTGAATTCAACTAAAAAATAAAAATTAACGCGTTTTTCTAAATTAAAATGTACAGTATACAGGTATTTATTCGTTTAAATGTATTTAAATATTTTTGCAACATTTTTGAAAAATTTTAAAATAAAAATACAATTTCAATTTTAAGATAATAAATTAAGAAACTTGCCTAGTTACTATACAAAAATTTAAACAATTGCCTTTTTTTGTCAAAATAACCTACACTGAAACAAAACTAAATCAAATCACATTTTCATAAATTTGAACATTTGTAGTCTGTTCAATTTCAGCAGCCATGGGGGGCCACGGATGGGTTTTGGGGGCTCTAAACAACAGCTTATTTCGCTTCTGACTTTGGATGGCTCGGTCAACATGTACCCCTTCTTCTGCATAGATCTACTGTTTCCCTTGGATGCATTATTTCCCACGCATCATCATGTGACTTCATAGCATTTAAAGAAAGAAGCTTAGATTGGAACTCATAAAATGAGGAATTTTTAAAAGACACATCGTGGCGCAATTAATGCACATATTAATGCGCAATGAAAGCATTGTGATGCAGGAATATTGTGGCATTCGCGCCAGCAAGCTTTATTTTAAAGACACATTCCGTAACTTTGCAGATATTTACTCTGTCGCCCTCTCAAGGGTTGCAGCCACTTTTCTTTTCCCTTGCTTCTTCTCATGGCATCTACTTTAGTTTCTGAGGTGGATCTGCCATGGCTCAAGTCTAAAAATCGCAGATTTGTTTATATCATTTGGTAGGATTTAGCGTTCAGCCGTCAAGCGAAACTCAGTGACTACCTCCACCAGGCGACCCGCGGGAGAAAAGGTCTGTAGTGCGGTTTTCAGCAGCGGGACCCTCCCATGCAGTGACAACTCTGAAAATGATAATCATGAATGGTGTTGTGTTTTTAAGGTTTAAAAGTTATGGAGTGTGTCTTTAATATTACAGCAATATTCTCGCGAACTCCGGTCTTATGAATGAAGATCACGCCTTATGACAACAGAGGGTGATGTCATGATGATGTGTAGAATGTGCGCTTAGCCCTGTCCAGTAACCGTATTCAAAATGCTCTGAAGCATTGTTAAAAAAACATTATTGTGTTTCATTGCAGCCATAGACTGACATATGAATGATGAAAAGACTCACTAGTCGGGTTAAAAGTAAAATCCCGGTTATTATAAAAAAGAGATGTGCACACACTAAAACTACAAATACCCGAGCAGTACAGAATTTAAAAATAATGCCTTGCAAACAGAATCTCTCAGAGACTTGGTTAGGAGCATGGTGGCGCAGCTAGTAGCGCAGCTCACCTCACACCTAGAAGGTCCTGGGTTCGATTCCTGCCGGGGGTGCTGAGGGTGTGTTTGTTCCTCATATGAGGTTGGCGAAAGGGCCTTTCTGTGTGGAGTGTGCATGTTCTCCCCATGCTTCCTTGAGTAGCTAATGTGAGCTACTCCCACAAAAACATGCATCAGTTCTGGGCTGTATACTGCCTCCTCCTGGCTGACTGTGGCGCCTGAAGGGTTGGGGAGGATCTGGCTGGAATAATGTGATCCTTCCACGCGCTATGCCCAGCCTAGGGAAACCCTGCCCACTCCTCTGATAAGAAGGAGGCTTGAGCTTCAGTGCAGGGCCCTCCCACAGTTAGCAGAGGGAGAGCAATGCAGAGTCAACTTTGTAAACATATACAGACTACAAAAACCAAAACTCAACACAAACTTAACACAACTTCAATGACCTTTGCTCTGCAATATATCTAGACTATAACTGCATTGCAATTGTGGGGGAATTCAACATTCATACTGACAAACCCCAAGACAGCAGAACAAAAGCACTAAATGACGCTCTTCATAACGTTGGCCTAATCCAACACATTAATGAGCCATTACTTATTAGCAAAGACTTAAATATCTCTAGCACTGCCGTAACTGATATCTGACCATTTCTGCATCTCATCTCGGACCAGTCCCAGCCTGGTCAGCGGCGAGCATGAACTGATGAAGCCTCTTGGATAAGAGGTGAAACGTCTTCCAAGACAAATTACCAAGTCCAGTTGCGTTTGATTGAAATTTCCTTGAGATAACCATGACCTGGATGAATGAGAATATTCACAGGCTTATAGCACCAGACTATATTAGAGATCTGCTATCACGGTACAAGCAGTTCAGATCACTCAGGTCCTCCAGCTCCAGTTTACTGATTGTCCCTAGAACCACAACCAAACATGAGGAAGCAGCTTTCAGTTTCTATGCTCCTCATATGTGGAAAAAAACTAGCGGGAAATTGCAAAGCTGCAGAGACACTGAACTATTTTAAATCTAAAATTACAACTTACCTATTTAGACATGCTTATGAGTAACTGTTTTTACTTGCTTTTTTTAAATAGTCATAGAAATTATTGTCTTAATTACTGTTTATGCTTTCTTGTGTTAAAAACTGTGAGCTTTCTTCAGCAAGATCAGTTAATGAACTAAAACTGTGTTTTTTACTCACTTGTCCCTACATTGTTGTATTTTCTTGATTATTTTTTTTTTATTGTAACTGCTCATTTGTATTCTAATTATCAAACTAATTTATGCTATGAACCAGTCTTAATCATGTAAAGCAATTGACTTGTATAAATTGAAATTTGCCTAATGGAAACACGGCAATTTCAAATCAACTCTCTTTTTCCGATGAAAAGTTTTTGCGCTTGGATGAGGTGACTTTTCGAGTGTATCGAAATTGATATAGTTCGCAAAACAGCAATGGAAACACCTTTTTCGCATCGCATGAGTCTTGTGAGCAACAACTGAATGTTACTACGAGCGAAAAAGATGAAGTATTAGGAGGAGAAAGATGGCGCTGCATGTTTGGCTTGACGAAGAGAGTGTGCTGGTTTGTGATAAAGGCATAACTAATTTATTAGATTCAACACAGCAATGAAACGCGAGCATTTACCAAGACCGCTCCCATGTAAAAGGGGCTTGTCGCTCCAATACCTCTACAAGCCGTCTGAGTCTCTTCCTCGTGGCTGATAATGAGCACTAGTGTCATGCCTGCAATTTGAATATATCTACTGTAAAGTAAATGTTCACATCCATCACCTCTTTTCTTACTCGCATGAAAACGTGTTATTTCAGATTACTTTATTTATCCCAGGAAGGGCAATTCAGTTTACAGTACAACCTGTCCAAGATCATTACAAACAAACAAAAAAAACACATCCAGGTCACTGAAGCGCAAGCAGCCGCAAGAGCAGCGAGTTTCTTTCTTAATGGAAACACTACAATTGTGAGATTGTTTTTTTGACACTTAGACAATATCGTTTTCGGAGGGGCCTTCGAACATTTGATAAAAAATAAACTCTCTTCCTGAAATAATCCGGACTGCGGCTTTAAGCCAGCACATGTCCAGACCCGCCTAAAGTACCAGAGACCATCTGGGTGATCTAGAGGACTGGGAGAATGTCATGTTGTCATATGAGATCAAACACCACTCATCGTGTGTGAAGGGGGAAGAATGCAGTGTTTTTTCTCAAGATCACCATACCCACTGTAAATCATGAGAGGGGAAACATTATGCTATGGGGCTGTTTTTCTGCAAAGGGGAAGGGGCGACTGGTCCATATTATAAAGAGGATATATAAGGCCATGTGAGGCGTGAGTTTGGGAAAAAACGAATTCCATTAGTGAGAACATTGAAGTCGGTAAATGGTAAATGGACTGAACTTATATAGCGCTTTTCTAGTCATACTGACCACTCAAAGAGCTTTACGTTGAAGCCACATTCACCCATTCACACTCACATTCATACACCGACAGCCAACATGGCTCGGTAGGACGATGTTTTTGGGGTTAAGTGCCTGGCCCAGGGGCACATCAACATGTGACTGGAGAAAGCTGGAATCAAACCTACGACCCTCCGATTGCAAGCAAACTCTATTGATGAAATGTGTCTGGATCTTCCAGGATAACAATGATCCCAAAAACACCACCAGGGTAACGAAGGAGTGGTTCCATAAAATCCTTTCAAAGTTCTGCAGGGGCCTAAACAGTCTCCAGACCTTAATCCAATGGATAATCTGTGGAGGGAGTTGAAAGTCTGTGTTCCCCAGCAGCCCCAAAATACCAGCTACAGTGTGTGCAAACCTGGTGAAGACCAATAGGAAATATTTGGCATCTGTGATTGCCACCCAAGGTTGCATTATAAAGTCCTGTGGGGAACTTTTGTTGTCGACCAAGTATTTCTTTTCCACACAACAATACAAATACATTCGGCATTCTTTCTCTCTCAGTTGACTACCTTGTCCACACGTAAACGGGTATCTCACAAAAAGGAGATATTTTTCTACTGTTTGGCCCGAAAACGCAGATTTTCGCCACCAAAAACAAATCTTTCAAAAAAATCTATCCCGAGTGAAGATCTACATTTTCTTAGTTTTTAGTGTCTGCGTGAGAACAGATTAAAACGGAGTCTGCGGAAAAAAAATGCTCTAACCTCGCTTTTGCGAAATGTGTTTCCACTCACAAATAGCATTTCCGCCCTCAGAGCTGATTGTCTAAACGCTTTTTGTTCGCTTGTTTTTACAAGCTCTAAAACTGCTGTATGTAGAAATTACAGAGTAGAAAGTTACTCTGAGCGGCCAGGATTTGGGAGAACTACTGCCCCCTACAGGTTTGCCATGTCTGAGAATGAGCCTGAAAAAACACACTTACTGTATCAGGTTATGTGTGGATGGACTTTTTTTTTTAACCAGCTGAGGAAGATAATTGTTTAAAAAAATGGATGTGTGTACATGACAGAAGTGTATATGATTAAATGTACAGACAAATTTTGGACTGCATCTTTTTAAATTGAACAACTTGTGTCATGATTTTGCCCTGCTTTTCTGATTTCCTGCTTTCTCCCCTGCAGCAGTGGCTGATTGTTGATTGCTAACACCTGCTCAACTCTGCCTGCTCAGTACAAGATCATCTGTTGCTTCTGTCACAGCCTTCTAGACCTCTGCCTGAATCCTCCTAGTAAATTCTGAAGGAACTTTTGACTTTGGATTATAGCCATCGGGACCTCGGACCCCTCTGAAAATCTGACCCTCTCGTTTGCCAAGAACCCCCCCCAGGCCACAGAATCTTACACTAGGTTTCTTCTGTGGACTCCAGGACGTGGATTTACCCTGCAGTTGGACCAACCCCCTGTGCCCATACCCTCTGGGACCTTGGCCACCCCCTCCCTCACTCAATAAATTATTTGAAACAGTTTTGTGTTTTGACTGAGTTCTGGCTTTGACCAAGCTTTTTTTTTTTTACACAACCAGTGTCTGCTAAATACTTTTTGCTGAGTTATGTAGATTATTTTATTTTATTTTTTTTAATTAAGGTGTGTTAATCTCTAAAACAAAAGAAGTGGTGATATATATATATATATATATATATATATATATAATTTTTTTTTTTTTTTTTTTTTTCATTTTTGCAGTCCACAGAGCTTGGTATGGTGATGTACTGTGTTATTTAGAAGCTCATGTGAAGAATATGATGCATACTTCCAAAAAGAATGATAGGTTAACAAAAAAAGTGACAGGCTCTCCAGGGTCTAATTTGTGCCGAAGAGTAATTTGTCATGCAGAGAGTAGTTGAATCTAATGCTTCCATGGAGGTTATATAAACAGTTGACCTGTCTCACATGACTGCAAAGGTTACCCAACTGTGAGCAAGCCTCTTTAAACCTTATTAATGTTTCTTTTCTCCCCCTGAGGCTCTGTTTTACTCTCCTATCAGGGATAGATCAACAGTGTTAGGAAAAAGAAGAATGCAGACCTAAGCAGGTTTTTATTTTAAGAGTAAAAACAGACCCACTTCTTCACGACTCACTCATATCTAAATCCCAAACTGCACCGAGGTCATTGCACACAGGAGAGTAAATAATGTTCCCATTTTATCCTTTTTCTCAAAAGTCTGTGTGTCCGGATTTCTTAAAGGACTGTGTAAATAGCTTGGCAGATTTTCCTTCTTTAAGCCAATAAAATGAAGGGATGAGGGTGAAATACAACACATGCAGTGCTTGTGTCTAACTGAAAAGAGCAGCAGATTTCACGATGCACCGTCTCTTTGGGGAGGTTGGCTTTGGCTTTAGTCAGTCATAACTCTGACGAAAGCATTCACATCACTAACACTAAGAGCATGACAACAAGATCTGGACTTCAATACAAACAGAAGAGGGGCAATGACTGATGCCACAGCAAGCGTCACCATGTGATAAATCTGCTTTTATAGCAGCTTTACAAAAAACACAAAATGTCCATGTTTAACCACGAGAAAAACTCAGATTCATCCAGCAGTGCAGACGTCCAACGCTGGCTATCCAGCAGACATTTAGATCTTTTGAAGGGACATGTAACATTCCCTGTTTGCCACACTGATGCTTTTTCAGCACTGAAAGAGTTGATAGCTGGTAAAATTAGAGATATTCATTAGTTCATCAACACAAGACAAAAACTATAAAACTATTTCCCTTTCTCCACACACAATAATAGCTTATCGTTATATTGCCAGACAAGTTAAAGACAGCAATCAGGCTGGTTCTTTTATCAGATTTCAAATTATGGCATTGCAATATCACGAGGTCTTGTTACATCACCATTTCACATATTATGATTATACTTACAGATGAAAGATTTTGTAGTTTGTTTTCACAGTGACTATGAATATGAGAATATATTGAACGTCTGCACACAGGCAGGAAACTCTCTAGAAAGGCCCCACACAAGACCAGGTCCTGACATGCATGGGCATGAACGAAGGAACGACACAAAGTGTTGTCTAAGCATACTTTTTCTCTGAAATAATCAACACCCTGACACAGTCAATCTCTCTCTTGTAGTTTGACACGCACACACACACATACACACACACACACACACACACATCAGAAGCCTCTTCTATTTGGCTGCTCATCCTTGTGAGAGCCTTTGATAACACATCAAACAGATAACAACCTAGGGAGACAACACCCAGGCATGACTCTGCCAGCACGCGCACAACTCAGCCAGAGAGAGCGATGCCTCGCGCATGGCCGAGTGTGAGGACCTGTGTGCAGTACTGGTTGTTCCTGGGACCAAGTGAGAAGACGTGAAAGAGCGTTGGGGAGCGACGGGAGAACAGATGGATGGAGAACATCGGAGGGGGAGAGAGAGAGAAGGAAAAGACGGAGGGACTGACAGGTGTGAAGAAGAAGTTTACTGCTGCACTGCGGGACGCTTGTCATTTCTGGCAATGAAGGTTCCTCATGATTCTCCAGTTTGAGTTCGTTTAGATTGAAAGAATAAAAACTGAAACATCCCAACATCCCCTGTAACATTGTCTTTTGTAAAAAAAACAAAATTTAAACTCCAGTCATATAAAACAGAATGTCACCTGTGAGCAGATACAGCCAGTCAACACAGACTGCACTGCTTACTCTCATGTCATTTATTCATACTCAAAATGCCAAGTCGATGGTGGTCTATTAACATGCAAAGTTCTCTCCTTGGTCTCGTATCTATTCTCCTACTGCGCTTTCCTATCTGCTTGGCCTCCCAGCACCCAAGCCTCTTCCTGTCCCTGGCTACAGGGTGGATATTCCCAGCATTTTCTCTAACTGAATGAGAAAAGAGAAGCATCGATTAGTGGAACTGGAGTCTACAGATGGTAACTACCTAGGGGCATGCAATATGACGATTTAAAACCGTGAAGCAATACACATGTCTGAAGATCTGTCATTTTTGAGAGATCGTTTTATCCCAATTAACAGTTCTGCTACTGTATTTATGCCTCTGTGTGTGAAGAAAAGCCTCCGCTCTCTCTCCCTGCTCTAAGCGATTACCCTGTCCCCTCCCTCTCCCTTCGTGTGTGTACAACCTGTAAACAAGCATGGCGTTGCCGCGAGTGACAGTGTAAATGAAGATTTCATTCTGAAGAGAATGTCCTCGTCCATTGTATGGAACTCGTTTGGTTTTTTACCAGATGACAAAGAGCAAAGAAACGTTATTTTCAAAGTTTGCACGGAGAGCATCAAGGCAAGTGATCGCAACACCATAAACTTGTTAAATCACTTGAAGAGAAAACATCGCACAGAACAGTGAGAGCCAGCTGGCAGCTAAAGCTATTAACCCCGACTGCAGCAGCGACTGCAGCTTCTTCTTCTTAGTTCTTCTTCTTAATTCAGCAAACGCAAGAAAAATAATTGTAAAACTCAAACTATCCACGCTACCAGTTGTCCAGCTGCCTCTTTCTTTTCCAAACACCACCATAACACGCATGTACGCTTAATCCACAGAGAGTTGCAGGGAATACTAAGAATATGATTGGATGGATGGAAGAATGATTAGAACTGCTTACACAACAGTCGACCTTCGTGTATATTAGGCAGCTTTATGTGTGCCTGTTTATAACGTCAGGATTCTGCAAAAAAAACATTTGAAACTGATCAAACTGCATTTACCCCATTGTATGAGGATTATTCATTGTCGTATTATAGATTGCACAATACATCTTGCACTATATTTGAAGCTGCATGTTAGTCTTTTATTTTAAAAGGTTTTTATATTTTATTCTATTTGCTCAATATCATATTTTTAAACTAAAGTAGGTTCATGTTTGCTTTCTGTTTTAGTAGACAAGTCAACATTAAAATTTTATATAATACATTTATATATTACATTTAAAACTCTACTTGGTTTATTCTTTCAATGTTTATGTTTCTATAACGCATGATTCACTGTCTTTTTCATTCTGTTCTGAGAAACACTTTCATAAAGTTAAAAAACACAGATGAAAACTGATTAAAACTAAAAATGGCGAGCTACATAGAGAGTAGCAGTTCTCTCTGGAAGACAACCAGCATTTCTTCCCATCTGACGCTTGTGGCACTAAACTCAGGCTGCAGCTGCCGAGTTCTCCTACACAGATTTGAGGAGAGGAACTCTAACTTCAGTAAACCCATATTCAAAAGATTTTATTCAAATGTGATGCACATATGCAAACACTTTCCTGAAACCGAACAAGCAAAGCACGGACAAACACTTACTGTACATACAAATGCACATTAACAGCCGTGATAATGCCGACAGTCATGGAAACGGACGTAAATGCACACATAAAATATGCACCTACATGCACAAGCGCGACTTAAATGAAGGCATCGGAGGTTTTAATGAGCAGCATGATGTAGGTGGTAGTTTTTAAATTCCGTTTCTCATTTGGACCAATAACTAATTCCTCATTGCCCTCCTCCTCCATGTTCTCTCCTTCCAGAATCCCTATCGTCTACCTTCCCATTCTGCTCCTCTCCCTCCTCCTCTGTCTGGAAGCAGCAACACAGCTTTAATTGCTTTCTGAGTCACCTTATTCCTTTGAGGAAAGATAGAGGACGTAAAGGAGAGTGATGATGGGGGAGAGAGCGAGAAAGAATGGTATGTTTAAACATTTAGAAGACTAAAACTCACTTTGTCTCTTCGTCCTTTCTTCCCAAGTGCTTCAGTTTATAAGATGGAAAGCCTTAAACATTTTCTCTCAAAGAAAAAGAAAAAAAACTTTATGCACCAACTAGACTCTCCAAAACTTCAATCAATTCTACAAGAAAATCATCTGTATGAAATGTGGGTTTTTTTCAATCTGGACAGGGTAAAATTAGCATTGCAATTTGTGGCTTTTTAAACGCCAGCTTTTCAAAATTACTTTTGGGATCATTGATTGGAGAGAATCAACCGAGTTGAGCCCAAGTTTTACCCATTTGACCCAAAGTGTCTGCCAGAGCTCACAGGCAGTTTCTAAGTATCTTATGGAACAACCTAGAAACCATCAAGCTTGCCTCGAATTGGACAATAGGGTCATTCATAACTGGAAAGTAAACTTTTTATATTTCTACGAAATAAAAAGGTTTCCAACCCGGAAAATTATAACCCCACTTCAAAAATCAAGATCTTCAAGGTCAACTGAGACTGGCAGCTACTGAAACAAACCGACCTATTAGTACCATGATGCAAGTTTTATGATTAGAGGGAGACCAACACTGAATTATATAACCAGAAAAACAAGACGTATGTTCTGTATGGCTTCCAAACCAAAGGGCACTGTGGGGTCATCTTTTGGGGCTGTTTTTGCTAAAACAAGCTTTAATGCACAATGTGGAAAGAATAAAGCTGACCTCCGTCTATTCACGCCTCATTATTTGTGGATTATTCTTTTTGTGGATTTGTGGAACGTAAAATTATTCAACAATAATTTGCCTATTCACATATTTTTTTGGTCAAAATGATCTAAAATATGGAAATGCAACTCAAAAAAACCTGCGTATGTTGCTAGGTGAACTGCTATTAGCTGGCGTTTGCAAAGCAGCCAATCCAGTAGTGGTAGTCATTTTCGTTGGTGCTAATTTGCACTACGCCCAGAGAGCAAAGATAAGGACAGCTGTTGATGTTAGCTTCTGTGGTAGTGCTAAGATGAGTTCTACTTTTAGTGGTAATGGATATCATGGTATATTTGCTGTCTGAACCATTAAAATTGTCAATTACATATACATATATAACAAAATACATTGATTGTCTGAATATGCTATCTATTCCAGGAGGTCTCAGGTATTTTGGGATTTTAGCCATTTACCAGCAGTTGTGGTTCCTAACCCTCAGCAAATACCGCTAATCCAGAATTCTTATGCTTTGAAATCTTAAAATTTCAGTTAACAGTTAGATGGTTGAACTTTACTTCTCTTATGGAGATCTTCATACCTCGAAAACCAACTGAAAGGTACCAACATAAAGTTGGGCGATGAAGCGCATATTCTGACATAGCAAAGCAGTTTAAGGCCAAGGATGACAGAAGCAGAAGAACTCAGTATTAGCACACAGAGCAAAGACACTGCTGCGATTTCCAGTGAAAAGCAGAATCTGCTGCACAGCAACTTTGATTGTATTTAAAGGTAGCCAGCATGGGTTCCCCAACATAGAGCTTAGATTATTGGTTTTGGAACTATGATCTGAAATGGGCCCATCCGGGTGTTCTAAATGGCATTGATTACGAAATAAAGTTTTTTCTAACTGGTTCATGTAAAGTTACATTTTACTGTGCCTAGTCAGTGCATTTCTGGCAGATCACCTTGACCTTGTGAGCTGAAAATAGTTCCAGTAAGTACTTAGAAATGTCCGCATCCGATAGGACCAAAGGGGAAACATCTGGCGGTAATCACACAGATAGGAAGGGGGCCACCGTTATGTGAAACGTTAAAGTGTATAAAGAGAGATGATTTAAATTTGAGGAAGGTCTGCATTGTTGAATTGTCCAGAAAAAGATAAAACAATAAACTAACTGGCTGAAGGCTGCATTATCGGATTTTGAACTCCAGCAGTCCAGCCGAAAGGAGCAGTCAAATTACAGCGGAGGTTTGATTGCGACAAAGTGATTGCAACTGAGTAATTAGCTAATGAACATCTAACAAGGAGAGAGTGTATATATACATTTGATCCTGTATGTTGGTTATGCACTGATAATGCCTCATAAATAGGACTAAACAACCATGGAAGACCCTAAATTAAAATGACTTCCAGCCCAAAGAGGATGTATATAAAATGTTTACCACCATTCTACCTTCCATTGTAACAGATGCAGTTTCCCCTTGGTTTCTTTGAACACCAAAAAAATAAAACTTTAATGGAAAAGTAACCATAACTCTTGATTCCTCATGAATGTGACACATGTTCTTTCCTTTTTAATCTTGCTTTTCTGCTCATAAGTTTATCTGAAAATCAATAAGCAAGTCCCCTCTGAAGCAAACTGCAGTAGGAGGATTTATGTGATTGTAAACTGGCTTATACAGCTCCAGGGCATTAGCTAATTAGCTATTAAATACCCGATCTTCTCTCTGATTGGCCTTCCCACCCCATACTCTGTTCTCTGGTCAATGCATAGAGGGGTTGATCTTTAGGTGACCTTTACTACTTACTGAATGGAAGAAAGTACATGAAACTAGCAGTGTGTATGAATGAATATTATATAAATCAACCTGGTTAATTGTGTTTGTCTCTAAAATAAGGTATTTTCAAATGGGTAACATTCTTCCTTTTGTCCTCCCATTTGTGCCATATAGATATCGTATCATCAACAAAAAAATATTAGGTAAGTAAAGAAACACTAATATCTCTGTTCTAAGTAGTTCATCACACTTGTCTGGCTTCTGTCAGTTTTAATAAAAAAACAGGACTTCAGTTTAGCCTAGAAACTTTGCTTCCCAAAGGACTTGAAGGAATCATACAGCGCTGCCCTAAATCACTGGCAGACAGTCCCTGGTGTGTTTTGCTGAGTCAGCATTGTTCACTGTGTCTGTGTGTGTATGTGAAGAAAAATGTGTATTTGTATTCTCATACTGGTGTTTCTGCTAGCACCTGGTTAGTGGCCAAGCATGCGTGAGAGAGTGTCTATGAATATGAAATTAACCGCACACATGCCTCAATGTGTGTGTGCAACACATGTGCTCATAAATTAAACATTTTCTCTTTGATTGAGGAAACGCTTTTACCTTGAAAACCAATTAAGTAGCGACGGAATAGAAAATTAGAAAAATGTCCATGTTGAGATGGTCCCAGAAAAGTGAGAAACCTGCAAATGTTTTAACAAAAATACCCGCTTTACCAACTAACTTATCTTCTCCGACTCAAATATTAGCCTTCTTTTATCACTGTTATGACATTAATATTTTTTTTTTCAATGCCACTTCTTTTACAGGAGTCTAGGCTGCTACCATGATCCCATTCCAGATTCAGTTCTTTTTTCGTTTTGAGATTTCTATTGCATACTTTTGTTCGGTTTTCTCAAAGCATTTCATATATTTTGATTATTTTTTGTGTCATGGTTTATATGCTTGCTTTTCTGGTTCTTATGTTTGTTCATTCCGGGGTTCTTTTTTGGGGGGTTTTAACACAGTCTCAATCATTTTCCCCTTGACGAACCACTTCTGATGCAATTCTCAAAAAAAGTGAACAGCGGTACACTTAAACAGTTATGTGTAACAGATATTGGATAAATGCTAAAAGAAGAATTGGCCTCCTTTCTTCTAAAAGTAAAATCTTTCATGTCATCACCCAACATTTTTTTAATCAAACATAACATGATTCAATAAAAGAAAAACAATTTTCAAATGATATTTATTTTTATTTATTTATTTTAAATTGGCAACCAAACTATCTTGACCTGTGAAAAATGAACAGACCCTTTGTTAAACCATGAAATAACTGATACCATGCAGATTGGTTGGTTTAATTTCACTCACCACTCTACCATCTGATGACTAAAGGAACAGTAGAATCTAGAAATCACTTCAGTAACATGTAAAGTAGTCTTCAAAAACGCAACATTCTAGGGCTGGATGATATGGGCCAAAAGTTAGATCTTGATATTTTTCAGCTGAAATCTTATTTTCGATATCTAGATTTCTTTCTTCACAAAAATTATTACCAAAAAAAAACATTTTACAATCCAAACTATGTTTAAAACGTCGCACAGGCCCACAGACAGCTGGAGATGTACATTAGAAACGGTGTTAAAAAGAAAGTATCTGAATATGTTACTTTCTTGAATAAAGTAATGTTATATTCTTCCAACCCAAAATAGTTATACCTTTGATATTAAAAAGTACAGTTCTGGTCAAAGGTGGACTGGTGTTGAAATTCAGCCCAGGAGCTTGGTTCTGAGAGGCCAAGAAGTGAAATTCATGGAAAAAATACTTTTTTCGAGGGGTTATTTCCGGGACTGGTGTTGGAAATTAGCCTTTGGCTATAAACACTGCTATACTGACATGGGATTACCTGAGAAGTTAATTTATGCATATTGTACCCGTCCCTATATATATATTTAAAAAAAAAAATATGGCTAAAGTCAATATTTGACTTGCGGGTATTTTGTATATATATATATATATATATATATATATATATATATATATATATATAATATATATATATATACACATATATACAAGTACAAGGGCCAGAGCTTGTTTTCTGGCAAGATGTTGCATATCCCCTTAGTCTGTTGTGGAGAGTGTAATCTCTTCTGCCGTTATCTATTGAGCATCAGAACCAGGAACTTAAAAAGGCCCAAGAACCTGATAAAGAAGGCTGATTCTACTGTTGGAATGACAGTAGAACCTCTGGCTGGATATCATGAAGCAATGGATTCTTCATAAAAATCAAGCAAATTATGGATTGGGGGGTGGGGTGGGGGGGTTAAATGAGTCACTTTTAATAATTTTTTTATCGAACGTGTCCATTATTATTATTTTTTTTCAGAGCTCTGGGAGAGAGGAGGACAAAAAGGAGAGAACGAGCTGCACCTACACCTGTCAGGTGACTCTGGAACAGATGGTGTGATCTAAATACAGCACAACACGTGCCAAAGACAGCGGGGCTGACGACGTTAGTGTGTGTTCAGGCGCTCATGGGCTTTCGGTTTGCATGTGTGAGCGAGTGTATGGCTGCTGTTAGAGATGAGCTCAGAGGTGGACCTCAGCCAGCAGCCCAGCGGCAGACAGCTGGCTGAAGGTTCGAGTCCTGAGGTCCGCACCCCGAGGGCCTCTGCATATGTCCACCTACTGTTAGTTGCATATTGTGTTCTGCACTGTGAACTGGGAGGAGGGGAAGGGGGAGATTCTGCAAATGAAAAAGCTCCTGATCTTTTACATTTGCATTTAAATAAAGTGCCTGCTGCTCAGAGGTTTAAAAAAAGTAACAGAACCTTTGAAAAATGCAATTTTGAATTAAACCAAGTGCTTCCTACTTTAATTGGGATGCAGGAGCTGTGATTGCTGCTGCGGTTGAAACCAGAAATTTTCAAATACTAACCCAAAAAAAAAACAACAACATGTAACTGTTCATTAAACCTAACTAAACTTTTCCGGCTTTTTTTTTTGTCTGTTTTTATCAGTTAAGAATACCAAAATAGTTTATATACCCAGAATTATGAGAGAAAACTTTAACATGATCTTCAATTTCCAAAATTCGGATACACTTTAACTCCTTTGTAAAGCCCAAGCAAAGCTGTTTATTGTGTTTCAGGCATCTGATACCAACAACATTTGAGGTAACTCAAACTAATTCTCTTGATGTGTTCTAAGGAAACACATCAAACATACCATGAATGCCATGGACAAAGATAAATAAGCATCCAAGATGTCAAAAAGAGAATTCTAGACATCGACAACTCAGGTTCATCTTTATTTACAATGACCAGAGGCCTGAAGGTGCCATCTGTATCTATATATGTATCTATATATGTGTACCATGAGAATGTCCAAATATTATAATACTTAGAAACCACAGGAAAAAAAGAAATCTAAAGAACTTATCTTGGTGAAGCTGCTAAAAGTGTCCATTTCCATTGTGAAAATAGTCTGATATGCACCAAGATGGGCTTAAAGAATTCTCAGAGAAGACAGAGAATCAATTATTCCAAAAGCAATATAAAAAGATTTGGAGACAGGTCCGGTAGTGTAACGGAACTGGAATGAAAGTGTTTGACAATCATGACCATTGTTACTGTTGTGGAAATGCCTTAATAAGAGGTTAAGAACAGATTCCTTCAGTCTTTTGAGAATGTATTAAAGTTTTTAAATCAATAAAATACTTTTCTTGTAAAGTGCCTTGAAATCACATCTGTTATGAACTGCCGCAATAGAAATAAACTCAAATTAAATTGCAATAAGGATGAACAATTACCACAAAGTGTTTGCATGGTCTGCAATGCTAAACCAAGGAAGACTCACACATTTACTATAAGACTACCACAGTTTATCTAACGCTGCCCTCCCTGTTACCTACCAGTCCCCCCAGTCTGCCTCCAGAGGACTTGTTTCATTGGCTAGACAATCATAGATAGATGATATACTATCGTCCATAATCTGCAATCTGACCTTCCCGACGACTGTCACTAAAACAGACAATACAGGCATCCTTTGAAAATTTCCATTACAGATACATTTGGAAGAAAAAAGTAGCAATATCATGGTATGCGGGTATTTTGTTGCAAAAGGGATTAGTGCACTTCACAAAATTGATGGAATCATGAGGAAATATGGCAACAATATCCTATATTTTGTTATATATTTTTTTAAAGAGATGTTCCACCCCTAAGTAAAGATTTCCCAGATTCCATGTTCTCCAGAGTTAGATAAGTAGGAAAGACGCATTAGCATAAACCATAAATGTGAATGGATGGTAACTACTAGCATGCTAGTATTTCCCCATTCACTTACATTGGTGTATGCTAAGTTTGAGCAACAGACAACATGTTACTTCGTTCAGAGAGTCTTTCAGAATTCTGATTACCTGAATTTAAAAAATGTTCCCCATTGTAAAACTTTCCTGAAGTGGTGCATGTAATTCCAGTCTCCAGTGGAGTATAAAGGTATAGGTTCAACCTCCTTTACGCACGGATGGAACGGAGTTCAGCTTTATTTATATGAAGCCCATCAAATGGCAAGGATTTTTAAATTAATAAAATCAAAGATTGTACATATTATAAACATATACATATATATATAGATCGAGAGATCAGTGTATAGACACCAATAAGTTATAGAAAGATAAATTAACAATTAATCGACATTTCATTTGAATGTTTACTAACGCTGAAATACACTGGATTTCCCATGATGCTCTAGGAGCAGTGATGTGTAGTATCTTTATATAGCACCAGCTGTTTTTTGTTGTGATGTCATGGTGACGTCAGAGTCAGCTGTTTTTGTCATTCACTCCCATGTATATCTTTTGTTTCACTAAACCTGCTAATCATTAACACCAGAGTTTCGTTTTGTCATTTTTTAAGTAACAAGATAAAGCCGCAGTGCGTGTAGCCTATTAATCTGTAGAATGTGGACTCTCTGTTCACTTTTTTGAATTGAATATTATTTAACTGAAAATGAATTAATTATTTATATTATTTAAATGAAGGAAAATTACATAGTGCTAAATAAGTAGTTATTTTCCTATTTAAAAATGGACTGTAATGTGTTGTTTGAAGGAGGATCGAAATGCAGAACGTTGTTTGGAGCATTGAAAGCTCATATTTAATAATCAGTAAAAACACAGGCTCACCAAAGCATAGGAGGACGACGAGAAGTGACCTGGTGAGACGCACCCAAACAAGTGGAGACATGAGGGCACAGGGGAACATTTATACATGGGGATGTAATCTGGGTAAACTCAATACAGCTGAGGGAAATCAGGACACAGACAAACAAAGACAAGGGCAAAAAGTCACATTGTGACAGGTAAAAACTCCTTATGACTTGATTTTTGAAATCCACAGTGGCCTTTATTTGAAAGTAGATAGCATAGAAACGGGGAGAGAAGCGGTGGATGGCATGCGGCAAAGGTCTGCAACAACGAGATTGGAACTAGGGACAGCTGCGTCGACGTGTTGAGGCCTCTGTACATGGGGTGCCTGCTCTAACTTGTACACCACCAATTCCAATGATGGAATTCTTTTCATCCCGTCAGCCAAAATGACAAACAAGATAAAAATTATACCGCCACCTCTATTACCCTCAACCTTATGAGAAGGCTAACCGACGGGGAGAGTAGACAAAAACTAAAGCAGGAACTAGAATCGGATTGTATCACTGACAATAAAAAAACATATCCAAGCTCAAATTAAGTTAACTTGGCGACGTCTGTGTTTGTCATCCTTCTAAGCGCTATCTGTTACAAAGTCAGAAACTTAACTTCAGATGCATCGCCTGTGACTATTCAGCTCAAGTCTAAAAGCTGCCTTCCTTTCAGCCACTGATAAAGTAAGAGTAGCAGTCACAGCCCAACAAACGCACAATCCCCACACAGTTAGAGTACAAAGTCCTCTCCTCGCGGTCGATCTCTGATCGCCTTTACAGTTATGTCAACATTTTCAGCAGGATGCCAGGATTCAGGTCAACTCGCAGCTTCCTTTATGCTGCCTTTAAGTTAATGCTTCACAGCACCTGTCTAACTGATGAGTTTCACTCCGGCTAAAAAGAGGACAAAAATAATGGGCGCTTATGGGAGGGGAAGTCATCGTGTGTTTGCTCGCTGTGCGGATACACACCTGCCAGAGTTCAATAATGTGCCGTGTGTGTTGAAGTTGTCAGTGTCAGTGAAATCCTTTGCAAAAGTACCCCGGCTGCGTGGAGAAGCCGTGCTCTGACAGCTGTGGGTGCAGCGACACTCGTGATCAGAGGCTTACTGAAGCACAGACATTCTCCAGACAGTTTTATTCTGCAGTAGAGAAAGGAATTCCAAGAGCATTAGTGAGGAAATGTTTGTTTTAAATGAGGGAAACGACAAACAAGACCTTTACTTGTACATAACCTGTTTTCATAGCAGATACAGATATTGCTATGCAGACAGTATCGTGGTCCACTCACCATCTCTTTAGTCCATGTCAAGTTGCTAGGTTGACCACATGCAGAGTCCAAGTAAAAAAAAAATATTTCAGTCGAAGTCAAGTCATTATCAAGAGAGAGCATCACAAAAATGAGGGAGTTCGGTATAGATTAGGTATTAGATTAGATTAGTTTAGGTATTAGATTAATCTAAGATATTAGATTAAGAAGCCGTATATGGTTTACTGTATTTAAAATAAATTGTACAAAATGACCCCACACGATCACCAAGCTAACACAGTAGCATTTCCAAAATAATAAAAACATGCTTTAACTAAATTTTAAATCAATAAAAATCAACAACAAAAAAACATCATGTGACCCGCACACTTACAAAGGTTTTAGGAAGTTATACATTTTTTATCCAGTAATCTGACCTGAAATAGCAAGCTAATATTCGCATCGGTTGTATGTAGGGTTGCCAACTTTCATTTATTCATTTGACTCGCGGGGAGGTGTAGTGCTTTAAGTGAGGGGGTCATTCAGAATGATCATATGTTAATGCTTTATTCACAATAAACACATTAATGCTTTAGTGCAGTAAGTTAGTCTACATAAAACTGCAATGAAATGCATCCACATACAAAAGGGGGAAAAAAGTATATACAACTTATGTTAAAAAGATGCAGTATGATCTAACACATGATGATACCTTTAAATACATGAGGTCTGTTTGTTGAGCTTCCAGCATGTATTTTCAATATTTTCTTTCTAAAATGACTCTATATCACAAACCACAAACATTTTGCGGCTCCTTTAGATCCCACCGCCAGAACAGTTAGGCTGACTGTAGATGGGGGATTTGTATATTATTTTTATATAGGCTGCGTAGTTAGAACTAAGCTATTGAAGCCTATGTCCGACAGACCTATTGGACATTTATGAAAATACGGAAAAAATAGGGTCCCTTATTAGTTCAAAACGGGACGGATTCAAAGTTTTAGTCCCACAGTTGCCAGTCTGAGTCCAAGTGCAAGTCATTGTTCTAGAGTCCAGTCACAATTCCGATAAATGAGACCCAAGTCAGGACTTGAGTCCAAGTCCAGAACTCAAGTACTCTTCCCCATACAGATACAGTATGTACCCCTGGACACATTTGACATTGTCACTTTGCACCTGTAAGCTTTATCTGATTTAGATTTCATTTGACAGACAACAAAAGTCATGGGTGAAGGAGAAGGAGAGAGACATATGGTATTTTATATTTTTATCTAAATGAAAATTGGAAATTGAGCCAGGCATAAATATTGTATCGTAAATGTTCATCCTCTTTAATTGTAATCCCCCTGAATAAAATCCAGTCCAAGCAATTGCCTTTGGAACACTACGTGTGGAGGAAAAAGTAATGCTGCAGATCACCCAGAATGCACCATTCTGATGGTAACATATGTTGTGAAAACAGGAATGCTTTCCTACAGCAAGGAATGGGAAGGTGGCCCAAGTTAAATCCTTGAATAAATCCTTTAGGACGCTACAACGGAGTGGAGTTGGAGGCTCATTGCGCAGCAGTAGGAATAACATTAAAAGTAATGGTCAGGTCAAAGTAGAATCTGCTGTTCTCTAGAGCTTTCCATCCAATCTGATTGAGCTTAAATGATGCAAACTTGAATTGATTTTGGGGTACTTTTAAATGTATATCACACATTTGAAGATTTTATATACAGAAAAAAAGGTATATGTATACTCTTCCTCCATTTTACAACCAAGTTTTTCTATATGTTTGTGTATTACATAAAACTTCTATTATAGGAAATCAAGTTGGTTGTTGTACCGTACCTCTAGGACTTATTATTTCTTATTATAATTCAAGACAAAATTAAACTTGAAGACTGTGACTGGCATTTAATTTCGATTAAATAAGAGGCAAAGCTTATTTTAGATATACCCACTTAGTCTTGTGTATACATGCACTCCAAAACAAGCAAATCTCTGATTCAGTCAATTAATTAGAAACTGAGCTAATTACTGTCTTAATTAGAGTAGTTTAGAAGCTCGGCAAAATGGGAAAATAGACGTAAGCTTAAATAAAGTTTGGTCAAAGAAGAATGTTTGATTACATCAAATTTAAATATAAGGAAACAAATTTATTAATATTATAGGCCCTATTACATAAGATCTCTAACCACCCGATCAAGTCTCAGAGAGACCTGGAAACAGTTAATATTCATATTACTTCTAGGGCTGGGTTAAAAAAAATCGATTAATCGATTTAACGATTCAAAAATAATAAATCCATTATCGATCCATAAAGTGCAGAGATCGATTATTTCATACGTTTCATCATTTTCCTTTTCCTGTGACAAAATCCACTTTCTCCCGTTTCTCTCGCGTGACTTGTCGGTGCTCGCACGATCTCGTTTGAAAACCATCATGGCGGGATTAGATGGTACAGGAGCGCTGAAATTACCACCAAGTTTGAAGGCAGATGTGTGGTCTTATTTTGGATTTAAACCCCATGGCGAGAAAGGAACGGAACTAGACAAAACCAAATCTGTGTGCAAGCTTTGCAACATAGAGATAAAATACGGAACACGACCAACCTCAGAAACCATCTAAAAAGGCATCACCATGAGACGCAGCCTGAAACGTCATGCAACCGAAAACAAACCCAACTGGAAAAAGGCGTTTGCGTGTTAGTTGCCTGCAAGTTCGCAGCGGGCCCAGAAAATAACCGAAGCGATCGCATTCTTCATATGTAAAGACATCAGACCATACAGCATTGTTGAAAATGACCAAAACACGCAAACATTTAAGTGAGGTGGCCATACTGAAGCTCTATGCAGAGGTGAAAAACGGTGTTGCAGCTTCACTAAAGTTGGCGACAAGGGTTGCCCTAACCTGTGATAGCTGGACATCGAGATTGACGGATTCATATCTTACAGTAACTTGTCACTACATTAATGAGGAGTGGCTGCTAATGTCTCACGTTTTACAAACCAGGCAATTTCTAACGAGTCACACCGAAAAGAATCTGTCAGACCTACTGTCTGATGCTCTGCAGGAGTGGGGACTAACAGACAAGGACCCACGGACAATGCCGCTAATATAGTTCGAGCTGTGGAGCTAATGTCTCTGTTGTACATAGGGTGCTTTGCGCACACGCTTAACCTGGCCTCACAAGCGGCTCTGAAGATCTCAGCTGTTGCACATCTGCTCGGGCGAGTTAGGCACGTCGTGTCATTCTTTCACCGCAGTTCAATGGCTAGCCTCAAGCTAAAAGAAAAACAACGGATGCTGAATCTGCCTGCACACAAGCTGGTTATCGATGTGGTGACCGGGTGGAATAGCGTCTTGGACATGTTGGAGCGCTTCATGGAGCAGCAGCCAGCCATCTCAGTGGCTCTTCTGGCACCTGAAGTTCGCAGGAAGGAGAGTGACGTCTGCACATTAACCGAGGCAAATATAACAACGGCAGAAGATTTGGTGAAGGCTCTTGAGCCTCTAAAAGCAGCCACACTGGTTATGTCTGAAGAGAAGACTCCCACTCTGTCAGTTGTGGCACCTCTGCATGCACAGCTGCTGCTGGACATGAGCAGTTCAACCCATGACTCAGCTGTCATCAAAGACCTTAAGGCGGCTGTATCAAACAACTTGAGCTCAAGGTAAGCTAGCTAATTTTACCATAGAATGCATGTTGTGTATATTTTTGCATGCACTTTTGTATGTGCAGGAGTTTACAGTATATCTACATTACACAAAACCATTTGCATTTGTGATAATGTAGAAGTTATTTACATAATGTATCACAGAAGACTCCAGCTGAAGGAGCACAGGAAGAAGTGAGCAGGTACAGGGAGGTAAAACCTATCCCACTCTCTGAAAATCCACTGACCTGGTGGAGAGCACATGCAAGAGAGTTTCCTCTTTTGGCCCATCAAGCAAGAAGGTACCAGGGACCAGTGTCCCCTCAGAGCGAGTTTTTTCAACAGCTGGAGACATTGTTGCAGCAAAAAGGAGCTGCCTCACTCCACAACATGTAGACCAGCTCCTTTTCTTGCAGAAAAATCTCATAATCAAAGAAAATAAAAAATGAGTGTGTTTTGAAAAAAAAAGAAGAAATGTCAAATAAATTTATCGGGGAGTCTTTAATTAAAAGTATTTGTAGTGTTAGTATAATTCCCTCCTCAACCACAGACAATTTTTTTATTGGTTTTGCACTGTTGTAAAGCCAGTTTGGAGGCTTTCCAGTTGAGTGCATGTTCTTTTCAAATGTTTTGGTTACTTCTATGGTGATAAGAAAGATTTTAGTAGGTGTAATCTTAGTAAAAAGCACAAAAAATGATAATAACAAAAAGGTTTTGTATGTTTTTCCTCAGTTATAAGCAATGTTCACTTGCTTCAAGTCACTTTATTTTCACAACCTGTTTACTCAAACAAGATCTAAGTTTATTTTGCACACATGCTATGTTATGTTCTTTAAAATAATAAAATACAAACACAAACCTGTCCAGGGAGCTGGCTGCTTTTCAGATAAGATTTGTTTACAACAAGTAACCTGCACAGTCAATTGCACTTAAGTAGTACATTTTTTTCCAAAAAGAAAGTTACATTTTATTTGATCATTCTTTTTTACAGTAATATTTCTGTTAACACTCTATTTTGTCTATCATGTAGCATTGGTTATTATTTTCACAAAAAAATGTTTCACTTATGTGACATGATGCCACTGCCTCTGGACATTTTTTAAATGAAAAAGTGAATATTAAATGTATATAAAGTACAAACTACTGAAAGGTGATCTGCAAATGTGTAATATTCAAGAAATATTGGTGTGATATAAATATCTGAAAAAGAATCGTATCGAATCGAAATTAATCGCAATCGAATCGAATTTTGCTCTTCTGAATCGAATCGAATCAGGATATTAGTGGTGATACGCAGCCCTAATTACTTCCATATTTATCTAAACCTGTGTTCATTTTTATTTCCTAGTCCTTCCCAGACTCCAGTAAAATCAATGTATGTCAGTGCTTTTATGTTTAACGGTCTTTCTGCAGCGCTTCGTTTGCGTTTTTTTCCCTGACAGAGCTCTCGTTTCTTCTTGTTTCTAATGGAAAGCTTGCTTTCACTGGTCTTCACCTTGGGCTTACAGAATTTATAGAAGGATCTTCCCCCGATTCATAAATATCTCTGTTCCTTACGTTAAGCGTCAACTTGTTTGTTTTGGGGGTTTTTTTCGGGGATGGGGGGGCGTCTGTGGTTCTGTGAGTTTTCTCGCTATGGCGAGCAGGTTTAGTCTGTCTGCATGGAGAGGCGGGCCGACCTCCTGGTAACAGCAAACAGGCAGCCTTACAGGAGCCACCAGATCACTACAGGAACGGCGTTTGTGTAGTCCAATTTTAGTTGTTAAATTCCGCGATCTCATATCCCTTTCCAGCAGCGTGGATTAGAGAACATTTTTGTCTTTCAGATCTGTCTGTGTAGACTTCTTCTGTTGGACTGAACAGACAGCTTGTTGATAAGTTTGAGCACTGCTGCCACCTAGTTACTGGAGGCTTAATCATAGTTAAAGTATAAATAAGAGCCTCGGCTCCCAGGAAGCACGTGGGGTTGGGGGTGATCTGACGCCCCCCTGACCACCCCTCTGCGCCCCCCCGGGGGGGCGGGCCCCACCATTTGAGAAGCACTGGTTTAGGGGAAATGGAATTGGTGATAAATAAATGAGGACACACCATCCCATGTACAGAACCTAAAAAAAGTATTTACTCTCTTGGATCCATTTGTTGGGTCACACACAGCCATCGGGGGCGCTATGGTGCTCTCTTCCATCGGAAGTCGGCCAGGTGAACCTATAAATTGGACCACCCCGTCTTGCCACTCTCCCTTCTGAGTCGACTTCTGGCTGGGTAGCAACAACAGAACGTATCTCCAACCATCCTCTTTTGGTGGCGAAGGAAGGCCCAAGTTTCTGTCAGAAACTTGCCCCAAAGTAACCCAAAGACCACTCCAGGTGAATCTTAAACATTGACAAACAAAGATATTTGTTCCAGAACACGACGCTACCTCTTTGAGTCCTAGGCCGCCGACTGCTGCAAGACTGAATGGCGGGAAGCCACGTGGGCCTAGGCCAGAACCAGCTGAAGCCGCATTCATTCGCTGCCAAAGAGCCGACAAGAATTGCCGCGCTGGAAAGCTACCAAAGAGGCAGTGTAAAAGTGGATGCCGGGGGCCGATCACCATGCAGCTAGAGCCAGACGCAGCTGGACAGAGCCGCAAGCCAGAAGCCTCTCACTACTGCTAACCAGATCGGAGTCAGTGTTAGCTGCTAGGCTAACGTCACCTAACTCCCCCTTTCCCTCATCGACACGCAGCAACTCGGAGACTTAATCGTTCAAAGGTCTGTTTGGGCAGAGGCAAATTATTTAGGATAACTCATTTTAAAGGTTTTTCCCTTTTTGTGGTGTTGTATTGTTTTCATCTGCTATCTTTGGGTAATAGAGGCCTCTCGGCCTAAAACTTTAATCAGTGTTTTCAAAAGACTTTCTTGACCAACAGTCGTTTTAAATCCTGCAATTTGAGCTGCTCTATCTGACGAGAGTTTAATTTTCTTTGTTTGATGTCTAGGAAATATGCTAGAACTGGTCCAAACAGCATCCGGTGGCTCCTGCTAGCCATGCGCAAGGGCAAGACCACCTGTTCTGCTTCAGAGCTGCTTTCAATCCATTCCACAAGCCATCAAAGGTGTTCAAATAATGATCAGTTCAGAGAAGATTAAGAACAGAAACGAATCTTATAAGCCACCTTTCCAGTATTTTTATATCAAATACTGGAGTTATATTGTTTAATTTGGTGACCAGTTCATGAATTTAGTAATCTTCCAAAGATTAAATTACTCTTATCAAGACAATTTTTAACAAACATTTCTTTATCCAAAGAGTGTTTTATTTTTGTCTAATGGTTCACATATCAATTGATGCTGAATTAATTTGAAACTAATCAAATTAGTGGAACTAATTCAGCTCTCATCCCAGCATCTGCAGATGTGGCCGGATTCATCTAGAACTGACATCAGAATCCATGGTTTCTCATTTTATTACATTACTCATCTTTAGTGGTTCTTTATTTTAACTATACATTTATTTTTAATCAGTAGAGTGTTCTAGATTGAGTGTTTAAATGTTTTTCTTATTATTAATTCATTCCTTCAGAATTATGATACTGATATAGAAATTTGGCTATTAAAATAGTTCCTGATAGAATCAGGTGGTGCCCTGAATAATAATAATTTTCCACAAATTATTGATTTTGACTGCCATAAGCAGTCATTTGACTATTCATAGCCAAAAAGTAATATTTTTATTTAATATCTGTAACACATTTAATTTCTTTTACAAATCAATCATGATCAGCAAAATTTGGGTTTGTTGACAAAAAAGCCACACAGCCAAAGGTGGCTCTACTAAATACTGACTGGAATGAGGTGAAAATTTATGCAAACACTTATTTTATGGCATGTTTTAATTTAATTATAATTTTTTCAAGAAATCAGTTTTCAGTTATATATTAAAGATTATTTTTGTTAAAAAAAGCCACATTCTGCTGCTCCTGATTGATCTGCTAAGGCAATAAAAGGCGTCAAACTTTCATTGGGGTGAATACTTTTAATGGGCACTATATGATTAACAGAAGTGTAGTCTCTGAAGATTCTTAATGTGGGAGGTTAACCTTAAAGAAATTACTGCTGCATGTGTAAACCCAGTTCTTATTAAACACAAATCGAGGATAACAAATCAATACAAATGTAAATTTGTTTTTGAAGAAGGCAAACATTTACCACCGACTGGGGAAAGTCAATACACAGAATTTGGATTAGGCCTCTTTATTTCTTTTTTATTACTGGCAGCTTTCTTTCACGCTTTATGCAGCCGTCGCTCTGAAGGCCCCACTATCGGAAGAATAAAACGATGATGGCTGCCTTTCTTTCAATCTCTAACCCACAAATGTATCCCACGCACTCGCACAAAAAAAAAAAAGTAATTAAATAAGCAAAGCAGGCACGCACACAACCTGGAGACATCTGTTTCTGCTGCTTTTTTTGTTACTATTCCGGACTTTTCCATCACTTAGACACCAGGCGAATATATTTACAGTATTAACCAATCGGGGTGATAAAAATTGTGAAATTTAAACATCGTGATTAAATCTAGACCGACAGCAGGAGGGTTCTGTAAATCTGATTTCCAAAACCAGATCTGTGGATGTTACCTTAGCCACTTTCCTTCCTCATGAGCCTAAATTTCTTTCAGAAAAAAATAAAGAGGACAGATGTTTACCAAGTCAGCGTGACAAGCAAACAGCCGTGGTTTCTTTTAAGTCTGAAAGAACGTCTTGTCTCCTTTCTTGCCCGCCTTTCACATCTCTCCTTCTCATGTCTTCAGAGGGGGAAGGGGGGTGGGGGGCTTCCAGCTTCTGCAGGAAACAGCAGGTGGAACACACAAGAGTCTACGAGCTTCCAACAAATCACTTCAAAGATGAGCTTTTTAATCACGTAGCTCAGCCTTTTTTTCTTTTTTTTCGTTGCCTCCCGTGCATTCATTCAGGGAATAATTTGCCACTCTCCCAAGAATTAAGATATTCAGCGTTCAAAGTTCTGTTCTTAATAAGAAAAGGTTAAGATGGAGGAAATAGACATTATCGGCAGCGCACACTCGCTGTTAATCCCAGTCTCCAGCGGCATGGAACTAACTTTATTAGCTGTCCACAGAGAGCTTATTTTCTGCTAAAGTTCTGGAACATGCAGTTCAAAAGTTTCAAGTATTTGCTTGCAGTCTTAACGCTTGTCAAACGTCTGAGCTTACAAAGGCTTAAAAGGGTTTCAGTTGACCCTCACCTTGACAGAAACTCTTATTGTTACATGTTGATGCAGATTATTACTGTAGTTATCCAGGATATAGTAGTGTTGAGGGCTAAAAAATGAGGGTAAGGGCATTTCTCTTCAACGTCAGAGATAAGAGTACATTACTGTGCCCCAATGTGTAAAAAAGAAATAAACAGTCTTAGGACAAATAATGGACATCAGGGTAACTATTTGTACCTTTTTCTTTGTCTGAAAGAGAAATACATATTCCTCAGTACTAAAGAAGTACATTTTTGTACCATTTCTTGGATAGGGAACAATTACTAGTGATTATTGTTTTCACACAAAAAAATTACATCCATTAGCAAAGCTAGATATATATAAATTGACCTCATTTTTTATTTATTTCACTTTTTTAATCAAACAAATAAGTTTACAATGATTATTTGATTATTTAAAAGAGGTAAAAGAACTGATTTTTAAAATGATGACAAGAAATTTCGCAATGCCAGTATAAAGATTTGGATAAATTGCCAAAAACCTTAGTGCAAGATCAACTTATCCTTCTAGGAAAAAAAACAAAAAAAAATAGTTTTGTGGGCAACTATTGGCTACATCGTGGTCAGGAGATGTGTTCTCATGTCAAGTTAATAATTATTGGCTGTCAAGGCAGTGCTGATAAAAGGTAGAGACTAAA
The DNA here is from genome assembly GCA_028564705.1 of Apricaphanius iberus. Lineage (NCBI taxonomy): Eukaryota > Metazoa > Chordata > Actinopteri > Cyprinodontiformes > Aphaniidae > Apricaphanius > Apricaphanius iberus. The sequence continues at coordinate 682,862 of JAPXFQ010001311.1, forward strand.
GCGTTACAAACAGGTACCTACAGTTAAGGGTACAAAGTGGTACCTTTAAGGGTAGCATGCCAACAACAAGAAATTGTACTCCTAAAAGTAATATTCTGTATGTTAATTACTGAGTGTGTTGGTATCTTGAAGACGTTTCACCTCTCACACAAAAGGCTTTTTCTATAAGTCAAGTTTCAGAACTAAAGAAGCCTTTTGAATGAGCATTGAAACATCATCAAGATAACAGGAGAATACCATTTACCTTTATTTTTAATAATTATTAAAATATAAAGTGAAGGGGTAAACATCAGTCCTCATATAAGCTATTTCCTCACTATTTTCCAGAATTTTTCCTTTGAACAAACCGTAATATGTAATCTAAGGGTGAATTAACACCAAACGCCATTTATTCCACTTTAATCAAAACTTATTTAATTGGTATGGGAAACTATGAATGCGCAATTAAACTTTGACACAAACTCTGGGGTGCCTAGAAACCTAGGTCTTTGCTTGGTGTAAATGAACTCTGGTTTAATTGCAAATGTGAATGCCAAGTGGGCCGGGGTCACTCTAAAGGCAGAAAGCGGACTATAGCGCAGGCATTCTGGGGATAATACAACCATGCAACAACTCTGCAACCTCCTCTGCTCATGCTCAAGGGTTATTTTTGGAGTAACACAGGATTTGTGCTTGGACCAATTCTGTGTACTATATATATGCTTCTAATTGGTAAAATAATTAGACAACATGGAATGAATTTCCACAGTTATGCTGATGATACAAAATTATACTTATCCATAAAACCTGATGAAATCAATCAGTTATGTATATTACAAGCATGTCTGGAAGACATAAAAACCTAGATGACTCTGAATTTTTTACTTTTAAATTCAGACAAGACAGAAGTTGTTTTTGGACCAGAACCTTTAAAAAGGAAACTGCTAAATCAATCAATTCATCTGGATGGCATTAATTTGGCCTCTGGCAATAATGTAAAGAACCTCTGTGTAATTTTTGACCAAGACATGACATTTAAATCGCCTATTAAACAGGTTTCTAAGATTTCTTTCTTTCACCTATGGAATATTGCTAAAATTAGAAACATCCTGTCCAGTGATGTAGAGAAACTAGTCTATGCCTGTGTTACTTCAAGGCTGGACTCCTGTAATTCCTTATTATCAGGAAGTCCACAAAATGCAATTAAAAGCCTTCAGTTGATCCAAAATTCTTTAATATTCTAAGGAATATTAAAACGAGAGATCACATTTCTCCTGTTTTGGCTTCTCTCCACTGGCTCCCTGTTAAATCCAGAATAGAGTTTAAGATCCTCCTCCTTACTCATGAAGCCTTTAATAATCACGCTCCATCGTACATCAGAGATCTGATTGTTCCATATGTCCCTAACAGAGCACTCCGTTCTCAGAATGCAGGTCTACTGGTAGTTCCCAGGATTATTAAAAGTAGAATGGGAGGCAGGTCTTTTAGCTATCAGGGTCTTCTCCTGTGGAACCAGCTCCCAGTTTTAGTCCATAAGGCAGATTTTCTGTCTCTTTTTAAAACTAGGCTTAAAACCTTCCTTTTTGATAAAGCTTATAGTAATATTGGCTTAGGTTATCCTAAGTTATCTCTGTAGTTATGCTGCTATAGGCTTTGACTGTTGGAGGACAGACTGACCACTTCTCTTCTCTTTTCTACTTTTCTCTTCTACCACTCTCCAGAAATGTTTTTTTCTGCTGTTATTGCGATTGTTAACCCAGTTTTCTCTCAGTATTTTTCTCCACATAGAAGCTCGACATGGTCTGGTAACCTACTCAACTACGATGTCCCCTGCTGGATGGGAAACATCGGTCCAGATTAAAGTGAACGAGCATCCTCCATGCTGTCTCTTTCTCTGTCTTCTCAGACCCCCAGACGGGCATGAGAGATGACCGCTTGTACTGAGCCAGGTTCTGGCGGAGGTTTTGTCCTGTTAAAGGGGAGTTTTTCCTCTCCACTGTTGCTACATGCTTGCTCAGTATGAGCGATTTCTGAGGAATAAGTGTGGTTGGAGTCTGCATGATCCGGGCACAACCTCACGTCGATGACTCAACGCAATAGACTGGGATTCCTTACATAGAAAACTTTTATCTGATTGTAATGTTTGAATAATTGTATTGGAATGACTTGTTGTAAAGCGCCTTGAGATGATATTTGTTGTGAATTGGCATTATATAAATAAAAATGAATTTAATTGAAATGCTGAGGAACTTGTCTGGCACATTTGCAAAAGACAGCAGAGCAATTGTAAAACTGCTAAAATGTAATACCACTTATTAAAAGATTCACGGAACAGCAAATGTCCCTGTATTGAGTGTTTCTTGGTGTAGCGCCATCACAGGCGAGGAGGTAAATATGCTGTTCAAAAGGTTTGATTCGTTCGACAAAGTGCAAAGTGTGAAAGTTAACATAACCAGCTATAATCCCAATCAAAGGGAGATAATAGGTGTGAAAAACACCCTAAATATAATCAAGCAGTTAAACGGACTGGTTCAGAATGTGATAGCCCGAGCCAATCTTAGGCAACTTGGAGTCAGCTGTTTGGCAAAGTTGGAGCATCAATGTTCAGACGATTCATCCTGGCTGCTCCATCTAGACATATTTTATCAGAACGCTGCACCAGGTTAGATATATTGTGTAAAATGGCATCTGGATTGAAAACCCCTCACATGCAGATAAAGGGATGAAAATGCTGTGTTTTATCCTCCACTTTAGCCAATGACTGAATCTGATGGTGCAGGTACAGAAATTTCCTATTTAAAGATATGAATAATCGCAAAAGGATGGCCACCAACACAGCAAAGATATATCTATTTGCCAGGTATTGCCAGTGCAGCTGCGACATGTTAACCTCCACGCTGTAATTAGGTTTTCTTGATTTGTTGCAATACAGCCACGTTAAAACTGACATAGGACTACAAGGGAAAACAGACCGTCCATTATCCTGAGTAACCTTAAACTTTAAAGTCATTAATCACGAATAGACGTAAAGATGTTTGCCTTTAAATCTCAACAACTAAAACATGTATAAATATGCTTTTCTTGTTTTATCAGAAATTTCAGCAGCAAACCAGAAGGAGTCTTCACACAAAGATCTTTATACAAAAAGAAGGCAAAATAACATGTGAGAAAGAGAGCCTTTCGGGACGTTTCAGACTGGCAAGATGAAAGTAAACCCTGGATTGTTGGAACAATTTATCTATATTTCCCTTCAGTGTCCGCAAAATTGTCCACACTGAAAGAAGTATGCACTCTGTACTGTTATTATCTTCCCTAAAATCCAGGACAGAAGCTCTTAGTGTGCCTTTCTCACTGTACTTTCTTTATTTCTTTACTTTCACCTCTCCATCCCTGTGGCGGTGAACCCGGTGACCTTTCTTCTAACTCTGACTCTGAGAAATGAGACTGCCTTTGACATCTTTGGTATAGACACATTCACACTCTAGATGTTTGCAGCTGGATGTGATAAAAACGAGGGTTACTATACTTTCAGAATAATTAGTATCTTGTTTAAGGAACAGGAGGCTATAGCAGGAAAGGTGGACATTTTTATGTTGCTAAGAAACTAAAACAAACAGTTTAAAATCTAAGGTTTCTTCATATGGTAAGAAATGTTAACAGGTTTTTGTTTTTTTAAACTGACAATATACAGAATAGAATAGAATAGAATAGAATAGAATAATCCTTTAATAGTCCCACCAGGGGAAATTCGGTCGTAAACAGCAGCCAAAGAAACAACAAATATACAACATATGTAACAGAACATAAAAATATATACAAAAAAAGTACAATAATAGACAGAATATGTACATCAACACAGAATAACAATATGTACATCAGGTTGAAAATAATGTGCAAATTATAGCGGTGTGGTTGTTTAGTACAAATGTAAGATACAGTGCAGGTGTTAAATATTTGTATTTGTTGGGAGCAGTTTTGGTTGTACAGTCTGACAGCTGCAGAGAAGGAAGGACATGCGGAAACGCTACTTTGTGCATCTAGGATGGAGGACATTCTTTACAAAAACGTTGCATGTTGAGATATGTTACAATAAAAATATTATGGCCTCTTAGGAAATAAGTTTTCTATAAGCCAAACTGACCCTATATGTTAAAGAAATCAACTTTCTTGAACCATAAAATAACTTCAAGTTATACAAATGGCTAAAAAACAACCTAAAAACGTTTTTTTGACCCTATCATAAAATGTCCTTTAAAACCTTGCATTCATTGCCTGTTTGTAATTTTGTTGCCAGGTCAACGATCTTGTCCAAGATCTTCTACAAAGCTGCCATGAAAACCCTTCTCATAGGGCCTCTATAGTGTCAAATGACTGCCTTTGGAACAAAGAGTAACGCACAAATGAAGAACAACACACAATGTCAGTGAATGGTGGCCATAGGTTTTGCCCAAGCACACATTAGGTTGTACATGAGAGATCCCTTCCAGCACTGCTATGAACACCATACACTGAGATTTTGTTCGCTGTTCATGTGAATGCCCTACTGCCAGGAGGTGAAAGTAAGGCCCATGTGTGCAACTGTGATCTGTTCATCCAATAACTTTACACAAATCGTCAGTTGCTCATCGGGATTATGTACAGCCACACTGTTGGCAATGTTTGTACAATGGCCATAAGCATACCTTTCGGATCCAAAGTTCTCTTATGAAATATATAAGAACTCTATGGAAGGCGTACGTTACTAAATACCGTCATTTTCTCAAGATGCCTTAAGTTGCTCTTGTGAAATTAATAACACCCTTTCCACCTTGGTAAAAAGTCTGTAGGAAACAATCTTCCCCTCCAAGAAGGACTGAAAAACTGGGAGAATATTAACGACTTTCACACTCACAAGCCAAAGCCAGTTCTGACTAGTCCAAGATTCATAGCATGAAAAAAAATGTTATAGGATGAAGCAAAAAAAAATCCAGTTTTAAGGATTTTGGAATGCACTGAACCACAATTATCCACTAATAGAAGATAAATCTGATATATCTTCTACAAATGTGGACCCAAAATTAATGAAAGTGTGCATTAAAAACTCATCCAGGAAGTCAAAGGAACTCAGATGCAGATTTAAAACATAATAGCAAATAAGTTTCCTTAGTTATGGGGTAATTCTAATGATTAAAGAAAACAAGAAGAGACTGGTCAAAGATGATATTTGTTTTCCAAAACCACATCTAATGAAAACCAATCTAAAAAGTCATTCAATTTTTTAACATATAAAATAAAATATAATAATTTAAAAAATAAGCAAAATTTGATGTGATCCTCAAAAACAGTCTGGAATATGTTCTGTGTCTTCATGGTCTGAACAAATTGCTATAATTGAAAGAACAAGTGATTCTGCTCTCTACCAGGATACCCTCTAGGAAAATGTTTGACAGTCAGTGACTTTTAGCTCAGGTTTACTTGGGTTTTGTAGTGAAAAGCTTTAGAGCAAACCAACAAGGCTCAAAACAAAATAATAAAAAATAAAAACTAAACAAAGGCTGATATGCTTGAAAACCAACCCGAATCTAAGGAAAAATTTGCCAAAATACCTCATAACAAGCAAAGAGTTTTAGTCCAATCTAAAACGTGCACCCAAAATAAATCTAGACAGGACGAAGTGCAAACATCTTACCGAGAAATGTCTTGCTGTGCTGTTTGCAAAGCTTTAGAGGTTCATAAAATAGTCTTCACATAAAGCGACATTTGAGGCTGTAGTTGTTTTAAGTTATTAGAAGCTTGCTTTAGAACTAACCCCATGTGGACACGTCGCTGGCCCCTTAGCTTTGGCCTTGGGGAAATAACCTGGATTTGCACTATAAGAAGAGGGTTATTTATTGCAGGTGATATATTAACCCTTCAGAAGAACCCCATGCTATGAGTACAGAACTATCACGGGACATGTAACCTAAGAAAAGTTGAGTTAAAGTTTAAAGAAAAAGAAAAGGTTTTTGCCTATTTGAATGCACTTATGTAGCAGAAACAGAAATAACAGAAACCTTATGATGGGACCTTATTTGCAGATATCTGTGGTGCTGCTAACCTACCCTCAAATGCCACCAAGTTGTTGTTGTTGTGAGGTTAATCTGTAGATCTTCATCTTTTCTATGCTGACACACCCAGTGTATATGGCGTCTCATCAACTATAGATGACACTCTTGGGAAAATCTACTTTACACAGTGACAATCTTTGAATAATGCATGAAGACTTTTTTCCCCTCTGTGTGAGATGTTGATGGAATGTGGCAAACATGATGTGTGGTGAACTAAAATATGTGACATCTTGGTGAAATCACTCCCCATTGATCAAAGCCTGAAAGTCAGCCGGAAGACGTGTTTTTCATATCCCATGGAAAACAACGCTTATTCAGATGCTGAAAACTGTTTAGCGAAAACAGATGTCTTTATTATAAAGGCATTGATTTTGTTTGCATTTAAACCCATACAGTAGTTTAGTTTTGTAAGGTGTGCATTATTTGTTGAAATCGGATTGTGTTAACTGAAAATGTTCCATACATAACCGTTTTTGTTTGTTTTTTTTAAATGGTGATGGAAAATTCTGATTGGCAATTTTGATAGACTGCCATTCACGCCCTTGACCACTTGGTGCAGATGCAGAGCAATTCTTAAATTAGGCATAGGGCTGGACGATAACTCAATAAAAAATATCAATCAATCAATAGATGTTTGGTGCAATCGTTAAAAAAAGCGCCGATAGAAGATGATATAAAATACTTTTTTTAATACTTTTTTTTTATTCTAGATTTTTATTATGTACAGTATCAAGTTTTTTGTCCAAAATAATTACAAAAGCAGAACCAGTCCTTGAAGCACATCAGTACTCAACCTAAAAATTAAGTGCAAAAAATAAAAATATGGAAAATACTACGGTCACCAAAGCTGCCTTTGTTGCTGTCATGTTTGCACAGAAACATACACATACACAACATACAAAGGTACAACAGTTTAGGTTGCTAACAATCCCTGCAGCTTTTAAATTGTCCATCCGGTCACTGGACTGGGGTAAAGTGGTTTGGGCTCCGTCTACACTGAGCAATCAGTGACTAGCCTGCTAGCTTTGGCTTCAGCAGCTGGACTGATATAGAAGCTTAATTTACCCGGTTTTGATACAAAAACTAAAGCAAATGTCTGAGCTATTAATATAATAAAGTGTCACAAAATGTTTCAAAGATATAAAAAAGCATCTTAAAAAACCTTCAGCGCATCTGTGATTACACCGTTCAAAGACCAGAGGCGACAGATAGCTGCAGCCTGATGCAGAAAGAGCGCCGGTGGAGAAATTTCCTCAAGATTAAATGATCAAAAAAGCTGTCGTTCAGATAATCTTGCCGAATTCTGATCACTTCAACTTTTATACAAAAAATACAGCTGGAATAGAACTGATCCATGTCGATTATTTCCGATGAATCAGCCAGATCTTTCCAAAATGAAGACAAAAAAAGATACATTTTTTTCACAACAAAAATATTCACAGAGAAGGATAGGCAAATAGATGTAAGACCATAAGCCATTCTCAGTTATAATAAAATAAGAAGTAGGCCACACACAAAAATTGACCTTGGATTAAACATTATTTAATTTTTCTTGCCTTCATGTTGTTGAACAGTGTAGAATTAATCAAAGCGTAAATCAAACACTTTTAAACCAGCTAAATGTTTCAATTAAGGTAAAAACTCAGATGTAAGCTTATCTATCTATCTATCTATCTATCTATCTATCTATCTATCTATCTATCTATCTATCTATCTATCTATCTATCTATCTATCTATCTATCTATCTATCCATCCATCCATCCATCCATCCATCCATCCATCCATCCATCCATCCATCCATCCATCCATCCATCCTCCCATCCTCCCTCCCTCTAAGCTATGACTTTGTGATTCAAACACAGTTCCGATTTCCTTCTAGTTGTACCTCCACCTCAAGCATTGTGAAGCTTCTAAAAAACGTGTTCTTCCAATGTTTCACTATATTTAGCTCCATCTATACCGGTATTTTTCTGATCGGTTCCCTGCAGCCCTACAACATGATGCCACCACCACAGTGTTTCAATGTGGGAATAGTATGTTACTTATGATCATTATGCTCATAGATTCTCCCACCTGAGAAGTGGATCCATGTAGCTCATCCAGTGTTAACAAAGGCCTTTTGGATGTTTCTCTATTTAATGCTGCCGTTGACTGGCCTGTCCGTTTAGGCTGACAGTCATGTTTTTGTAAGTTTGCAGTTGTGTATTGCCCTCCCCATTTTTTAGATGGTCAAACAAAAACTAGGATATTGTTTTTAATCTGATTGTGGTTCAAATTTCACAACTTTCTTCCTGACCTGTCTGCTTTGCTCCTTGGCTTTCATGTTTATCAGTGTTTTTTTGTTTTTTTCGTCTCCTTGTTTCCTGGGTTGAAAAACAAAAAGTTATTTACATAGTGTATATATTCAAACAAGGAAACATATGCCCTGATTCCAGTTTCCAAAAAAGCTCAAGTAAATCTAGAAAATCAAAGTGGGTTTTTGCTCTTACCTGGACATATCTAAAGTTTGTCTTTTCTTTTTGTATTGAACAAATTTTTTTTATTCATGTATTCATGTGTTTCAAACTTTGTGTTTTGACTGCTCAGTTTTCCAGTTTCTCTTACAATTAAAATAAGGCTATTTTCAATCTGATTTGAAGTACTTGTATCCACAGGCACCGCTCCTAGCCATCCGTCATTCATCGTTTAAATAAAATGCTCTTTTAAAGCAGCTTTCTAAGCACCAAACAAAAAAAATACGAACATGTTACTGGTTTCCTGACTACAGGAGGTTGAGCTACCGTTGCGTTTTTTGTTTATTACCCCAACCAGGTATGAGCATAAATGTGTATTTGCCCATGTGTGTAATTCTGCATGAGCAAATTTCTATTGAGACATGCTGTCACCTTCCGGAGCCCAGGTGGCCAGGGTCACACGAGTGCCGTATGCAGGCGAGCTGATGTAGAGCATCCATCTGGTCTCTTTGTACACTGTGTCTAAAAGTGACCTTGCGTGTTTCCCAGGCCAGCGACTGAAAGAGGTGGCCAATGGAAACAGCTTTTCCATTCTTTCATTTCCTTTGAGCGACTTTCTCCTGTTCAGGGATGCAAAAAGAAGAAACTGGAGTCCTTCCCAGTTTTAGCTGAATATAAAAATAGAGCTTCTGCCATACAAAAAGAACCTTTGAAATATATGAACAAGATTCACACTGTTCTCACTTCTGTATTAAGCCAAATTTACTGATACACCCAGAAAGAAAACCCAGTGCAACCTGCAGAATTCCCATAATTTCTAGATTATAATCTCAGTCATCGGAGTGACGCAACCAGAAGTTAAAGCAGAGTTCAATCCATCATCCGGCAAAACCTACAAACACCTAAACTCATGTATCAGGTAAAGACAGCATTAATGTGGAGAGCAAAGAGGGCCAACGCCAGGGGCGGGGCCACAGAGGCACTGGCCGCTGCTGAAATCTAATGGGCCCCCCGAGGTGCCCCTAACCTGTCATTCATGTCCTTTGCGCCATGATCAGGTTATAGGTGGGTGCAATTACAAGTCCAAAAACTAGTGGTGCTCTAGTGTTTGGACTTGTCAGGTTTGTTGCTGTAATGTTAAGGAGAAAAGAATTGCTTGTTTGAATCGTTCTGTACAGCTCTATACATGCTTTAGTGGAGGAGTACCCAGAGAAAAGACGTATCGACACAGGGAGAACCCTTCCAGCAGTCCTCTAACATCTGTTTTTATTTTCTGAGCTAAAGAAACATTGTCTTTTATCATCTCTCTCTTTTTCATGTAGGTTGCCTTCAGGAAAGTCTAATTATATAAGAACAGACTTCCCGCTGCCAAAGTGCTGTTATGTTGTGCTAACAGGCAGTTTCACCGGATTGCTCGGTGCCATCTGCCTTTCAATGAGCTTCTGAAGCTAAACAAGTTTGTTGGGGGAAAAAAGGGGGGAAAGTTGGAAGAATACATTTGCTCATGTAGATAGTTGCAGCAAACGTTTTGTGTAAAATACTAGGACACTTTTTTTCTTTCTAATCCTACTGCTTTTATTTTGTTTAATAAAAAGAAGAGCACGACATCTGCCCTCCAGTGTTAAATCACACAAGAGGATGAAGGTTTCGTAAAGGTTCATTCAGGTCACATTTTTTATATGCAGTTTAGACACTCACTTTTCACTTTCTTTTTCGTTTTATCCCAACTGTGTTATTTCCTGCTTTTTTTTGTGTGCCAATTTCAGCTTCTCAGATATGTTCACATGTTCTGAGAACCAATTATTGTTGTGATGCTCGTTCTTTCTGTGAACGTCGGATCTTTTTCTGGCATCTTTTTCGGTGTAGTCGTTTTTCTCACAGCCTCTTTCCTTCTTTGACTCCTTTTTTATCTGTCGATTTCAAAAATTCTCCTCATTCTTTGTCTCTGTAACTTTTTGACGAAGGAGGCTAAAGATTGGTTTGGAACATGTGTTACACATGCACTCTAAGATCTTCTGGCTTTGTTGAGATCCTTGTTTCCTACAAGAAAAGAAACCTTCCTGACTGATTTATGTTTCAAATGGAAAAGAAAATTGTATTAAGTGTTAATCTTGTGTTGCCTTGTAATGGATTGACGACTTGTTCAGGGTGTAGCTCTCTTTACGACCAATGGCCACTTGAGATAGGCATCAGCTCTACATACAGAGTGAACATGAGATATAAGCACACTCCACTACTACTTAGAACCCTCTGCAGGTCTATGGACTCAAGGACCATAATGACAATTGGCCAATGGATGGGCCAGGCGTGCCTACTGAGGTATTAGGCCCGCCCAACACAAATTACAATGCCCATCTATATTAATTCGTAACCATGTAATGTTATGACCCAAGACAATCAGCAAAGAGTATTGGCCAATAATGGAGACTTTTGGTATCGAGCCGAGACCTCGGTTTTTAGGTGTACCGGAGTTTGCTTTATTGGTTCAATTTTCACACCTCCCGGTACGAACTAGACTTTCTGGCCAAATGAAGCAGAGTCTGATTAAAGCTATCTGCCATCATTTGTATTTTTAGGAATTCTCTGCAAAAAAATTTGTAGCATCTCAAACATGCTTACATTCTAGTTACGGCAGGGCTGCACAGGTTGGATAATTTCAGTGTAAAACACCAAATTACATACTTTGTGAATAAAACTCTTGGTCTAAATGGTGGGACTGACGGACGGAGATAGGTCGGTGAGGCTCTCTTTGACAAACCGGGCAACAGCATGATCAGCATTTGGCTGAGAGGGTCGGTATGGAGAACGTGCGGGCCCTGGCAACTCCGTAGCGCTGATGTGAGAAACAAAAAAGAAACGGGCCAAGAAATACATGGAACATTTTCACAAAGACACACTTGCACTGCCACAGCACAAGCAGACACTGTTGGAACCTGTAAATATTCAAACATTACCTTTACCAACATCAAAAACAGCTCTAAAATAACCTACATGGGTGATTTGGCACTTCTATAGTTTGAGTTTAAGGAACAAGATGTCCAAATCAATTTAGGTTTTGTGATCAACACAACCTTGATGGCTTTTCTACACCGTCAACTAGGGTAGGCAGTCTTTGCAGTTTTTGTTCAGAAATGTTTTGAGAGGTTAAGAATCCATATTAAAGCTTCAGCATTGCTGTTAATTGCTTTCCTTATTGATTGGAAACAGAGTGCTATATGAACACTTTCAACTGAAACATGTTTAACAGGCATGCTTATTTTTTCAATCGTGTTGTTTTGAGGCTTTATTGGACGACTGCTTTAAATATGTTGAATCACAAAAGCGGCACAAAAATAAGGAGATTCCTGTTTTGTTGCTCGTGTTTTTTTAAAGTCATATGGTTAAAACTCTAATTACAGATTAAGGTTCCAATTGTCATAGTGTAGGTCGTGGTAGCACCTAAATACAATCAGCCCTGGAGAAGGCATATAAAGAAAAGATGTTTTAATGAAAAAGGCACAAAAAAAATGGAGATTAACTGCTTAGAGGGAAAACACAAGGAACAGAAGTTGAGAACGACAGGGAGCAATGAGAACCGAGGTGAAGATGGGAAACAAGCGGGAACCAACAAGTGGAACAAGCAAGGAAAAAGAGAAAGAGAGGAGATCAAGTGCTGAGAGGCTGATTACTGGAACGAGGAACAGGGGGATAGGTTGGAACATTTTGACAGAAGGGCAAGCAGAGACCAAACTCTTAAAAAAAAAGAAGATAAAAAAATGTGAGATCTTAGTTGCTAAAATCTTCTCTACTCTTGTGAACCCACATTCACCTCCCTCCTGTGAGCCGAATGTTCCATTCCACCCGTTTTTATGAAGCCTCTTTACATTTTGTACAAGCGTTGATATGTTTTAGATCTGCAAGTTTCATGTAGCATTGCCCTTGAAGTAAAAAAATGCTCCTAACTCTTCTTCCAAGTACTTCCCAGTTTCACACTGTCCCTCATTTTGATTCCCAGTGAATGTATTTGTTAATAAATACAATTATATACCTACTCACTCTAAGACAGGGTTCTGCTACCATCCAAAGATCCATTCTGGCTCAGTCCAGCTAAATAAAACCCATTTACAGCCACAAATATTACATGACCTTTATTCAAACTTTATCAAAGCCACCATTTTATTTCTGTTTTTAGGTTTAAACTAAACTAAACTAAAACATAACATCTTAGCAAAAAGTGGATGGATTAATTTTCTTCTATGAGTTTTTGATATTTGTGGCAAATACAGTACTAGGGATCAGGTAACAAGGGCCTATATCTTTCTAGTAATATGCTTGTATTGGTTAGTTAACCGATACAATGAACCAATACTTACAGTATAATGTGGAAATCCTGCTAATATTTCACAGAAAATGTTTATTTTTCACTACAATTTGCTGCAACAAACAGAGAAGAAAATAAAACTTGCCTTCCAATTCATTGCATATTTTGTGTGGTAGAAGTATCGGCATTGGTACTTGATATCAGCAAGTACTCAGATCATACCGTGTTGGTTTAAAAAAACTAGTATCGTTGTATCCCTATTTCAAATTCTATTGAACAGAAAAAGTATCTAAAAAAATATTACTACTTTTATTGTTATATCTGGAAATTCAAAGCAATTATTCAATAAATACAAAACACCTGCTAAAAACCTCAATTTGTTGCTGAAAGAAAAAACCTCAAACCATTATTTGGTTGGTTGTTGTTTTTAGCCAAATTTCCCTGGAGCCATTGGGCAAAGTCTAAGGAGCCACTTGTGGCTACAGAGCCAGAAGGTTACAGACCCCTGATATAAGACAATAGACCTTTCAGGTTTTTTTTTTACAAATGTGTTAATGTAAAATGCTTTATGCCTGTTGTGAAAGTCAATTATTTCCCTCCCGGTTTTCCTGATGTGTTCACTTTCTATTCCTTTCCACTGTTGTGTGTGTTGAAGAAATGTCCGCCGCGTGTCCTAGGTGTGTGTTGGGTGTTGATGATGTCTCTGTCTCTTCCGTGTGACCACTGCAGGTCCAATCTGCCCAATTACAGCCACAGCTCCTCTTCTGCTTGGCCCGTCTCTGTGTGCCCGCATACGGGGGAGACCCCTGGGTCAGCACCGCTGGTAATTACACCTCGGGAGGCAGAGAAAATGCATGCGCGCGCAATGACAGCTGCAAACACAAGCAGTGTGACCTCGGGCTTCAATGGCAGGTTGTCTAATTTAATCTCAAGAAGTGATCATTAGGACGGAAAAGTTGTGCTGACATCAAATACGCGTCCTAATGTGTGCAGAAGAGCGCACGACTTTGTTTGAGCACAAAGCCGACGGCAAATGAGCTGCAAACAGATCTAAACGCTGCACTCTGAAAATGGTTGAATATGAAATTAGACCTTTAGGTTTCTTTAATAAGCAATTTGTTGTTGGGTTGTTTCACTTTTCAAGCAAAGCTTTTATTCGGTGATGGTAAAGGGAAAGGACAACAAGTTCTACTTCTAGTGTTTTGTGCAACAGGGCAAAATGAAAACTAACCTGGTCTGAAGAATGCCAAAGCAAGAGACGGCACGCAGTTTAGGTTCAAATAAGGGTCAGGTTATTAAATAATATCTCAAGGCACAGGAAGAACTTTTCGATCCATCAACTGGAAATTGGAAAACTATGGAAAAACTATAATCTGCACAGATCCACAACACAGATGGAAGAATTTAAAGAAACTCAACAAAATGTTGCTCATAGTTCCTCTTTGTTCACTCTGCATGAGACTGTTTTGGACGGAAGCACTGAGAACAGTTTTTGTCTCTAGATGTATTAAGGTGGTAAACATGTGCCCTAAAACACCTGCAGCTGGAACTGCAGCTAATTCCTAATCAAAAATAACAAAAGAAAACTATGAATTATTGTTCTTCAACTTCACAGCTGTTTGCACACGGTTTGTTTTGTCATTACATCAAACACAAAATACAGTGAAGTTTGTGATTAGACATGGGAAAGCATGAAAAGGTTAGAGATATGAAAAAAGAAAAATTAGGAGGAAAATCAGCAATCAACACTCAGACTCTTCCAAGATGAGGATGTTTTCTCTATTTCAGAGATGCCAAAATAATGCACATATACACGTTTGCTTTTGTTCAGCCATTAAGCCATAATTCACACACAGAAATGCCTGAAACGTTTGCAGCACAGAGCCTTGAGCTACATCTTAAATGTCAGAGAGAGATAGTCTATTCACCGTTTTGTTGCCTCTACTTTTTCAGCCTCGCCGTCGTATGTGTTGTTGAAACTGTTTTTGCCATCATTTAACTGGGAATTATGGCCATCCCTTTTTGTTTTCGTTCCCCTTTTTGCTGATGTACCTGCTTAGGGGTAGTGATCCAAGCTGAAGTTGGTGAAACCACACTCAAGACATTCAGCTTTCCCCGTCAGTGAACTCTGCTTTCAGCCTAGGAACAAGTGTATAAGAGCCACCATTTTTAATTTGCTGGCAGAGGAACACCCCCCACCCCCCCCATAAGAACTTAAGATCTGCCCCAGTGGTTTTGACAGGAAGCAGCACATGAAAAACACAACATAACCCGCTCAGGCAACTCTTTCCTTTTGAGTAAGCGTTGCATTAAACATTAGGAGGAAAACGGCTAAATCCTCAGGCTCTGAACGCCACACTAAACTGGCAGAATTCCACAATAATCAGTTGGTTCATTTCGTTAATTTGAAAGAAATGGAAACCATTTTTCATTTTTATTATAAACATCGTATATAATAAATCCCATTAGTTAGGTTCCCAAGCACTCCATCCTAAAATCATTTGTCAGAACCTATTTGAATTGGTGCACTCTATCTTATCCTCCCTGATGACAAAAACTAATTCATCAGAGATCTCTCCCCCTTTAAAACTGTCACGAGAATATAGTGAGAATCAGGAGGAAAATTATATATGAATGTGTATATAAATTGGAATATCTTTTGGAATGTACAGTACCACAAAGCCACCCCTCAGGACCATCTCTCATCAGCTGTCATGGCAACCTTCTGACAGCATCAACACTCCAGGAGACCTATCCAATGCCAGAAATATTCAGGCAGACAGGCCAGGACCAGACTGTGTCAAATCCCTACATCACCCCATTAAACAGAACAAGAGTGGGTGTGCCAGCAATAAGAAGCAGACAGAGCAAATAATCATACCAGGGTAAAGACCGGCACATGAAACCAAAAGCTAATGGAAATTCCAGTAGGTTGGACGGAGAGTAGCTCAACCATTGGTGCAACAACAGACTCAGCTCCTTTTGATTCTGATTTTAATGCAATAGGTATGTTTCAGCAGAGTATACCCTAGTGATTAAGATCTTAGTCTCCACAGTATCACTGGGGGGGGGGGGTGGCGGGGCAGTTGAGGGTTGGATTGATGGGATACTTCAACATCTTTTGGAAATGTGAAAGCCTATAAAGTCCATTCGATTCTTGCTCCAGCTATCTATTCTGCTGGGTTCTCTGTGGGTACTTGGGCTTCCTGCCACTTTCCAACAACATAACTGTTAGATTAATTGGTTTCTCCAAACCGTCCTCAGGTTTGAGTGCGTATGTGTCGTGGTTGGTTTCCCCTGTGATTAACTGTTTCGGGCGTAACCCACTTCTCAATAAAATGATCACCGAAGGCATCAGCTCACCCAAGACCCTACGCAGGCAAACAGGGACAGGCAAGGTATGGGGTTATGGCACAGAATAACCTAAGAGGCACATTTTATTAAAACACAAATATTTCCCATCATACCACCTCAGTGGTTGAATCTTTGTACTGAGAAGCAAAAAAACTAAAGCTTTTGTCTTTATGATTTTGTGGCTCTGGTGGCCTCTATTTAACAGTGGTGATAATGTGGAGGAGGGTAGAGAGATGGGGGAAGACCTGCAGCAAATGTTCCGAGGACGGGATTCAAATGGGACAACCATGGGGCCCCTGCACTAAGCACTACGCCACGTGACGCAGGTGTGGTTCTAAAATTGTTGCCTAAATTTATGTTTCAAAATCAAAACAACTACATTTTCAAACAGTTATAAAGGATTTGCAATTGTTCCTTTGCCCGATCACTTTGTTCAAGCAAAACCATTGGCCTTTTCCAAGCTAGGTGTCTTGGCAATTGTGAAAAGTTCCAGATCTAGTTCATAAAGAAACAAGTTACATTAAAGCTGATAGTGCCTCAACTGAAGAGAAAAGTCATGATAATACATATTGGCTTTTTTTGTGGGATCATCACAAAAAAATCATCAAGATATTATATACATTTCAAAATATAAAAGACTAAAGGACTAACTATGTACTAAAGTTTTGGATGATGGTCACCTAAGACTGTTGGACAAAGTCAGTCTTTTCCTATTTAATTTTTTAATTATTTTTAAAAGAAAAGTCATTTAAATTACGATATCAATAATATCTGGTGTCAGGTAATACAAAACTATGTACAAACTTTCATGAAATTATAGACAAGGACTATTTAGTGGTGTCAACATGTACCACAGTTTTCATATAGTTCTGATCATACCATGATCATATAATTTGTGCTTCAAAGTCTTTAAAAATAAGGTACCACAGATAGCTGCCTCCCATTTATACTCAATTAAATTACTGTGTAAATCTTCTCTTTTTGAGAATTTCAACCTATTTTGAAGATAATGTCCAAGAAGGATGCTGTTCAATTCAGCTGGTGTTCTTTGTTGCAACCTAAAAACTATATATATATAAATATATATATATATATATATATATATATATATATATATATATATATGCTCTACATCTGATCTATCATCTCTATCTACAACTCTGCACCAACTTTTATCAAAATTGTTTTGAAGTAATTCAGTTTCATTGCAAAGCAACAAAAAAAAAAAGACAAAAGAACAACATATACCTTGCCTGTGGGGCTTTACCTTTGATGACAACTAGATCTATTCACAGTACATGCTTGTGTAATAAACCCTAAAAAATCATTTTACATCTCTGCATCTGAGCAATACTATGTTCAAACATTCATGTCAAAGGTAAAAATAGACATCGCAGCAGCTTCAGTGTTTGTGTCCTAATTCTGAAAATAGTGCATATTGTAGGCTTCCTGCTTTTTTGCTGTGTTTTTCTGAGTGGCAACTGACTGCAAGGCAAATTGATTCAGCCCCAAACCATTATAGAAGAACCAGCTGGCATCTTTCTAAGAAACGAAAAAGTATATATATATATATATATATATATATATATATATATATATATATATATATATATTCACTCTCCCTGCTGATTACCCACCTTGTTTGCTGGATTTGACATCATTAAGATAGTATCACTTGTCTCCTGTTCCCTCTAGACTGTAATCATTATTTAGCAGTCAAAGCCAAATGTTCTCTCATTAATAGGCCCAAATGTCCCCTGGGGGTTTGGCTTACCACAGTGTATGCAATAAACGTTAAAGTTTAGAACTTGTTAGGTTGCCGATTGCTTACTTGTGTCTCTCAAAAGATTCATGCATATTTTGATTGAGGGGACAGATAATCTTTTTGTCTGCTTTGCATATTTGGAAAACAGATTGGACTTTAAACGTCCCGCAGAGTTCTTATAGATTAAAAGTACCCAAGATAAAGATGCAAAGCTAAAGGGAAGTTGGCCGGAGTTAAAACATAAACTAACATGTGGTGTATGCGATGTTAAATGCTAAACAGATGGGTAGCCTGGAGAGTAAAACTCCATCGGATGAGTTAACTGGTCACTAAGCTGAAGTGGACGACTACAAACACGGACTCCTATGGAAATGCTTAAGAGCACACGCACGTGTACAAGCTCAAGCAGCACGACCCTCAGTGGTGGCCTCAGGGACTTGGTTCACAAAATGCCATCACAAATTGAGATTGCTAACAGTTTACGCCACACTGACATTTTCCAGCTGGCTACCCACAAAGGTCAGGCTGAGCTCCTGAAGGCAAAAACAGAGGGAGATGCTGGAGATGCTGTGGTCACCATCGAAACCTGGCAGCCTGGACAATAAAGCTACCAGTAGGTTATTAACTTAGAGTGTGGAGTCCTCAGGAATCTGTGTCATGGGCTAAAAGTAAGGCCATTGGCCGCATTACACTGGTTCTGGTGCCAAAGGAAATAGGTGATTTTTTGGCAACAAGGTAGCAAGCAAATACTGCCTTATCTGCTGCTCTTTTACTTTAAAAAAAGGGCTGTATTATGAAAAAAAACAGGATTTTTTTTTTTAATAAACTGTTCAATGAAAATACCGTTACCACTGGATAAGAACACAAAGTCACTCCATTTCCTTTGTAATTCGACATTAGCCATCTAAGACATCTAAAGGCTACAATCAGGACACATCTAGAAGACCATTAATATCCAAACTATAAAGGGTGGAACCTTTTGGAAAATAGCCAAAAAAAGGTGGGATTACAGAATATCAAAATTATAACTAAAATTGTATTTTGTTTGGTGAGAGGAAGGATTCCACAAAGACCTAATTTATTTTTGTACAATTAGACAATTATCTACAATCAAAGTGAGGTAAATGAAAGGTTGTGGCACAAGTACAAGTAGACATTTGCCAAAATTTATGTTCGTTATGATTGAGACAACATTTTTACATTCTGGGACCTGTTTTGTCTCAAATTGAATATTTGAATAGATTTAATAAAGCAGGCTTAAATGCTTCTGACCCTTCACCCTCGCATGAATTTACTGGCTCAGTTACATCTAATTAATATCTGCATTGATTCTAAAGCAAAAAGATTTGTACAGACATTAAACAACACTAATAATTCTTCAACACAATCAAATGATTAAGCAGAGCCAAAGTCATCAGCATACATCTGAATACTAATGTCAGGTAAATGGACTGACTGAACTTATATAGCGCTTTTCTAGTCATACTTCACCCATTCACACTCACATTCATACACCAATGAACACCATAAGGCTTGGTAGGACGATGTTTTGGGGGTTAAGTGCCCTTGCCAAAAGAAATGTGACTGGAGGAAGCTGGAATTGAACTTACAACCCTCCGATTGTAAGCCAACTACTCTACCACTGAGCCACAGAGCCAGGTAGACACTTAGCAAATATTACTGTCATAAACCAAATCAAGTATATATATACACTATACTATTGCTCTTGTTAGATCTCTAAAAACACTGATTATGGAATGCATTCCACTAAAGTGTCTGTGACTCAAATAATATCCATATAATGAATCAAGTTTATTATTGAGTTAATCAGGACAAGGTGTACCATTAGTCAAACAGAGACAAAATGCTGTTGCCAACTGGGTAGATTTTATGTAGCTGAGTTAATTTATCATCCTCTGTTCCTCCTTGGCCTATGTTTAGTTGCTAAAAGCACATATGTTCTATAATCTAGGTCACACAAATTAGGATTGCCATTAAATTCAACTGATCTAAACTAACCTGAAAACATCTTAAACACCCAAGTACCCTGCCTCCCTGTAGGCTCATTGGGAAACATTGGGAATATATACGTTATTTAGCACAAAATAGTTTAATTGTTTAATTTCACATGTTTTCTTCAAGTGAAATTTATGTGACGATTAAATCACAAATACATGCACATGAGCAATAATTTTCCAAACCTGAAGTGACATGTCGTAGTTCATGCATATCCAGACAACAAAATTATATACGTTATACGTCACGGACAATTTCCTTCCAAAACACTGTTACTATTTCCTAATTAGAATGGGTTACCTATACCGTATATATACTGGATGTACAAGTGCAAGAGTGCAGATAGTGTGCTAACAAATCTGCATACTGCCTAGACATGACATGTGCTGAAGCGTGCACCTGCACCCGCCCACGCACAAACTCTCCCTCCTGATAATAAGCCGACACACAGGGGGTTGATGGTGTGTAGCGTTTGAAGGGCACCACCGGTGTCTCTGTCTCTCAGGCATCAAGAAGATAGCAAGGTAGCTGGAATGTCATTTATCTTGCTGACAGGGACAAGCCTCGGTGACAGCAACAGTGAGCCGAGCAGCGCGGCGGCAAGGCATTCTCTCTCTAATGCTAACCCCGGCAGCAGCACACAACAGCAATCCATTACAGCGAGCATATTGCAGCGCGCTATATCACCCTAAACTGTCAAGTCATTTCATATTTTCACATGAATTCCAGAACCGGAGCTGTTTTTTTTATTTCTTGTGGATCTAGCCTCTCATTTTTACATGGTAGGATACATTAAAGCTGTTATAGTCACAAACAAGCTGAACTAAGTTATGCATTGCAAGGAAAAGAAAAAGCCATCATTTTTGACATTCTCAAAAAGCATATGTTAAACTAAAGAAAAATTATGCCTATTTGCATTTTACAATGGAGAAAATACAATATTTACTGTTAATGGTGTGCTCCAAACTGCTCTGAGAAAATATTCAAAAAAATATATAAATTAGTCCAATGAAAAGTAAAATAAAGATGAGAGAACAATTCATAAAAACTGGAAATTTATATTTGTATATACTGGTATTTTACATTTTCATATTTATTTTTTTTCTCCACAAAAAAAACCCCAGCATAGAAGCCAATTTGTAAGATATGAAATTCTAGTTACACATATGCTATTCTATGTAAATACTTATTACACATGCATGTAAATGCTGAGCAATGAAATGCATTTGGTGTGGGATGTCTGTAAGTGTATCTATTTTTTAATGCAATAGATTTTTCCCTCTGTATCAGGATGAAAGTGGAAATATGTAGTCTGCTTCTGTGTTAAGAAAGGGGAAGCAAAATTTTCTGAGATGTTAACATTTTTATTTGCATTTTTTTCATATTTAACAGCCACATAACCATCTAGGGTTTGAAGTTCAACCTACACAAAGTCGATGAGAGGCCACATGTGGTCAACAAATAAAAAGAGCAACTGATTTTTATGCTGCTTTTATTTAACAACTCAGGTTAAAGTTTAAACAGTGCCTAGTACCATAAAAAGTTTGAAATACAACATTTAAAAGTTAAACTATTTAAAATATATTGTTCATCATATTAGAATTTTTCTTTGAACAATTGTTTTAATTTGATTGCGTTGATGCTGCAGTCTCACTCTTACTGCTTGTGAAAATCAATGAAGCAGTTCTTGTCAGCTGTGAGGCATAGGTAGGCCTCGCACTTTGTGCACTGCACTCTGACAATACCTGTGCAGCCTTGGGTTTGCACCGGCCCTTTTCGCCACGACAGCAGGCCAATGATCAGTGCTGTCAAAACGCACAGCTTCTGGTGGAACTAGTGCATTGGGACCTCTACTCCTCTTCCCAGCCAGATCTTCCTCAACATGTTGGGAGGGTCTTCCCCTCTTCTTCTTCGTTTCCATGCAAAGGCAGCTTGCAACCTCACTTTTGAACTGGAGCAGGCTGAGGACCTGTCTCTGTGGGATGTTGCAGTCCCTGGAGTCCCTACAAAAGCCAGGCGTTCACGAGGGTGAAATCCATCATGTGGAACACAATCCTGTGATACCACTTCTTAGACCTCAGCTTCGTGCGGTAGAAAGCAATCAGTGAATCTAGGAGATCCACTCCGCCCATGCTCTTGTTGTAGGTCTGGCCAATACTTGGGTATATAACCTCCACTGTTTTGTTTTGTTTCTTGTCCCATCTTTGCACCGTGGGGTTAGCTGAGGCAAAGGTTGAAAGGAGTGTGACAGCACGATTGTCATACCATTTCACTGCCCTGAGCTGAACTCCATCATGCTTGGCTTCTTTGTCTTCAAAGGCCCCCCTGCCTTTCTTTTTCATTGCCAGATCTGCAGAGAAGCTGCATCCAGCCAGGCGATTTTGGCACACTGTTCCAACACAGTGAATCTTCTTCTTCTCAAGAATGACTTGAAGATCGACACTGGTAAACCAGTTATCAAAGAACAGCTTGTGGGACTGGTTCTCTGGGATTATGCTAGTTTAATCCTAGTCATAATGGTAGAGTGGCAACGTCCACATTTTAACAGTTTAACATTATCAAGTGATCAAATACAGTGCACTAAACCACATAATAGTGAACTTAGCTTACTTATTGTTAAGTATGTAATTTTTCCACGTTGAAAAAATATCATAAAATAGCTTTTTTGGTGATTTTTGAAGAGTCAAATGGCAAGACTCCTCCCTTTGAATAGGTCTGCAGAAAAAGGCGGCAAAATTCCCTCCAAAAAGTCATGGGACAAATTTAAACACCACTATTGGTTCTCTTAGGATCCCCCCTCTCTTTCAAAGCACTATATATTAAAAGAGGATAGTTATACTGTGTGTGTGTGGAAGGGATTCAACGTGTTTGTTGCCATATGGCAACATTGTACCATAGAAGGTTAGAACAATGTAGGCTTTCTAACACTTTACTCAAAAATAAAGAGAATTAATGCAATCCCATGACAGTGGAAGGGCAGCTTATAGCCGCCTGGATATACTTTTTTTATTGTTATAATCGACCAAGTATAGGTTTTTTGCTTTTTTCTTTTGTGTGAAATATTGAACTGAAGCTGATCTTTAATTATCTGTAAGATTTTAATTTAATGAGATTAACAATAATGGTAATGTTTATTAATGAAATTAGTCTTATAAAAAGTTTAGTTACTCGCTAAAAACACATTTCAGTTTCATAAACGAAAGGCAAAATATCGGATCGCGACTCGAAATCGGGTAGGATTTGAGGTTAAATGATCAGAGGTCTCAAACGCTGATCAGGCCAGCCCTAACCTCAACCTATTTTTCATGAGGAATTCAGAAAACTAAAAAGGTAGCCACTTTCTTTGTGCTTTATTGCTAAACAAAAGTTAATATGCAGTATATAGGTGACAAACATGCAAATGTTTGCAAACTTTTCCTTTGAATCTAATAGATGGAATTGCACATAAATTAACATTATGAGCTCAAAACAGGATTTGTTGGATTTTGTCTTACAGTACACACTTTACTAAAACTACATTCCAAGAGAGAGGGAAACATTTGGAAAAGCTGACGTGGTTAAAGGTCCCCGTCAGGTCCAAGACTATTCTACAGGAATTGACATTCTTCTGGCTGCTAATAACCCTTCCTGATGTCTTTAAGACATAACAGTTAGTTTCTGTCTGTGAGTAATGAGCAGAAAATAAAATGAGTTCCATTAATCATTTAGTAAATATGGTCTACAGCACATCTTTGAGTCATCTGGAATAAATGGTATGCTCTCTGTGAATTTTCTTTGCTTTGCAAGTGTTGGTGAGGCAGCCTGTGTGAAAGAAACCCCCCCCCCCCCCACACACACACACACACACTATCCATATGGCATCTACATCTGTACTCACACTCTGCAATCACCCAGCTAACCCTTACATAAGAGCAAATAAGAAACTGGAAAAAAGAAGGAAGACGGCAAACAAACAAACTAACAGTGGACACAAGTTAAAAAGTTCAGCTAAGGACACACACTGGAGCCAAAAGGAGTTTGGTAGAATGATCTAGTTCCAATTCTAAAAAGATATTATCAAGCATTATAGGTTGAAATAAAAGTCAAAACAAACACTTCCATCCTCTGCTGCCATCTTTTTTATGATTTTCTGGTGAATTCAGGTACATTTTTCTACTTTTGAATTTTGTTGTTATTAAGCAAGCCACACTTTTTGGGATGTTGTGTACAAAACCTGCCTTGGAGAAAATCGTTAATAGATGCTATTTTAGTGGGGATCAGATCTTAATCTGCTGCACTTTTTTAGAGTCTACTGGCTCGGAGAGGGTCGGAATCATGCGGAAAAGTATGTAATATAACATTTACATTAAGGTTGAATATGTGTGAGATTGAATCATTGTTATGATTAATGCTACACTGAAAAAAAATATAAATGTAATGAGCTGAACGTAAAGATCTGAAACATTTTCTTTTTTCTCATGCTGTTGGATTAGCATCTTGATATTTCACACCTATGAGATGGGATGGATTATCTTGGCAAAGGAAAGGCGCTCACTAACAGAGTTAGACAAACTTGTGGACTATATTGTAGAGTAATGTGTCCTTTGTGTATGTAGACAATTTTTCAGATCTTTTTCAGAGCAAAAACAAAAGTTTTGTGTTTGAATTTTTTTCAGTGCATTTCTCTATTACATTTTTTGAAAAATGTGATTATCAAAAGAAATACAATAAGTGCACTAAGTTATGGGTATGAATGGGTTAGTTTTGGGGGTCTAAATGGAGGTGGAAAGAGAGGAAATAGCAACAGAGTTACAAAATAGCTGTACAAATTAAAGAACAGTTCAGGTCACTCAACAGTCTCTCAGCTGTGCAAAGGCCTCATAATAATTATAAGAAATGAAATATCTCATCAGCCCAATGACAATCTTGACTTCATAAAACATTGTGGGACTTTAGTGATTGTAAATTTTGACCGTTTTTTTTTTTTTTTTGCCAGTTGACTATAGTTATTCCATTGAGGCCAGGTATTTGTGATGTAGAAAAGTTCACAAACACAGTAGGAAAAGCCCAATGCTCGGTACCATGTTTTTCCTGGATTACTGTCTGTCATTTTACCCTAGCAAATCAATATGCCACAATGTTGGGCAGGGGATTTCTCTTAATGGACGTAATGGAATAAACCCATATATGTTGGAATGGGTTGATGTAAAAAATAGCATTTTAGCATACCTACAGGGTTGAGCCCTCCCAAGAGATATGTTTCTTTTTTTTCTTTCGAACTGTCATCTGTGTCCTTTCTCAGAAAAACTAAATGGAGAAACATATCTCAAGGGTAAAAAAATCTGTACAAATATTGAGCATAAACCTTAGTGTGTTTGGTAAAAAAGTAGAATTTTATAAGAACATGGAACAGAAGAGATCTCAAAAATGGATGAGGTCATTGCACAAGCCCTTTGGGATTACATAACAGGGGATTTTCCCCATCCCTGATTAAGAGCTTGTTTCTGTTATGGTTGATCTCATCTTTGACCTGAGAGGATCCTGCGGATTTCCACTGTAGAGGATTAGAGAGAAAAAAATATTGGTTTGTGAACACCTGAAAACCTTCCATGTCAGGATCTACTAACTTAATACCACGGTGTAATTCCTTTGATGAAAATGTTTGTTTGACTAGACATTGTGTGTTTCTAGTTCCTCTGCCAAGGAAGCAATGTTCTTACCAGGGTTTGTCTGTAAGCAGCATCACTCAAACGGTTTTTAGGTGGATTATGATAGAATTTTCTGGAAAGGTCTGCGGTAGAACAAGGAACAAGTTATTAGAGTTTGAAGGCGATCTGAAAACCAGGAGGGGAAGATCTTTGCTCTCAGTCCGGAATGTTCTTTTCCTCTCATTCTGACCAACATTTCTTCCCAAGGCCACTCATCATTTTTTGTCCTTTGTTGTTTTATTAACTTTGAGGGGAAAACATATTTGACCCTTAAGGTAGAATTTTATAACTGAAGTAATTTCAGCTCAGCTGAAGCCTAACCAGCAGCAACTCTGACCAGTCAAAAAGAAATGGCAATTTCGAATTCTGGTTGAGAAAAACAACATTTACTTCACAGTAGGGCAGAGAGCATTTTAGTACTACCACCTTCAAGCCCCCAGCAACTCCCTTGTTTACCTTGGATGTCTTTGAATTATTATTAAGTGAAGGTAGAGTGAAAAAGAAATGCATGCTGTTGTGTAACTTCCACAGCGAAAGCAATAAATTGCAAATGAGTTTGCAACAAAGTTACAGTGGGTTATGCATTATCTATTTTGTTTTACATTCTGTGAAAACAAAATGCTAAAACTCAAACTTCATTCATATGCTGTGTAGCACCTCAAGCAGTATGTGGAATCAATTTGGATCCAACTCAAACTGTCTTTGTAGACTATGCGCATGTCATAATCAGACACTGTTCTTTGTTCAATACCAATACTGTTGCTCGGAGCTGATTTGCATTTGAGGGTGTGATAGATTTTTGATGTTTTACAAGACTGACTAACTGAAGACTAACCTGGTTATCAGGGACTGGAAAAGTTGTTCTGGAACATAATGGGATGTGGAAAAATGATGTGATTGTTGCCAAAATAGCTCAACTCCGCACAAACGCATCAAAGATGACGACAAGTTGTATCTGAGAAAATATCAGCACTATATAAGTTTGTTCCTGAATTGAAGGACATATTCTCCCGACAATCTGCGAGAAGTGGGAAAAGCTGTGGAAAAGTTTGCAGTGGCCTCTTCTGCTCTTGACAGCCTATTGGTTCCATCCGCTACAAGAGGGTTTTCTTTCTATTTTTTCCTGGAGATAAGGATGGCCTTTGATGATACATCGAGGACGGTGAAGGCCTGTACTGTATCGCAGCATTTTAAACCAGTGTTATTTTATACTAAACAAACAAGGATGTTTGCTACAACAGCACTGCTCCAGGTTCAGTCAAATAAAACGTTTACTTCTGTTGTGAATGTATAAGTTCATACATTTGCCTTTTTTAAAAGGTCCGATTACCTGAGAACCATTTAGTACTTGTTCTTTTTGAAATATGATCGGTCACTCTGAGTTGCATATTCATGATGCACGAAGCCTGGGACACACATCTCCTGTATGCGTAAACGTTTTGAGCGTGCAACACGTTTTTTTCTTCCTTTTCACTTAGCTTTCATTACGGTGAATTGACAGCGGCCACACATCCTGTGTGTGATGCGCACGAGGCACAGCTCGCAGGAGTTATGTGCGTAACCTGAAATAGAATCAGTCCTATCTTTTGACATGCTCGTCGAGCATAGGTCTTGTCTCCCAGAGGAAATAAATAGAAATATGGTTATTTTTACATGCAATGTCATTTAAGACACTTTTAAAAGTGATGCACTAAACTTATTAAGGGAAGCAAGCTGTGCAGAAAAGCCAGAGAACGTTAGTAATCATGGTCCCCGCCCACTTTTGCTTGCGACTGGAAGGCTGCCATGAGAGAGCAGAGCATCTCTGCATTTAGAAACTAACCAAAATCAACTGCATAACATGGTGGAACATGTTCAGCCTTATTTGTGGAGAGAAAAAAAGTATCAAAGTTGCTTTTTTTTTTTTTTTTTACCCAGGAAAGAAGAGCTGAGGATGAAGTTGAAATCCATGTTTGGAACACGACCAGCAAAGTTAAACGCTTAGTTAGTTATTCGTTGGAAGGCAGCTTAAGAGTCGCATTGCTGTTACCCAGTCAAACTCCGGCAAACTTTAACCTCTTGAAACACAAGGAAGGGAGCATTTATTCCACAGAAAACGATTCACAAGGCATTCATTCACACTAAAGAGCACATATTTATTGAAAAAGTGTGAGAGTGAGTAAGACCTTTACTGTGATTGTCAAAAAATGTTGTTTTAATTTAAAAATCTGTTGCTATGTAAATACAAATTAAGTCAATACCAGCTAAAGGAGATTCAAAAAATTATTACAAAGCCTAATTAGGTTGAGTATGTTTATTTACATACTTAAGAATTTGTTTTTAAGATATTTGGCGGTGCAACCTTTGGTCAAATTCTGGTTCAGAGTTCATACCAGTAGGTGGCGTAATTTATTATTGTTCCAACTGCTAATAAACATCACGATGAAGAACAAAGGCCCTGTTCTTTTTAGTCTAATATAAGCATGCTAACGGTAGTTACAATCACTAAAATCGTAGCTGGCTTCCAACAGTGTGTAATTATTATTATTATTGTTGTTATTGTTATTTTTATGACCAAAACAGTTTTACAGCTACATATAATTAAGATAATTATCAGGGTTTTAAGCGGCAGATTAAGACTTGTAATAATTGATGTGTGGATTATTTTTCGTTCTGAGTGGATTGACCAAAGCATTTACTTTGTTTACAGAAATAATTGTATCCTTGATTCAGACTCAGAAGAATCTTAGCTTTACTATTGTTAATAATATGCATATAAATATAGAAAGGAAGTTGCCAAAAAAAAGGCTGATTTGACCCAGAAGTATGTAACGTGTTGGCTCCTCGTTCCCATGCGATCGGCACTCGCTTCCGGAGAGTGTAGGGGCGCCAACATTTACCCCGGCGGGAGTTTTTCAAAGTAAAATCAGAGCTTAGAGACAGAGAGTGAAATAATGCACAGACACAGAATTTCTGTTTCACACTCATACACATCTGCAGATGGAGAACAGTCAGAACTGAGTTGAACTGAACTGAACTGTCGTATACAGGGGTGTACCATTTTTATTAAAGAAGAACAAAGAACGTAGTCACATGTCTATTCTCCTCCCCCTAGATTTTATTACACCAAACGTTTATTCTCAAGGTTTCCTGAGTTATCGCTGTAACCATCCGGTCTGTTTATGACTGTCTACTCTCTACTCTGTTTCTTATCTCCGCATCCCACTTTTACAACGTGCAGTAAACTTTAGCCTAGAGTTTTACGACTTAAAAGCTTTCCCCCATATACCATACTTGACAAAACATTTCTTTACTATCATGCAAGCTAATAAAAACAGACTTTTACTTTCTGAATACTAACTAAAGATTATATAAACATATTCAATACGAGACTGTTATATAAGGTAGCCCTAAAAAATGAATCACGTCAAACGCTAAAGCTCAAAGTGGATGACCTGGAGGGCCGCTCGCGCGGAAACAACATCAAGATAATAGGCATTCCTGAAAAAGCAGAGGGGCCCAGACCGGCCGAATTTATTCAAGAGCTGATTCCCAAACTCCTTGGAAAGGGCCACTTCAAGGCTCCAGTGATCATCGATCGAGCCCACCGCCCCCCGAGACCACCGCCGTCGGAGGGAGCGAGGCCCCGACCAATCATCGCCTGGGTCCACTTCTACACTTCTGCGAGAAGGAGCTGATCTTGCGGCTGCGCCGAGAGCGGCCTGCGCTGCACTTCCAAGGCCACCAGGTGCTAAGCTCCATTTACCAGTAAAGCCAGAGGAGTGGCCATCCTGATCAGAAAAAAATTGTAATTTCGCTTGGACTCTATGACTGCAGACCCATACGGCAGGTACCTCCTGGTCTCAGGCTTTGTTAACACACTGCCTGTAACTCTACTTAACCTCTATGCACCCAACGCTGATGATCCTAACTTCTTTAAGAAGGTCTTTAACTTTATACCGGCTTCTGCTTCCAAAATCATCATTGGTGGCGACTGTAATTGTTACCTGGACTCATCTTTAGACAGACTATCAACAAAATTGCCTCCAAGCATCACCTCAGTGCAAACACTGAACGACCTAATTAAAACAAGAAACTTAATTGATATTTGGAGCTTACAACACCCCACAGAGAGGGTGTATTTTTTATTTTCCCCAGTTCACAAAACGTATACAAGAATAGATTACTTTTTGGTTTCATCTGAATTGCTACCTATGGTGCTTAATTCGGATTACCATGATATTCTAATATCCGACCATTGCTTAATTTCTTTAGTTTTGGATAAAGTTTTGCCTAAAAACTATAATTGGCGTTTTAAGACTTCAGAAAATACATAAATGCACACATAGACATATTCCTTGTTACAAATGATAATAAAGAAGTCTCTTACTCTACCCTTTGGGAAACATTTAAGGTCGTGATGAGAGGTCATATAATTTCTTACAAATCTTCTAAAAGAAAAGCACTTGATAAACGGCTTAAGGAAATAGAAAAAAATCTTCCACAGTTGGAGGAAGTCTAAAGAATCTCTCTTTTGCAAGCTGACTTAAACAAAATCTTACAAATAAAATATGAATATAACTCTATTTTGAATAAACCTGTGAATAATTTTCTTCTTAAACTTAAGCAGAAACACTTTGAATTTGGACACAAACCAGAAAAACTGCTGGCAAACCAACTTAGAGGTGAACAAGCATCTCTAGCTATTCATACAGTGAAAATAAATCAGGTAAATTGAGCAGCAATCCAAAAGAGATAAATTCCTGCTTTACTGATTTTTATAAAAATCTGTACGTTAGCAAAACTAAGTGTTTACAAAGCGATTTTGATAGCTTCCTTGACCAATTACCTATTCCCCAATTAGACAAAACTTTAAGTGCTGAAATTGACAACCCAATATAAAAATTTGACCTTGTAAAGGCAATTCAAACCCTGCCACATGGAAAAACAGCAGGCCCAGATGGTTTTAGCAACAAATTTTATAAAGCTTTTCAGGATAAAATAACCTCCCTCATGGGATGATAAATGACTCTACTAAAAATAAGAAATTACCACATTCATTGTATGATGCAAACATATGCCTGCTTCCAAAGCCGGGAAAGGAGAAAACTGACCCAGCAAATTATCGACCAATTGTTCTGCTAAATTGTGATCACAAAATCATAACTAAAGTTCTTGCCGCTAAACTAAATAAACACATCCCCCAACCAAACAGGATTTATCCCTGGTAGGTTGTTGTTCAGTAATGTTCGTCTGCTTCTGAATACAATTTATTCAACAGCTGCAAAGGATGCAAAGATAGCGGTCCTGTCACTTGACGCTTAGAAAGCGTTTGATCAAATTGAATGGATGTACATGTTTGAGGCGCTTAAATGGTTTGGGTTTGGAGAACAGTTCATCGGATGGATAAAAATAATATATTCTTACCCTGTGTCTTGTATTCTCACCAATGCAGACGCATCCCCTCCATTTCAATTGAAACGCGGTGTTCGACAAGGTGACCCGCTCTCACCTCTTCTATTTGATATAGCTCTAGAGCCACTAGCTATTAGCATTAGGAACCACCCCGGTATACAAGGAGTCAAATTTGGTAATATTGAGAGCCTTGTTAATATGTATGCAGATGATTTACTACTTTGTCTTTCTGAACCTGAAGTCTCAGTTTGGCGAAATCTCAGGCTATACTATTAACTGGGACAAATCTGAATTTATGCAAATATCAAGCAATCTTAATCCTGACTTTTTAAAATCACTTCCTTTAAATCGGTATCCTTTTCTCAACTTCAGCAGAAGTACCACTTACCCAGTTCACATTTCTTTCGTTATCTTCAAATAAGAGATTTTGTGGCTGAATCCCTGTGGTATAATAGCCTGTCCAGTATTCAAAAATGCTCCGTTAATGCCAGATACAAATTAATTCAATTCAAAGTCCTTAGTAGAGCACATTTCTCTAAACTCAAACTAAGTCGAATTTATAAATCTGTTTCTCCCTCATGTGATAGGTGTGGTGTTGCTAAAGGATCACTTGCACATATGTTTTGGCATTGTTCAGCTCTGAAGTCTTTTTTGTCTCAAATATATACCTTGTTTTCAAATCAATTTGGTAAAAATGTACCTCTAAATGGTGCTTTTCCAATACTTGGAGTCTCTGATTTTACTAAAACTTTCTCCTCTCCCCAGAAGAAAATCCTCATGAGGTGCATGCTCGCCGCAAAAAGATTGATTTTGTTGGAGTGGAAGTGTCCATCTGTCCCATGTTTTAAGAGGTGGCTGAGTGAACCGGTTGTAGTAGCTAAAGCGGATTAAATCAGATTCCAGAAGAAGAAGAATTTGCCACTTTTTGATAAGATTTGGCAGACACTTTTAAGATTTATAGATAAATAATACCGTAAATTTATATTCCTCGACATGCGCGCAACCCTTTTTTTTTTCTCTTCTGTTTTTTCTTTTTTCCCGTCCTTTTCCAATGTGAATTGGTTATTTCCATTAAGTCGTTCACATACGGTCAACAAAGTGTCTTGCTACTTGTTTTGCTGTGTTACATTCTGTGTGAACTATGAAAAAAAGAATAAAAAAACGGGGAAAAAAACACTAACCTCTTTTTACTGTCTCCCAGATAAATTCTGGCACCAGGTCTGACCTAACAGTACCGCCTGTCCATGATGTGTTGAAACCACATTAACCAATTTGGCTGTTCCTTCTCAAACTGAGTTATGTGTTTTCATGTCCCCCATGTATATCCCATGAACCTCCACTACAATCAGCCTCTCAAGTTCAACAACATACTTATGCATGCAGAAGCTAAAGTGATAGCTGGAGTGTAACAAAAGTCTATTTACTGCAATCTTATAGTCCATAATGAGCTTCTTAGTTGGCCGTTTTGAATTTTTACTGGTTAGCAGAGAACACAGCCAACTGTCCAACAGAGTCTGTTTACCTCCCAGCTCGATTACTCCACACAGCACCCCAGTCGCCGACCATGAGATGCATACATATCTGTATAAATTGAGTCTGCTTAATGAGAGAAACACAGAGCAGAAGGAGCTTGGGAGCACACAAAATGAAAGCCATAGCACACACTTGCGCGTCCGTCTGCTGGCGCCTGCTGTCTATGATGGACCTCGGGAGACCGCGGGCTGAAATTTGCATTGCAAATATGTCACATATTTCACACAGTTTTTCCCAATACACGGTTTAATTCTTCCACAGTGTGTGTGTGAGTGGCTTTGAGAAGGAGGCAGTGCATATCTGCTGAGAGGGCAACACCTATCAGATGTAACCTTTATCCCTGCAGCTGGCATCCTGCACGCAAATAAGGGTTTCTGTGAGTTTTGATGTGTATAAGACTTTCCCATTAGCAGATGACAAAAAGGGAAAGATGTCAGATGTATTACCAACAACCCTGGATTTATTTAAAGGATAACCTAAATATTGAATAAAGTGATGTTGCAAAAAAAGAAGAAATAAGTGAAAAGGATCAGACTCAACGTATATTTATCGCCAAGCGTTGAGCTTGTATGGGAATAATTGCCTGGTACTATCTGGCTGAGTGTGTCACAAGTGGTGAGTCTGTTCAGACAGAGATAAGTGAGTAAGGAGCAGCAAGGAGTGATATCATCTCACTATCTATTTCTAAAGGAAACCACTGAGTTCAAGAGCTCTCAACCAGGTTTCCATGTTGGAAAATATATATATTTTTAAAGACAATCCCTCGTTGTAAACAAATCACTTAAGTAGAATGTGTTTGTTAGCATAAAGTATGCTAAACGATAAAATAATACAGCAAGCCTCAATCTGAAAAAAATAAAATTCAAGAACAGAAGAGAAATAAAGTTGAAAGAATTACAAAGCCATTTCACAGGCTTTGGGACTCCAGGGAAACTCAGTGACAGTTCTTTTTGTTTTAATGATACTGTGGAACACCTTCAGTGCCCATCTAAATAATTTTGTTCCAAGAGAGCGCTGATGACTTATCCAGAAGCTCACAAAAGAACCAGGACAACATGTAAAGCATTGGTTCCCAATAGTGTTCTGTTGAAAAAAAACTAAAAACATTTCTGATTATAGATCAAGTCAGAAAAATTCCTAAAGATCGATTCCTATGTCCAAAGATCAATATTACACTTTCTTATAAAATTTTTTACCAAAAAATGATTGGGCATTTTGAGGCTTAGCTCTAAAAGGGTTAATACAATTTAGGTGAGCTAGGTGTGAAAAAGAGTAAACAACATGGCTCTGCATGCTAGCAGTACTGCTAGCCTAGCGTTGGCTTTGACCCGCGCCAGGCTCCGGTCTGGCACTGTTTTGGGTTCAGAACAAAGAAACAGAAAGATGAGTTTGACATAAGGAAAGCTATTCTAAAAGGCCTGCCAAATGTACGGGAAGTATTTCGGAACTAAAACATGCTGTGACACAATCATGATCATTTTTTTCAGTTACGTTTACACTTTAAACCATAGCTAATTTCTTTAGCATTGTTGGCCAAAGTTATTAGAGTCACAATGGTGGATCTAAAGAGCTATATATAAAATTCTTGAAACGTTTAAAGGGACTATATCATGCCGTTTTACAGCCTTGAGCTTCTGGGATAGACATAAATATGATAAAATGTTACCGTTGGTGTTATACTGTCCTAAAATTTAACTTGTATCCTGTAGTTAATGTTGGACCACAAAGTAAAACGGCCTGTTTCTCTAACAACTACATATTTGTGTTCATAAAGCATGATAAGTTTAAGATTGCTAAATAAAGTACGGCTGGGACGACCCGTCGACGTAATCGATTACGTCGACACGTAAAATACGTTGACGCAAAAAATGCTCTTCGATGCGTCATGACTTTCAAAACAAACACGGCGGGAGCAAGCAGTGTCAGCATGTGTGAGTCAGTTGACTTAAATACCTCCATCCGAAATCACAGTTGAAAGATATGGAACTGTTATTCAAATAAAAGGGAGCGATTTTTTGTCTGCTGGCTTTGCAAAATGCGAATGGCTTATTAAAGCACGACGCCATCCAGGAGCAGTTCCAGCAAATGATTAAACATGTCTTTCAACTTTTTTACTAACGCTATGTATTTTACCCTATAAATCACCC
Organism: Apricaphanius iberus; assembly: GCA_028564705.1. Classification (NCBI taxonomy): domain Eukaryota; kingdom Metazoa; phylum Chordata; class Actinopteri; order Cyprinodontiformes; family Aphaniidae; genus Apricaphanius; species Apricaphanius iberus. The sequence goes on from JAPXFQ010001311.1 coordinate 717,577, forward strand.
AAACGCCCCCACGTAGAGGGCATATACTCATACACAGCTACGTCTTCTGTTTTGTCGTTTAATAACTACTTTACGCTTCTCCAGTTTGTCGGATTCAAAGTTGCAATCTAAAACATAGAAAAATGCGCAGCATTTTATTGAAATGAACAGCACCTCTCTCTCTCTCTCTCTCTCTCTCTCTTGCAAATATCAGAAACTTGTCAGAAACAAGAGAAAATGCAGGAAAGTAAATGTTTTTTGTGAATGAAGAGCACTTTTTTGCATAAAGTGAATGTCCATTTTTTTTGGTTTATATTTTTTGGGGGTATTTTCTCTCCCTTATTTATATGGTTTCTTTGCAAAACATTTAACTTCTAGTTAAATGCAAGTTAGAACATAAGATTGTACTAATACTACAACTTTATTTGGGATTTTTTTTCTTCAATTAAAATGTATTCAAATGAAGAAATTAGTTTATTTCATGGAAATTCATAAATTAATCAATGTTAAATTTTTATACAAATCAAATAACGGGAAAATAATCGATAATCAAATTGAATAAAAATCGAATCGAAAAATTAATCATTAGATTATTCAATACATCGAAAAAATAATAAAAAATAATCGTTTTGCCCAGCCCTAAAATGAAGTAGGCTTTTTATTTTTATTTCCTGCACCACCAAAATGTGTCTTATAATAAAGCAGATTGATTTACTCTATATTCCCCCAACCAAAACTGTTGAACATCTTTATTAGTTGTTGCATGCTGGATCAACACTATTGGCTCATTTCTACTTTCTCAATAAAGCACGTTGGAAAAAAATCAATAGAAAATACTGTGATTAACAGTGGGGTGATCGCACTATTGTGCTTTTTGGTGCTCATAAAAATGGCTTTCGGACTGAGCCAAAATTATAAAAGGAAAAGTGAAGGAGTGCTAATAATTAGAATGTACTTGCTATCCAAGTCTGTCAGTGTTTACCTTGAAAATAGATGAAAAGTCACTTTTCGTTTTTAGATTTATTTATTTTTTGTTTATTTGTCAAACAAATAAACCTGGAGTCACACTAGCACTTATTCATTCCAACAAATGCTCATCTTTTTTGAATTTCACAATATTAAGGCGCAACTGTGGCTTGGAATGTGGAGTATTTGGCTTGTGTTTGGAATGTTGTGGGTTCAATTCCATCTCCTGTCTGTCCCATGTTGAAGTGCCCCTGGGCAAGGCACTTAACCCCAAGTTACGTATATGTGTTTGTGATTGGGTGAATGTGGCTCCAGTGAAAATCAAAATAAACTTCATTTAGAAATTGCATTTAGAAAACATTTCAAAATGCTTTACAGATTAAAATGATTTCACATAAAATCACGTTTTCATCCCTTCCCAACAGATTTAAAATAATGATCAATTATATACCCCTCACTCCATCCAAACTCCAATGTTCATACACACAGTTAAAAGCAACAGTAAAAAGAAAAGGACACTGGGCCGAGCACTTTGAGAGGTCAGTATAACTAGGAATGCACAATTTCACTTTATTTACCATTTAAGAAATCCAGTTGAAAGCTAAATATTCCTGATTTCTACAAGCACTGTGTGGTATATACAGTATCTCTGCATATTGTGTGTGTGGAGCAAAGAGGAAAGCAAGGAAATGAGTCGGGAGGGGAGCTGTGCACATGCCAAAATGTTTTATTTCAGTGCTGTGAAAAACAAGCCAGCAACAAAATTAGGATGTCTGTGGAGATCATTAAAGAAGACATACAGGACAGAGAGAATCAATCTGCTTCTTCAGCCAAATTTAAAAGATATACTGAGATTGAATTTTTTTGTGTGTAGTTTTTGAGAGAGAGCATGAGGCTGTTTGTACATGAGGATGTCTGTTTGATTTTGTACTATTTTGAATGAAGCCCGGAGCTCAAGTGTTTGGGGGTACGTAATTAATTGATTCCTTATCAGCAAAATGTTTGCTACGGGCCTGGTTCCCTGTTGCATTAGTGAGAATGATAGCCTAGGGTTACTTTTCTTTTCATTTGAATTTGTGCATCTGGGCAGCTATGCATGTGTGAGTAGTAAGAAGTAAAATGTTCAACTTCCTCCAAGTCAAGTTAATTCTGACCCATGATGAAAGAGTAGCATTATCCTGAAATGCATTCGTCACAAGCTCCAAATCCTCCAGCGCTCGTCGTTTTCAAAAGCCATAGATTTATTGTGCAAAATGCAACAAAATGTTGTTGTCCATCTATTCATCTTCTTCTGAGGGAGACGGGGACAGGTGGTATATGGCTTTTATTGCTGTCAACTGTTTTAAAGACTGCTAGAATTTTCCCTCTTAACCAACCCTGTTCTAAGTTTTAAACATCTTTCAGAGATGCAAGGGAGAGGCTGATTACAGTGTTTTGCACCTTTACACTGCCAGTCAGCTGGATGAAAGAATACTAACTCAGTTTTCTCTCACTTACGCCAAAGCCAAATTTGGACTTTTGGAAATATGTCTGTTCCCCGCCATGGTCATGTTGTGGAAACATAGAGTGTTCAATCAATGACTTCTATCAATTTTTCTATGAACAATGCATAGTTCATTTTGGTAAATGAGAATAATTAAAGATATAGATAACAATTATGTACCTGAATAAATAAGTTACTATTTTGACTGATTTGTAGTCAGTCAAGTCTCAAATCTTTAGTGGCTAAAATTCAACATTCTAAATTTAAATAGGTCTCATGTTGTCTGAATCCACTGTTCAGTATTTGTGTATTTATCCCATCCACTGATTTTTGGTGAAACACTATTTGTGCAAAGCCCGCCGACTCTTGGATTTTTTTTTCCACAAAAGATATCAAATAATCGAAGAAAAGCACAGTTGTGGAAGCTGGCATACATAGGTTCAATGCTATTCGACACACTGGTGTTCGGCATTTGTGAAGCAGCCGATCCAGGAGCGCAATTTCTTTTCCTTTTGAGCTGCTTGCCTGTGCTCCCAAAGTTGTTTTAAACCGAATGTTTTAGCTAGCAGGAGAAAAAAAAATGAAGTTCAGGGTAAATTCATTTGATTTGTTTTTTCCAAAATGCTTCCCAAAATATATATTTATTCAGATACTAGGGGTACATCTATTCATATTCTACGATACAGTCCTGCTATCACTAAACTCTGCTATTTGGGAACAATAATTATTTCTACTGCAGCTACAGTAGAAAAAGAAAGATAGACTGGACCATAACTTTGTCAATAAACATATCTTTCAACAGCAGTAAGGTCCCTAACACACAGTGCACCGAACTGAATGACTCACCTGATACAGTCAAACTGAATGGAAACATCACTGATACTACAGAAAAACCAGCTGACGCCTCCATGGCTACCAATAGCATCCAATCAGACCAAACTCCTGATTTAGGATAAAATGTAAGTCGGGATTTACCCAACAGCTGCCTATGATGAATTCAAGTACATCTGGGAGACTATGCTGTCGAAATATCAGATCTTAAATGTGATTTAAGCATGTTTTGTTCTCATATATTGACTAAGTATTTAAACATTTCTAAATATTAACACAGACTGTTTCCAAGTGGTTATATTGTTTTCTACTCTGGCTATTTCTGCTTGTACTATTTTGTTATTGTTGTTTTTTTAAATTTCTCTCAAGTTATAAAAAATTACAAATCCAGTCAAATTCAGGAATTGAAAGTGTATTCAGGAAAAATACAATTATTTAATGCTGATCAACCTAAGAAAAAGGAGAAAAAAGTTATATACACATTATTTATAAATTACACACTATTTATTTTTCTTGATTAAAGTATAATGAAGAAGCACCAAACTGTGACTTTAAAATCTCAAATACATACCAACCTTGACTTTCTGTGTACACCACTTATAAATTTGAAATTGTATTTCATATATGTCAAATTTCTTGTCTGTGTGCTCAAACTTGCCAAATAAAGCTGGTTTTTAATATACGATTTGTAAATGTAAGATTTAGAACATTTTTGTAAATGTTTCGCCACAGTTGTATTACATAACAATAATGAAACTCATGGCTCACTTTTCCTCCAGATTACACGAAAAGATAACTTTTTATCAGACTCAAATCAGAGAAGAGTGGGTCAGAATCATGATTCTCCATCTCTGTCATGTCATGTCACATATCTTTGCTCTGTGTAATTACAATAAAAATGGTCACACATGATTAATATTTTTTTTTAAATATAGAATTAGAGGAACCAGAGTATCAATGACAAAATAAGGAATATTAGAAAATGGCCGATATGGTATTTAGAAAACAGTGTTTCTTTACAGGCGCTTCAAAATGCGCTAATAGATCATACTTAAGACTTTATTCTTTCAGATATTGTTGTCTAAAATTATAAACAACACATACTCACCATGTTTCACTTTGATATAGCTTCTGAATAAGCACTAAACCAGCTGTTTTAAACACAAACACGGCCTATAACTGTTTGATGGCTTTGTAATTAAACTCGTCTGAGCACAGACCGTATAGCCAAAGTGGATTTCTGCATCACACATGTTGTGGGTCCCACATTAAAGGAATTAAAAGTGAATCAGTTCAGATTGAAATGCTCTCGAGTGAATCCTCAGTGAACACCAGAGGTTTAGATTAAGGCTGGACACAAATGGAATATTAATGACATAGGTGCATAGATGTGACTATTTAGGTAAGCCATATAGTACGGTGTTATGGTTCATAGCAGAAACAAGCTGTGCAGACACAATGTTGGTTATTAATGTTGATTAATCAGCCATGTTAACTATCCTGAAAAGGCAATTTTGTTCAAATGCAGAAAGATGCGGCCATTGGGGTGGGGTAGGAGGGCTGGCAAGAATAGGGATTATTATCATGGGCCTGAAATATCACAGAAAAATATGTTGATGGCAAAAATGGGTTTTTGTAAGAGCAGGATGACTAAATGTTTTATGATAGAAGATTATGCTGAGTCTTCTACAGTGCCCTGCAAAGGTATTCATATAAACTCCTTTTTTTCATTTCGTGGGATTACAATCCCAAATTTCAAAACATTAGGTGTGAATATTAAGTGATGGAGCAAAACCAAGTTGTGTTTATCTAAAAAAGTCTGATAAGTGTGGTTTGAATTTGTATTCAGCAGACTTTACCCTGGGGTGCCTTAAACAGAACACATGCAAGGCAAGGAGAGGTATCATCCCCATTATCCGCACACTGTAAACTCGAATAAATTAGCAGAACTAAAGAAAAAAAATAAAAAAAATAACTCAAACAATCAGCTGCCACATTGTTGTTGAGTCCATAAACTCAAACATTTGAGAATATCAGAACCTAAATATTTTCAATTTGTATTAAATTTACTTTGGAATTTTACATAAATTAAAAATGATGAATAACTCAACTCAAAAAATGTTGGAACATGGTACTCAGAATATTCATTCATCTTCCTCATTACAATAACTGAAAATAACATTTAGATGTGCTACTTTGTGTTGATCTATTATTTAAATCATCAAGATAGACTAAAGTCAGCCTTTTTCACCTGATGAGATGTTGCAAGTTCAATTGGTATAATAACGTTCGGAAAGCTCAGGAGTTCACATAATCTCCATTTATTATCCAGTCTTTTTAAGAGTTACTTGTAGGGATGCAACAATACCACGTTTTTTCAAAATAATACGATACCGATACTTGGATCAGAGTAGTTGCTGATACAGAGTACGAAAGCTGATACTTCTACCACACAAAAAAATGTGCTTAATTAGAAGACAGGTTTTATTTTCTTCTCCCCTTGTTTATGGAGAATTAGATAAAAAATATATTAATAATGAACACAAAACCAAATTTTAAAGTGAAAAATAAAATATTTTTTGTTTTCTCTTCATGGTATTAGTTAACTAACAGATATCGGTCGAGCAACATTAGAACGGTATCATCGGTATATCCGTAGCTATAAGGTGTAAAGGTGAAAAAAATAATTCTCAGGAGAATATTTATTAGAGTTTCAAATAAACAGCCATATTTTAAAATGTTTCCTCTGCTGTGGATCAGTGAGCAAACCAAGACTTGTCTAGCTTCAAACTGCCACGGCTATACACGAGTAACACATCTGATTAATTCAACCACTAAGTGGCCTCACAGGACAAAGACAGACAAGAAACAAACACACACCGCCGGAGAGGCATCTGAACATCCTTTTCTCGAGTTCACCTCAGTTCTCCATTCGTTTGCGGAACAGAATTATCTACTTAATTGGAAGGCAAAATTGTGCTGACGAATCACCTTCAGGGTGCAGCATCTGGAGGCCAGCTACAGGCCACCCATCAGTGCTTCCCCAGAGGTGGAGCTTCTCCCGTTGCTGTACTTGGCGCAGAATTAGAGTTCTCGGATACCCGGCACCTGCTGCGCGTCGCCCAGCCAAGAGTACGGGGCCCGTGGTTGCTTTGTCATTCGTGCTTGCTTTCATAGATGCACTAAATTTGATGCGACATCTAATAAAATCCCAGCTTGGAACCAAGCTTTGTGACACTGCAACGTTCCTCCGACACAATAAATCTCTTCTTTGAATATTGGGTTTTCATATAACCACTGCTGTTTTTGAAGCCAAACCTAAAAAAAGGCGCTGCGTTCCGAGACACAACAGCGCAAGCAGCGATGGAGAACAGGAATCCTGTTAAATAATGATTAACGTCAATAAAGCTAAGAACATGGAACCTGCAGAAAAGTGAGCGTCCTCACTCCCAGTTACTTCACTCACCTGTCAGTATTCTTCATTTCATCTTGATAATAAATGCTACCTGCAAGTACAGAAAGCTTTCCCCTGCCAACAGCAATTTTAGCTGCTTCCAGTCTTTCTTTGAACATTAGTCACAATACTTCATCAGGTAAAATCAGGGATGATAATTAAGCATTAGACATTGTAAGATGTCTTCAGCATGGTTTAAATTAGGGTCTCTCTGCAAAAAAAATGTTTTAAGGCTGAGGATTATTTTGGGTTAAAATCCAAAAGTATGATTAATTAGCTTACTATATGATAGCAATTTAACTACCTTCATTAGGGCAAAGCATATAATTAGGCGACTATTTGGTCGTCAATGAATTATTAATAGTAATTAAATTTTAAATTAAGTTAATTTTAAATGAAACTTCTCCGTTTGGAAAACAGACAAGATAACATTAAGTATAATTGCTGATGTTGAAAAAATCTTAAGTATATAGTATTATTTTCATATTTTGTAAAGTTGACTCTCACTGTTGTGATGGGAATATTTCCAAGAACTGTGAATTAACTGATCATTTACACCTTGGTAAATGCATCGAGGGAATATGTCATGCAGAGATCATCAGAGTCCTTAAACAGAAGTCAGTGGGGAGCAGATTTGAGCACGGGGTCTTGCTACCTTGCTCCCTTCACTCTGCAGTGTGAAGTGATTTCAACCCTGGGGGACGAGACATCAAGATGGCAAACACAAAACTGAGGAGGACAATATTTCATTACTTTATAGCAAAAGGCTTTAGCAAGAGTTTGATCATTGCACAGTTGTGGGGACCTGTATGTCTGAATATTCTGGAAGAGCTGCATAATAAATCTGTTAAAATCGCCTAACAGACTGCAGCGTCATAACTTTTTTTTACGATTTTGTGGCCACAGTGGCTTTTATTAAAGTAGACAGTGCAGAGATGGGAAGAGACATTCGGCAAATGTGTTGGGCCAGGAGATGAACCCAGGACAAGCGCTTCGAAGGCTAAGGCCTATGAACATGGGGAGCCCGTCATAACTACTGCACCACGCAACGCCCTTTTTTCCCCCCTTTTTTTTTTGACAGTGTAAAGAAGGATCTGGTTCGTACATAAGATTCACTAGCAGCAGCAGTACTTCTGTAAAGGTTCTGCCTTTCTGGTAATTTTGCTGAATATTGGGATCAACTACAGCTTGTAGCTTTAGCATAGGTAGCATGAGGTACCTCCAAAGGGATCATTTATTTAGTATTGATTATATCAATTATTTTGACAAGGCTAGAACACAGACACAGTTAGAATACACAAAGCTTCTCTTTGTGTATTCCCTTTATTTCAACTCAAATCTAGTGTCTCCAAATTGAACAAATAAGGAATGTTAGGATTTGAATTTTCAACACAGCTGTATTGCCTATACTTTCTGATAATATTGTCATGATTAGCTGATTAGCTGCTTTCTTACCACTTAGGAAAAAACTGATTTACTTTACACATTGCCTCATTTTGAATTTTTATTTTGTTCACATAGTTGTCAACACAATGGTTGTCAACACAATGGAGTCAACCCTTAAGGAGTTGAGGGGCTTTCCAGGATGGATTACTGAACTCCTCTCTCAGTCCCACTCGTCTTCCCTGCGTTCTCCATCCTTTTGCGCTTTAGGGACGACATCATCGCCTTTCCTCTCATTATCTCCTTGTGTTTCCGGCAGCGTTCTCTGCTTCCCCGTCCTCCTTATTCTCACTTGGGGATGGGTGCAGGGAGGAGATATAGCGTACGTGGGAAGCACATCTGGGTTACTCATGTGTGCCAGTGATAGAGGAGCATATACGGAGGCGAGTAGGAGTCAGCGTGTGTGTGCTCGTGTTCACACCGGCATGTGTGTCTGTGTGTGTGGGTGTGCTGACAGTATGTAGAGCAGTGATATGGGGCAACAACAGTCAGTTGGGCTTCAGCTGAGCCTCCGTTTCGACATTGTCTTAAAGCAGCTTTGCAACGCATCCGTCTGTTTTCCCTTTCTCAGTATCTCCTTTTCTCTGCTCGTCCTCGCCCTCTATGTTGTTTTTTTTCAGTAGCTCATTGTTGCATGACCAATTCTCGCCTCCGCAGTCCATAGAGAGCAGAGGAGGATCCGGGGAGGTGAAGACGATTTGAGAAATTCTCAGAATATGTCAGTCTGGGCCAATTTAGAGGCTCATATTCATATCTTTCTCGCTGTCCATTTAAGTATGTTTTTTTTTTTTGTCAGAAGAGTTCAGGTAATCCTTGTTTTCCAGTTTATGACAATTACAAGGAAATACTGGTGTTAAGGGGGACTGCTCCAAGCTACTTTTGCTCATTATGTCAGCTTATACAGTTATAAATTCAGAAAGATTAGGGTCTAAACTGACTTGCGGCTTAGTAATGATGCTAAATTCACAACCTGAGGTAAAAAAATTTTAACCTATATCCAAGTAAACGAATAAAACATGTATGAATAAGATTATTTCTTTTTAAAACAATGTCAATTGAAATCACCAGGATGAAACCCAGAATTAAATTTTGCATGGTATAAAACCTGGAGTAATAATGACATGACTTCATCGAATCAGGATACAGACCAAAAACTTTAAATAAAAAAATATATATAATTTAAGCTTTGTAACTTTTTAAGAAGTAAGATTAAAATATGATTAAAATAATGGCTAAAATAAAGCAATATTTAATTTTCCTATGCACTGCTTCAAATTATGATGCTTTAGCAGGCACATGCAACCTCATTCCCAACACTACAGCCTGGTTGAACAGTGACATTATATATGTATATATATATAAATTTTTACATATAACAAATTATTTTACAAAGTGAAATTCAGAGATAATTAATATGCAATATAGTATATAAAGTATACAATGAACCAATACCTAAAATTTGTAAACTCTACAATAATTTTAAATGTGTTTATTTTTCACTGTAAATGTTTTTTTTTTTGCTGGATAAAATAATTTATCAATTAAAAAAATCTGAACGTTACCTACAATAGCTACATCAAAATTGTGATTGCTAATGAAATAACTTCTCAAACTTTCATAAAATTAAACATTCACAAAGCTCAAATATGTATTTAGTGGAAAAAACAACTTGTAATTACAATATTTTGGATGTTCAAATGTAACACCAATGTTAATTACATTAAAATGCCTGGTTGTCAGTTTTTTAACCCTCAGAGATTTAAAGAGGAGTGGCAGAAGCAAATAATATTGATTAGCAGTACTTGCAAACAACTGATGGTGTCATCTAACACATGCTACTTTGGAACACATTCTCCACTGCCTTATAATACAGCTATTAACTTGCCATGACAGTCCGGAGATTGCTAATCCACAGCAATCTTCAAACAGAGGCCTCTACAGCCTGATTGCTGCGGGAGATGATATGAGTGACAACAATATTAATTTCCCTTTGGGATAAACAAAATATTTTCAAAACAAATTCAAATTATAAGGGCCAAAAGTGTGCCGCAGCCCGATTTATTCTACCGTTTATTTTTACAATAAAAATCTAGACAATTTATTTTGCACAAACCATAAAAAAATAATGTTCCCATTTCAAAATCATAGTTTGATCACCTGATGTTACTGTTTGTATATCATCTTGTCAAGTATGATTAAAAATAATTGTTATTATTTTAAAACAACTTTTCATATTCCCAGAAACTCCTTTCATGGTCGAACAACAACATACTGAAGGGCAACAGGTGGGAAAGGGGCGATATTAAGTTGTACTACACTCTATTTCCAGCGCTGTTGTTAGCATGGCTGGTTAGCGCTTTGGTATGGTACATTCAGCAATAAGAAAAAAGGTCTGGGTATATGAGCTACAGACGGGAAGGTCACCGATGTAGTGATTGTCAGTCATTGCTTTATGCTTGGAAAAAAAACATCATTTTGCCACTGTTTCTGCCTTTTGATTACAATAGAAATAGTAAGCAGAATTAATTGGACTTTGATTGCTTTTTGTAACCTTGGTACACCTTAAAGCCAGTGTTTTTGAGACTGCTTTCTGCAGCACAGTTTGATAAGATGGATTTACACTGGCTGCCTTCTATCATTTAGCATGTTTATAACTTAACATGCTGAATGTTAGGATTGTGTTGGGTATCAACTTGGTAAAGATGTCTTAAACCCAAAGTGAAAAATTCAGACGTTATTGTTGCTTTAAAAGCTGACGTGGGCTCAGAAATAAAGTATTTATTCCATGTGAGTGGAAGGAAAAAAGGATAGAGTTGCAGAGTTGCAGAAACTTGAAAGAACAATCATCATGATATGATGGCTTTACCCCTCCCCAGAGTTTTGTTCAAAGAGTAATAGAGATGCTCAGTATATTTTTCACATTCTTTTGAATACATCGAAACAGAGATTAAGGCTACAGAGGATGTGCTTGAAGGTTTGTTAGAAATGAGTCTTGTTTAAAAAGTAATAGAGCAGTTATATAACCAGGGAGGTTGCGAGAGGAGGTAGCTTTTGGGAATCAAAGGAGGGAGCAGCTGTTAAAACATCCATTTGCTTTAGCATCAGAAATCAACAGTCAGACGAATATTTATATCCTGTTTTGGAATCTTTACAATCCTCTCTTTTGAACAGACAAAAATTAGTCTTTGTGAGAGACGCATTGTTGCACAGTCTTGTTACTGCAATGTTGCTCCAAACACTCAAGCAGTAAACCATAGTGACGATGCCTGCCGGAACCTCTCATATCTGTGTTTGTCATGTGATTGGCTTTGAAAGGTTTCACTCCTGTTTTCCAAGGCACATGAAGTGTTAGGTTTACCAGTATTATGTGGGAAACATCCACATGGCTTATTTTTTTTTTATCCTGATGGTCAAAATGACGGACTGAAATGTATAGCGCAACCTCTGCTGTACATATGCCAAAGGGAAATCAAATAAATTCATGACTCACATCGTCAAAATATCTATAAAGAGTTGTTCTCCAGAATCTCCAGTAGGAGTCAGTCTTGCAACGAATCTGAACAGTCCTCTGACTAAAGACTGTTGCTTTATGAATGTCATGATATGACATACTTTGATAAAAGATCAATTTATGGGCATCAGACAGTTGTTGTCAAGCACTGCTAATCCACCTCATTTGATTCTTTAAATCTGTCTGACCGTATGATCAGATAACCGAGTAGAGAGACGTTGCGGTCAGGGATATGATGCTTGCCTGTTAGGATAGATGGTAGAGGTGGTTTAAATTTCCTCTCTCTATCTTCTCGTTGGTCTTGCTATACATCCTTGAAATCTCCTTCTCAACTTATCTGGGATATGGGTTGAAGTTCAGGTTATTTTTTGAGATCTTAAATATTTGCTCCTAGTAAAAATAATATTTTGTTGCATGGGTATGAATCCTAGTAACTGTCGAAGTAAAAGTATATGCTGCACAGCATCCAAAACCGAGGGAATAATTGTGAAAATGATGAGCCAAGGTCTAAAAAAAGAACCAATCAGAACTAAGGTGACAGAGCTACTGGTGCAGTTCTAGAAGTATTCAGCAGGAACGTCCATGAGGACAACTGCTTGGCGGATGGCTTGCTTTGGCTGCGCTGTAAGCATGCGTTTCTGCTTCTGGGTGGAACTACCACTTATCACACAATGATATCCACAAATACAGAAATAAGAACGATTAGCAATGATGCTTCTTCTGTAAACACTGGAAGTAGAACGGAGAGAAACATCTGAATAAGAAAGGTTTATTTACAGTAAATGGCAAAAATAGTAAGACTCCTTGAAAGTTTTCAGATTTACCAAAAAACTATTGGTATTGAAAGAACCAAATGGGCCTTCTACTGTACAGTCAAACCCGAACAACCACACTGTAGCTCTACCCGGCAACATGTTTAGAAGCCTGTACAAGTGTGTCTGGCTCAGCAAAATGAAATAAACTAAGGGTGTACACAGGTTATTCAGATCATTTAGGAAAACAGGTAGTGATAGATGGAGATTGATTCAACTCCCTGCATCTATGTTGGGCGACGTGTAAGAAGAGACCACTAGGCTGTGATGGATGACTATAATTTAGTCTTAATGTGTAGGATTTAAAGGGATAAACAACAGCAAAAGATTACTTAATATTTCAGTAATGAATTATAGACAAAAGCAGTTAAAGAGAACATGGACGAGACAGCTGGGAGCATTTTTAGTAATGCGCAAAAAGCCTTTAAATAAATCTTTCATTGCAGCAGAATAATGATATCGATATATTTTTGAAAAAAAAAAACACTTATGAGTTCTGTCATCCAGTGAAATTAGCCTGCTCATATAAATTGTTTATAAAATATGGTGCTATTGTTGGGACCATTCTCTTTTTTCAAACCGATATACCAATACTTGGATCGAAATACATTTCGATACAGAGTACTAAAGCTGAGACTTCTGCCACACAAGAAAATGCAATGAATTGGGAGACAAGTTTTCTTTTCTTCTCTGCGTGATACAATAAATGATGGTGAATTAGATAAAAAATGAAATATTTATTATAGCAACTACCACTAATTTGAAAATAAACATTACTGTGAAATGAGTTTTTACATTTTAAGTATCGGTACAACTGAATTTCCCATTGTGGGACAAAAAAGGATGATTCTATTCTATTCCATTGGTAGTGATGCATCCCTACAAATATCCCTTATTGTCCTTTAGTGCGGAAATTCAAGTGTCCAGTCACAAGCTGACATGCAAGTTAAATCATGTAGATTCACACAAAGGTAGATTATCAAATAAAAAAAACTGAGTAAGAACAGCAGCCTGTACAATGAGGGAAAATGTACAACTTAAAAAAAATACTGTACAGATATTTAAAAAAGCAGTCTTTGATTAAAAGAAATGTGCAAATGATTCAGTTGATTTAAAAAGAAATTATAAATTTACATATGTATTTGTGTAAAAAACTATGGAGGACTACGGGGGTCATTGGAAAAGCAATACAGCATTTTGACGATAACTGCTTAATTGTGAATTAAAAATATAGATTGCTAAATATAATTTCAAATTCAACAATTAATCCATACAAAAAAAAGACAAATTTGAAAAACATTTTGTAATTACACATTTTAAATTTAAATACTAAAGAGGAATTGCAAATTGTATTTATTATTTGATTATTAAATACTGTGATTTGAAAATGTTTTTCAAATCCTATTTCAAAATGGAGAATTAAATAACACAATTAATAAATGACATTGTAAATATCTTTCCTTTTCATACATTTAAAAAAGTTATTCCCTTTTCTAAATCCGTTTTCTCTTTCCAGTTCTCATTTTCAAATCCTTTTTGCAATCGCATTTCCTAAATGGTTTACCCTCTCCTTTTAGCATTCGTGTGACCCTCCTGGTCCCTACACTGCAATTTGAAAATGTATTTTTAAATCCGATTTCAAAATGGAGAATTAAATAACATAATTAATAAATGAGATTGTAAATATCTTTCCTTTTCATACATTTAAAAAACGTATTCCCTTTTCTACATCCGTTTTCTCTTTCCATCTCTCATTTTCAAATCCTTTTTGCAATCGCATTTCCTAAATGGTTTACCCTCCCCTTTTAGCATTCGTGTGACCCTCCTGGTCCCTGAGAACACTGAAAACCAAGTTCAACCAATCACAGCTGCTCCTCGAATGTAACCAGCTCTCTCATTGGTTAGACAGCCACATTTGAGTGGAGCTTGCCGAGCTGTGCGCGCCAAATGGTTTTGATTGGTCATCAAACCTTGCTATGTGCAGACGGTTTGAAGGAGACATATCATAGCTAAAACTCGAAAATGGAGAACGAAGCAGCTGGCAACATCTGGAGCCGCACTATAAATGATTTAATCACTTTGGCAATGTATGTCGACAGTGCAGATGCCGATAATGCAAGTACTTTAAGGAGACTGAAGCAGATAAGGCGAAACTTTGAAGCAGTTACAACTCTGTTTGCACTGGTGCGCGCACAGCTCGGCCAGCTCCACTCAAATGTGGCTGTCTAACCAATGAGAGAGCTGGTTACATTCGAGGAGCAGCTGTGATTGGTTTAACTTGGTTTTCAGTGTTTTCAGGGACCAGGAGGGTCACACGAATGCTAAAAGGGGAGGGTAAACCATTTAGGAAATGCGATTGCAAAAAGGATTTGAAAATGAGAGATGGAAAGAGAAAACGGATGTAGAAAAGGGAATACGTTTTTTAAATGTATGAAAAGGAAAGATATTTACAATCTCATTTATTAATTATGTTATTTAATTCTCCATTTTGAAATCAGATTTAAAAATACATTTTCAAATTGCAGTGTAGGGACCAGGAGGGTCACACGAATGCTAAAAGGAGACGGTAAACCATTTAGGAAATGCGATTGCAAAAAGGATTTGAAAATGAGAACTGGAAAGAGAAAACGGATTTAGAAAATGGAATAACTTTTTTAAATGTATGAAAAGGAAAGATATTTACAATGTCATTTATTAATTGTGTTATTTAATTCTCCATTTTGAAATAGGATTTGAAAAATATTTTCAAATCACAGTATTTAATAATCAAATAATAAATACAATTTGCAATTCCTCTTTAGTATTTAAATTTAAAATGTGTAATTACAAAATCTTTTTCAAATTTGCCTATTCTTTGTATGGATTAATTGTTGAATTTGAAATTATATTTAGCAATCTATATTTTTAATTCACAATTAAGCAGTTATCGTCAAAATGCTGTATTGCTTTTCCAATGACCCCCGTAGTCCTCCATAAAAAAACAACATACTATTTACAAAGAAATTGAAAAACTGTGGAAAAAACAGCAATGTGCAAATAACAGCAGAGATGTTAACATTTATTTGGGTTTTTTGGGAGAGAGGGTGGTTGTAGAGCCTTACAGCAGCTGGGAGGAAGGATATGTGATAACGCTCCTTTGTGCACCCATGTTGCAGCATTCTGTCACAGCAGAAGCTTTCCAATTCTAGCGCTTAACAGTAAGAGTAATGATGCCACTGACGAATTTGTGAAAACTACCTACTTCTTATCATTACATTATTTTTCCCTTTCCCTGAATGAATATAGTCCTAGCTAATTTGGCTTTATTTTTTTTTTTTGATGCCAGATCATGCAGCTGCAACAAAAGTTGCCATTATTTTAAGGCGTTTCCAGGGATGTCCAATATTATCGGCCTACAATCATTATCAGCCTTTCATATCAAGCTCATAGATGTAACTCTTCAGCTACTTCTCCTCCTACTAAAAAATTCAAAAATGTGACAGATCTGACATAGTTGTTTAATGTGTTTCCACTATCAGAACTTCAGGGAAATTTATCCAGATCTTTTCCCGATGGGGTAATTTGTTGGCCCGGTCCTCTCAGCTGCCCGTCTCCATACACCTACAAGGAATCAGCTACAGACATCAACAAATCGCAACTGTTTCAGCAGCAAGTAGTGTCACTAATCAGCACAAAAGGGCACCCAAAGCAGTAGAAATAACAAGAGATCGACATGGTGGAAGCAAGGCTTGTTGCTGCATTTCTGTTTTATCATTCCGAGTACACATTCAGGTACTCCGTTGTGTCCTGAATTGGCCTTGAAAACTACCCTGTTGGTCCAGCCCGAAGAAGTGGAGACACTCAGGTACTGGGAAGTTATGATCAAATTACCCCGAAGTTCCAATAGTGAAAATGCACCCATATGAGATATTTTTGTTTGGCAAAACACACTATTTTTCCGGTGGCTTCTGTATTTTTGAGCCAACCATGAATGTTTAGGTAGACATCTATCGGTGGTATGTGTTTATATCTATATCGGAAAATTTAGTCCTTATCTGTATATCCGATATTGGTTAAAAAAAACCAGACTATTTTTACATGTCTTAAATACGTCCTCAGTAGTAGCTGATGCAGATCGAGACTCAAAGTCTAAACTTTACAAATAATGCATACTGCAAGTACATCTGCCATACACAAAATGCAGAAGGATGCACACAGTAGACGCGTTCGCTCTAAACTCTGACCTCTAGTATGGTGCATCATGCACAGGTGGCCAGCTTCTACTTTCTGGCAGACTAATGGTCCCAGAGGAAGAAAAAAAAAACACGTGACTCCATCCATCACATCATGCTGCTTTGATCTCTACACAGGTACACACAAATTCCCATCTATGCATGCAGATCCTTCACTCTGACCCCCCCATGGCCTTTGGAAAGCATTTTCCTCCGCCTTCTGTGGATAAAAAGATCAGATATGTCCACATCACTGGACCACACATGGCACTGTGTCTCTGCTGTGATTGAATCTGCATTTAGCCTTGAACGCTCATTCGTCAGCCTAGATTAGAGTTGTTTATTATCATTCGTATTGTCAGTCAGGCCTTAATATCATTCATCCATCTTTCAGGGCCAGCAGCTCCTGACTCCCCGCACCTCTGTTTTACCGAACCGATTATGTCTCAGCATTAAAAAGCCACGACTGAAAAGAGACACCCTCTGATAACTGTTCAGCATGCGCCGGGTTCAAATTCAACCCGGCCTGACACTAAAAGACTGAGAGGATGAATCTGAAGTGAGAAGAAGGTCGTCAAAATATACGGCAGATAAGAGACGAGCGCGGAGCTCTTCGAAAGGCGAAAAGGTTGAAGAGAATCCAACAATGATAGGAGGAGAAGAAAAAATGGTGTGGGCACAGAGAACAGTGCCGTGGAAAACTAAAACGCACAGACAGAGCCAAAGTTGTCAAAGACGGGGCTAATTGGACAGGAGTCTGATACGAAGCAGACACAGAGAATCTGCAACCTTCAGATCGTCAGATTGGAAAGTGCAAGCTAAGCAGACATCACTGCGGTGAAAAAGTGTCAGAAAAAAAAAAGAAGGGAAAATCATTTTTCAGCTGGGTTCTCTTGGGAGGAAAAAAACATTATCAAAGTCTTATTTCACACATATTTCACAGTATAGCTTTGAAATTCTGTCCAAAGATAGACTGTAAGGGAAGATAGGATTTTTCCGAAACAGGGGAAGATGTGATTTGCAACTAGCAGAAATCAGCCAGTACCCAGATCTATAGGTAAAAATCCAACGATTTCAAAGTGATGGTCTAATGACTCAGTTCAAGGACTGAATAAAAGCAGTTCTTTATTATTAAATTATCTGGATTCGCTGATAGAATCAGTTATCTTGTAGAGATGGGATATATGGCTCTTAGAAAAGGAGCAGGATTCTTCAATTCCTTTTTAAGAACCATTCAGAAGATTCCATGAATCTCCCATTTAGTTGTTTTCAAAAATTGAATCTGAGGAAACTCAGTTTATTGGGCAAATAATCATTGGAGGGAATCAAAGGCTAACACATTGATCAGTATCAGGGGGTCTTTCAATTTTTTCTGATCTTTCTGAGTGCCATAGTGAGCATAAAATACTTTTTTGAAGACGGTCATTGAAATTTTAAGCATCAGCACCTTTGATCCATATTTTAAAGGACTTAATGAATTCTTAACATTTGAACTTCAATTTTAGTCTCAAAAGTTGGTTGTAATCTTTATTTGGACACGGGACATCATCCAAGGCTCAGAGTTTTCAAAAAAATGGCATGACCACCATTATTTGAATCTGTTGAATTCTTTGTGCAAAGTCCAATCTTTAAAATAAGATATATCACCATTTTTTGCTGTTTTAAAAAAATACCATGTCTGACCGTTATACAGAGTTTTCAACCTGTTAAATGCCATTTTAGCAGTTAAAACCTCATTTTGTTCCTTTTCAAACTGTAATACTCATGCTAAGGAAGTACTCTTAGCAGAATGGGTGCATTATCTAAGCCTAGGGATGTAAAAACTTAACACCAACACAGATTCTGCGGGGCTAGAAGAAGGAATTTCATTCAAAACAAGGCAATCAAAATATTCACATACAAAAAAAAAACATATAGCAAAGGTAGTGACTTCAAAAAGTACCCCTTCAACTGGAGTCACTGGTATAAAAATGCATAATGAACATTTTGTTTAAAAGGGACAAGACAAGTTAAGAACGTATCCACCCCAAAAATGCAAAACATGGCAAAACTGTATGTAATTTGCATAATACAGCCAAAGCATGGCATTATGGGTAAGTAGTAGGGATACAACGATACCATTTTATTTTTTCCAGAAAGCTACAGTACTGTATCTTACTTGTATCGGAGTACTTGCGGATATCGAGTATCAATGCCAATACTTCTACTAGCCAAAAAAATGCCAAGAATTGGAAGAAATTAGATTCAGCACAAGCTAAAAGTTTGGACACACCTTCTCATTCAATGTGTTTCCTTTCTTTTCGTGACTACATCATAGATTCTCAATTAAGGGCATCTAAACTATGAATGAACACATAATGTTTGGAATTACTGTATGTACTTAATCAAAAAGGGTGAAATAACTGAATACATGTGTTAAATTTTAGATTCCTAAAAGTAGCCGCCCTTTGCTCTGATTACTGCTTTGCATTCTTTTCAGCTTCAAGAGGTAGTCACCTGAAATGGTTTTCCAACAGTCTTGAAGGAACTCCCATAGATGCTTAGTAGTTGTTGGCCCTTTTGCCTTCACTCTGCAGTTCAGCTCACCCTAAATCATCTTGATTGGGTTCAGGTCCGGTGACTTTGGAGGCCAGTTTATTCACACTTTTTTGTAAAAGTACTACATAATTCCATGTGTTCATTCATAGTTTTGATGCCTTCAGTGAGAATCTACAATGTAAACAGTCATGAAAATTAAAAAAACGCATTGAATGAGAAGGTGTGTCCAAACGTTTGGCCTGTACTGTACTGCATGTGCTCTAATATTTGAGAACCACTGTTGCAGAGTATATGTGCACTCAGACACTCAACAGATGTCAGAAAGCCCTTGAGGGTAAATACAAAGAGAATGTTCTGCAAAGTAAAAGTTGTACTTTTTTTTTTTTTTTTTTTTTTTTTTTTTTAACGTGTCCTGTCTAGCAGTATGCTACTCAGAATTGGTGTCTGAGTACCAAGTACAAGCCCAACAGTTTTACTTTCCCAAGCAGAGTATTACAGCTTCGCTGTAGTACGCCACTTGATGTATATGTATGAAAAATCTTTATTAGTGATTACTGTGGGTTCAATTTCCTGACGTCATGGACATTAAACTGAGACAAGAAGGGAGAAAGGAAGAAGGTAGAGAAAAGAAACCGGACCAACAGAGGGGCGAACCGACGACACAAGACAGGGAGGCAAACAAAGAACACAAGAAAACATCCCAGTCCTCCACCTCTGCCGGACGGCAGAGAAACAGTAATACAAAACAAAAACAACAAACTGTACAGAACCAAACCAATAGTTCGGATCTAGTAGAATAAACAAAGAATTATACATTCACTACACACAAGCATTGATTAATGAACATAATACAAATGTTTCTGGTAAGCTCCTGTGAACAACTAACTAATGATGATAACCTCAGCTTAAGATATGTCCGTCCTCACCTATGTCCCCACAGCTATGTGTGTGCGAGCATGCAGGTCTGAATAAGGTTTCCCCATGCAAGTGATTGATAGCTGGTGTAAGGAACCGTCAATCCGTCCTACAGGAATCGGCACAGACATGGAGGAGGCAAGAGATGTATGCATCCAGGGTCCCACAGAGTACAGAGTTAAAAGTAAAAGTTTTACTTTAAAAAGTTGGTTCCATTTTTGCTCCAAAATGTCATAATCAAATAGGTAAGACCATCTCTTGTGGAAGGAATCACCATTCCTAGTTAAAAACCATCACAATTCCTACTTCTTGGAACTTTAACATATTTGTATCAATAAAAACTAAGTCTTGTGACTTATTAATTAAGGATGCCAATCAGATACAATCATAACTGTAGACACAGCAAACACTTTTGCCAACACTACACTACCAAAGGAAATAAAATGTGCAAAACACCCCTTTGTAGTTTAATAAACATGACAAAACTGATCCATCTCAAACAAAAACTTTTTTTTAAATGTCTATTTATATCCACAAGTATCCGATTAATGTCCTCAAAACAAGCGGTTAGTCCACGACAACAACAAAGCCCATAAAAAAGCAAGTTAAACAGTTAAAATGCACCTCCGAACTTTGAAGTCTATATCCTTCAGCTCTGTTACGTCTGTGACGTCAATAATTCACCAACGAAAGCCTAGAAATTTCACTGCCCATTCCTTTAAGTATTAGCTTTTGAATGCTACGTCCTTAATCTGGGTGATCTCTTCCGTTTGGCACATCCCTAACCAATAGCTGAAGGATGGAAAGTTACATTTGTCTATGGTTTGTCCTTCCGTGTGCAATTCGAATCAATCACGAAGAAGAATTATGATGATTAACATATCGAATAGCCGATGGACAGCTGTAAAAGTGGATATCTAACATGACAGGGTTGCTTAGTCATGGTAATGGCAAGCGTAAAATGGCGTATCCAAACAAAGACATGAGATTAATACGCACAAGTTTCAGGTTCTGGAGGGGAGGCTCTATTTCATGTTTGCAAAAAGTTTAGGTGGAAGGGTAGAAAATTATTAGCTATTGCTAGGTTTCATTATCTGACATGCTCATTGTAAGGCATGTTGAAATCATGTAAGTACAGACAAACATCTCATTCTGGTGGAATCTAAAAACTCGGAGCAGGTATTTAATCATTGGGGATAATCAGCATGAAAATCTATCATAAATAAACGTGTAGGGTGACATTACTATAATGCTGCCACAAAAATTGGATTTAAGTCGAACACCACGAATGCGGTACTCAGAAATGCAGAGTGTTGAGGATTCAAAGAGAGGTTACAGCTGAGAGCGAGGCAAGTATCTTTACATTTCAGGGAAGTTAGGATAAGGGGATATTGTTGAGTCATCTTTCACAATTTTCTGTTGACCTGCTTTTACTCTTCCCTCACCCTTTATCCCTCTACATTGTCACCTCAGTAGGGTGTAAAGGCCTGAGAGCTCCTGTCTTAATCACTGTTGCAGGATGCAGAGCCAGTACACCTTACCTCTCGGTGTGATTCACTCCGGACTCATTTCCCACTTGATAGTATTGCCTGACAAGCATTTGGTCCTCACACGAACTTAACTGAAGCATGTCCTTGTGCGTCTGAGTGTGTGTTGGCACATGTGTAATAAGACAAATGGTTCCCGGGTGATAAATCTCTTACGTCTCCTGAAAAAAACATCTTCTCCCCGCTTCAGTAAAAATGTTTCCATGGCAACAATAGAGTTAAGTAATTAGTACAGAAGATACTAAGATACCATTAAGGTGGTGCAGGATGTAGGGAGGTCCCTGAAAGTTGGAATCTAGAAGCTTATCCATCTAATGTTCAACTGATCATTGACTTGGTGGAACACCCAACTGTAAATAAAAATACTTAAAGTTGCGACATACGCTGCAAAAATCGAACCAAGTCAACAATCTTTTTTCCAGCCAAAAAGTAGTTTTGATCTTCCTTTAAGACTTATATACTAAGCAAGAGCAGAATGTCTTGGACTGTTAATCTTATTTAGGGAATATGTGTTTTATTTTGAGAATTCTTACCAAGTACAATTGTCTTACTGAACTGGCAGATCACTTAACATATTATGGGCTGGACTAATCTAGTATCTGCCCCCCTGCTCCTTGCGCCTGTTACGAATTGCTTACGCAACCGTAGCAGATCACACAAAATGAAGGACAACCCGCTGCTGCTTGCAATTTTGTGGTCACTGTCAATAAAAATCTTGATAAATCAGGCCCACAGTGAACACGACTTAAGAAGCTGGGAAGAGAAAAACTGATTAGCAATATCAGATGCTATTGCTGTAGAAGGGCTGTTATTGGAATATTATGTGTAATGATACCCAGTTTCCTTACAAACCCTCATTGCTTCAAAAAATACCAGCTCACTTTTTGTATAAGCAATATACACCTTCAGTAATCAGTAATCTTTACTAAATAGTGGAATTGTTAAGTTGTCAAACATGGTAGTGGTACCATTATACTGTGGGCCTGCTGCAAGTGCCAACCTCCATGTTTATTCAAGAGATAAAATGTGTGAATTTTGATTGTAAAGGAAAATTTCATATGATTGTGAGATGAAGAAAGCAAACAAAAATTAAGCACTAGCATCTATTTTAGCTGTCACTGCTCTATTAGCACCAGATTCTATCAAACAAATGGTATAACGGGCGCGTTCATCCTACTTTTTAACACCATTAAATGTGACTTATATAGTAATTTTCTTGGTCGTCTTTGAAAATGACATAGCACTGTATCAAAATTGCAAGCAATTCACGCCAAACTTTCACAATTCACTTGCAAACCTCTATTTTATGTCTTTTTTTTAATTATCAAAGCAGATGTTCTATAAAATTCTGCTCACTTTTCCTTCCAATTCTGCTGGCTTTGTGCTTTTAGATCCCCGAGTGAAACACTAGCATAAACACATCTAATGAACTGTGAAGCTAATACGGTGAGGTGGAACGCAGACGCAATGGACAGCTCAGGCTGTAGCTCCCTTTAATATATACCACAGAGCATTAAAGCATATGATTTTCTTAAAGCTCACAGCTGCACGGCCGCTACATTAATGCTGTAATGAGGACAATGTTTAAAAGCTGTTTAAAACTACATTAGTCTTCCACTAAAAGTGAGTATTGCGGTCAAGCAAATTGCATTACAAGGAGGAGGAAGGAGAGAGAGCGTGCTTAAAAAACATGTTTTTCCTGTGTAAAAAGCCTATAAAGCAGAAAACAAAAGACATCAGCGCTCCTCCCAAAGGAGAAGTGAGCCAGGATCTTATAATGTGCCACAGTCAGAGCCCTTTAAAGAGTCTTAATACACAGTCTGCAGCTGCATCACATTTCGATTCTCCTCATATTTCACCTTAAATGCTTGGCTTTTCTCTTGATGTGAAAAAGCAGAGAGGCTGTGCGAGGCAAAAATCGTACAGCCCATCTGCTTCAAGATAATTATTAAATTATTACGTTCAGTGTATTTCAAGTTGCATGGCAGCCACTAACATCCAAGAGCACAGAGGTAGGCTTGGAATAGGCTGCTTAAAGCTGGAAAACAAGAGGCGATGGAACAGTGAAAGACAGCGAGGCAAAGGCGCTGAAGATGGAGAGACAGATGACCTAGATAAATAAGCCCCACGAAACACTCTCCATTCTCCTCTTCGTGGTCTTTCTTTATGTCAACATGGTCTTTGTACACATTCATCTTTCCTTTTTCCTCAGCTTTGCTCTCATAGTTTGACTTTTTTCCCCTTTCTTTGGCTTATTAACTTTGGTTCGGCTTTGGAGTGCAGAAAAATGAACTATGCGTGGTATTTCAGAGTGGAACATCAAGCTAGACTGGAAGCACATGGAACATGTCGACTTCCTATTTGTGCTTTGCCCCAAAACCCAAAGGGATAAAAGGTTCTGTGACGAATACAGTATAGCAAGTTAACTGAAGTGCCTTAACTTAATGTAAAGATTTTAGGATGGATTTATTCAGATAGTTAAAAATGTTTCCTGAAACATTTTGGCACCCCTGGATGAGATAAATAATAAATAAAATCCTTAAATAAAGTTAATCTTCTATTTCGGCCGCATAATTTCAGACTGAAAACTACATCTGACTTTTTAGGTTTAGTAAGTTCCTTGTTAAGAAATAGTTTTTCACCAAATCAGGAGTGGCAGAATTACTTGCACCTCTGCTGTTAATACAACATCCTCTTTGCAGTACCTAGGCAGTCTTTCCCAAAAACATTTCCCAAGGCAGATAATGATTGATCCAGGACATGATAGTCTTGAGAGTTTAAATGAAGGCAGCTGGACTTTTCTTCTCGTCTGTAAAATGTTTTGTCAAGAAGCCTGTGGAGGAGAGGAAAAGGGCATATCGTCTTAAAAACTTTTAGTCAAAATGTTTTCAAGACAATACAGATGATGAATGCTAGGCAAGCAGTGTTTCCCTTCCATAGACGTTACCATTGCGCTCTGCCACATCTGAAATTCTAGCATCACGCCTACAAAATGCAAACCTTCCAACCTAGAACACTGGAACACTAGTTAGATGTTCCCAGAAACGTTCAACTTAACCTAAAACTATATAAGTACAAAAAGCTTTAGTTTACAATTATTTTCTAAAGAATATTCGAGATGTTGATAATTGTGTCACATGAGCTTTTTTAAACATATTGTTTAGTGCTCTCCTGACTGAATGCACTGAAAATATGATATTTTTAGAGTAAGAAATGACATTTGAAAGTTTTCCATATTTACCAGGGTTGTATATATATATTCATTGGCATCCGTATATGGCATACCAAAGCATCCAGTGTCATCCTCTACAGTTCCTTCAACATCTCAACTTTTGCATTCATCCTTTATTCAGTACTAAAGCAAAACTTTGTTTAAAATTAAGGAGACCCACAGAGGTACTGCCTAATGGCCAGCTGTGATTCTGCTCCCTATAATACCAGCATCATGTGACAGAAGTGGAACAATGATAAATTAAACAATGGCAGTTTTCACGAAGCAACCAGCTGCAGCATAATTTTGTTTTTAACCAACTGTGACATAGAGTGAGGCACTGGGGAAAAACACGCTCTGATTATTTTCTCCTGAAGACTTGCTGGGAGATAGTAAAAACAACTTGTACTGAGAGCTAATTTAGCATATAATGCAGTGATTAACAGCAGGCTTCTTCGGCTGTCTCCGTTACAGTTTGCATCTGAAAACAAAGTTATGCTTCACAGTCCAAGAATGTAGAGTAAAGGTAGCACATCAACCATTTAGAATGTGTGGCTAATGCCACAAATCTGCAACCCTTGATCTTTCAATAGATTATGTTCTATGTAATCCATAATCTATCCCTAGGTTGGCAGTGCAGTGTTTTGACCTACATTGACCGTTTTTGCAATGGTTGATTATGTGATACATAGTGAGCAGCTGTAATCCCACAAACCCCTATTGAATGAATAGCATCAAAACAAAAATAAACACTACATCTCATCTGCTGCAATTACTAGGACATTATTTTACAGTGGAAGTATTTACAGAATGATACCTAGGAGAAAAGCAGTGGATATGTAACACCTTAAATAATACGCATGCAAAGAAACAGCATGATTATTGTTTATTAATGAGCAATAATACCATTTAGATAGATGCAATGCTACAACTTGCATTTTTGTTCATTTTAGTAATTTTTTTTGGTTGCTAGTATCAAATTGAGCTAAAGCTTAAAAAAAAGTCTGAAAAAGTTGATGTTTTAAAACTGTAAGGCTAAGGCACGCAAACCCAATTATGCTTGTACTACAATTAAAGGAATTGGCAGTCTGACCACTGAAAAAAAAAATCAACTAATGTAAAATATTTATAAAAAATCCTCATGCTAACACTGTTTATTATGGGTGTAACGGCAAACAAAAACCACAGTTTGGTTTGTATTTGGGGTGTTAAAACACTTGTTTACTTTTTTTGGTCTGCTTTAATTATGAAAAATAAATACATGTGTGTATGTGAATTTAAAAAAGAATTTAAATATTTGAAAATATTAAATATTTTTAAATGTTAAATATTTTGTTTAAATATTAAATAATATTATTTCAACATTAAATAACCTTTTTTCCTTATATACATTTTATTTTGTTAACTTCATTAACTTTTAAAAAGTTCCAAGGATAGAAAATGATAAAGACCTGAAAACAGTCAGTGTTATTTTTTTTTTTTATCCCACGGTTTTTTCCCATTATTACCCAGTGTCCGTCCCCAAGTCCAGTCCTGCGTATTGCTCTCCCTCCGCCAACCCCAGGAGGTCCCTACACTTGGCTCAAGCCTCCTTCATGCTTTGAGGAGTGATGAACCCTTCTTTTTACCTGAGGGGGTGGGGATTCCCCAGCTGAACGTAGCGCGTGGAAGGATCACGTTATTCCAGCCAGATCCTCCCCAATCCCTCAGGCGCCCCGGTCAGCCAGGAGGGGGCAGTGTCCAGCCCAGAACAAGTGCATGTTTTTGTGGGAGTAGCTTACATTAGGTACTCAAGGGAACATGGGGAGAATATGCAAACTCCACACAGAAAGGCCCTTTCACCAACCCCACCCAGGGTGTGGGTGCTTATTTTATGGAGGAACAAACAGTCAGTGCTAATGTTTAGAAATATTTAAATAAGGCTTTGCTCTTATTTGAGAAAAAACATGTTTAAATAATTTTGGAATTCTTTAGATATAAAGTCTCCTAGCTGTATTTGAATGCAGCATGGGCAGCTGTTGGGTAAATCCCCTCTTATCAACGGGGATTTCTCTGACTTGTGTTTTATCCTTAATCAGGAGCTGGTCTGATTGGACACTACCGGTAGCTATGTGAACGTCAGTTGGTTTTTCTCTGGTTTCTATTCATCTTAAAATTGGGTCATTCAGTTCAGTGCAGAGCGTGTTATGGACCTTATTGCTGTTGAAAGATGCATTCACTGAAGAAGTTAAAGTTCAGTCAATGTTTCATTTTCTACTTTAGCTGCAGAAGAAACCATTAATGTTACCAAATAGAGTTTAGTGATACTGGGAGTCCTTTCTGGTTTGTTTGGTTCCTACTTTCTACTGTGCTTTGAGTTCAGATAGAAAACAGCTGGATTTGTTTGATACACCTGCATGCCGAACCAACAGGGTAGTACCAAGAATATATGTTCCCATTTCACCCCCAGTGTTTGCAAACTACAGCTAGCAATCTAATAGTAATATGGCTGTAATGCAACTGCAAGCTAGCTACGTAAGCTGATAGTCTTACTAATTTACCATCTGCTATTAGTTTGTTTTACTGTATATGGCACCATGTCAACAGCAGAAAGAACCTAAGTGTATAATATTCTACATTTTATTACTAAAAAAGTCAAGTCATGTTTATTTTTATAGCAGATTTCAGCAACAATACAGTTCAAAGTCAATTACATGATAAAAACATAACACAAAAAAAGAAAAGAACCCTACAATATGATGGAAAAATAAAAATTAGCTGCATTCCAGACTAAAATTAGACATGATCCAGTGAATATTAATCAAATGCAGCTCCATAGAGATTAGTTTTAGACTTTATTTAAAGGAACTCAAAGTTTTAGCAGTTTTTCAGTTTTCTGAAAGTATGTTCCAGATAAGGAGCATAAAAACTGAATGCTGCTGCTCCATGTTGGATTCTGATTCTGGGAATTACAGAGTAGACTTGAACCAAAGGCTAAATTTATTAGGTGTTTGCGGTACAGTTTTGTTCTGAAATTGTTTTTAACAGCAGTAGCTCCAGGTATAGCTTTCCTGTTTGAATTAATGTGAGCTATACATTTTAGCTTAAAATTTTAGCAGAACACTATAGTATTACAATCAAGGTTGTCAAGAAGACAGAATCTCAGGCCTAGTTTGGACAAAGATGCTCACTTTTGGAGGTAAAGTGTGAGACACGTGTGTTACTGTGTGTGCACAGTAACACCCGTGGTTATGTGTGTTATATTTAGGTCATGGGTTACAGCGCTGACAGCTTCTCGGCCGACTTGCCATTCTCATTATGACTATTTACAGATTTGTAATTGCTTATTAAGCCGCAGAAGGCAGCTCATAATTATGTTCACCCTACAATATCGAGCGGACTGCTGGTTAAAATGGTGGATCATTAGGCTCCATCAGGTCAAATGGTTTTTGATGTTGATCTCGCAAATTAATTTCCAAATATAGTATGTCACCAACATAGAATCCTTAAAGGTTGAAAATTGATCAATTTTATTAAAAGATATATATATATATATATATATATATATATATATATATATATATTTATATATATATATATATATATATATATATATATATATATATATCATTTAGATGGGTGCAGAATGAAAGTAAATTTCCTTAAAAAATTCTATTTGAATTGAAATACAAATTCTAATGAGCACAACTATGCCATTATGTTTACTTCTACAATGGCCGCCGTTAGGCATTGTCTCTGTGGCTCCAGTCTCAGGAGTGGAGTGAACGGAGAAGAGCAGAAACTAGTGTAAAATTAAGCCTACACTAGATCGTCCCACATAAAACATTTCCACTGCATCAAACTCCCACAGAAACTGCGACTTTCCTCCTGGATCGGTAAACTAACTCACTCAATGTGGCTAACATTAGCTGTCAGTTAAACTTGGTTAGTTATTGGGCATATCGGCAGTGAGCCAGGTAACATAACGGCTGGAATAATTTTTCTATTGTTGCAACTACAGCCTGGACACACTAGCTGCTGCTATCGTGTTCATCTTCCATATCCAACTTTTAAGAGATTTGTATCAATAAACTGATGAATTGGAGGTCAAAAGAAATTCATCTGAGATATGTTCTTATGAGCACAGCAACAAAAACTTTAAAGAAAAACACAAACCCCTTAATTGCAGAGGATCTGAGGTGAGGATTTTGTTGGAGAAAACATCGGTCCCAACAGACACATCAAAAACAAGTTTTAGTTAAAAAGATAATCACCAGAAGTTGTAACCTATCCAAATTCTTTTACAAAATATACTTTTACTACTGAGGAACAAGTATGTATCTTTCAAACAATGAAATAGGTACAGATAGTTACCCTGAGATCCAATATATGTCCCTAGACTGTGTTAAAGTCTTTGTCCATTGGGGTACAGTAATGTACCCCTTCCATACCCCTATTTCTGATGGTGTAGGAGGAAACCATGCAGAATTTATCAAATACCACAGAGCATCTTCACAGACAGTTTCATATGCAGCAAGGTAATCAGAAACAGACAGCACTAATCCGAAAGTAGCTCATTCAGTTTCAAGCATTCATCATCCTAAGGTGAGTGAAGCCCTTGCTTAAAAGCTGTATCAAATACCCTCTCCAATTACTCCTTTTTGCTAAACTTGAAAATTTGAATGTTTCTTTAAGTAATTAAAATTAATTTTTGAAAAAATACCATCAGTTTAATGTATTACTAGATTATGCTAAAGTGAAACTGATGGATATAATCAAGTGTTTTACCCACCAAGACATCTATCTGTGTGAATATCTTATAATAGTCTATTTTATCTTGAAAGAACCAAAGCTGACTCAAGCATAGAAGGTTTCATAGAAGGTTTGAGTGGATAGTGTATTTCAGGGTGAAAATCAGATCAAGAGAAAGAATGACTAAGGCAATACAAAGAGTTTAGGAGAAACAAAAGCAGCTGATGTGTTTAAAAGAAGAAAAAATGCATAAAAAGTAAATGAAAGCCCTGAAGGGGGTCTGCCAAACGGCTCTTTCTATATATATAATTAAACCACACGTGCATAACAGGTTGTGGTAAGGAAACCAAGCACAAAGCATCCGCTCAATAATCCCATTCTACCAGATTCGGACCTTTCAAGTGACGGTTGCAGAATTAAAGGCTGAAAGTTTTTTTAACAGCTACAAGCTGTAAAAACAAAAGCAAAAGATTGTACCAAATTCAATGCAGTTGCATGCATTTTAAAACTTTGTAGTTGATCTCAGGAACTGATACAGCCAACCTCAACCAGCATAACTTCAATAAGTGAAGCAACATATAATATGTTCAGCTGAGAAACGCATACCCGCTAACCTAGCATTATATCCAACTGTAAGAAATATCTTCAGTCCAAGTTATGTTAATAGCTCAGGATTTATTCACTTTTCATTCAAAAAACTCACTCCGAAATGACAGGTCTATTGGAGACAGAATACTGACAGTAACATCAAAGGAATTCGCTTAAAATATAATGTGTTTATAGCTGTGGGGCCCCAGGACAAGCAGGACAAAACCCTGCGATGTTTCAAGATGTAAATAAACCTGAGAGGGTGACATGTTTATATCAGTCTTCACACAGCAGCGTCAGAGATGAGAATAGCCGCTGTGCTATATAATTACTGTAGTTGTTAACGAAAGGGCAGAAGGGGGACGGATAAGGGAGGGGAAATGAGAAAAGTACCAATGAGGGGGGGAGGGAGTGTGGTATAATGGCATGTCAGCAAAAGCTAAAGGATGGCTATTAGTGAAACACCACTTTGCAACTTCATCAATAATTCACCAACATGTCAAGAGCTCAGCCCTGATCTCCTTTTCCCACGTAACCCCTGTTTATTCCTCCTTTTTCTCTCGCTCATACCCAATCTGGCTTTTCTCTGGTCGAAGAACAAATCAAGCAAAACCGAAAAATAAAACAGAATCAACTCAGAAGTTAGATGCTGGTTTGACAGCTTTACCTGCGATCTCAGGCAAGAGTATTCCTATGTTAAAAAAAAGGGCTGCTGCATACTGCTTTGTGACGCATTATTTAACCTCAGGACGAGCTCCCATGATTCACTCTTGAACCAGGGCTGTCTGTGTATCCCATAGCAGAGAGTCTGACTTCATGTTGAGAGCAAATATGAATCTCCCCAGCTCGTCACTCCCCTTTAAACTGCAGTCTTCGGCTGTGCACACGGCCCACATGATCTTTACATCTAACCTGGTTTGGGTTCCTTCTAACCCCCCCTCCCCGACTGTAAGCCGTATTGATTTACTTGGAGCAGGTTCGGTCCCAGACTCCTGCCCTGAGTGAACGGTGAGAAATTACCTGCAACGTCGAACAAATTAAACAGTCGTTTGGCTTCGAGATGAAGCCGGCCTCGGTACAGCGGCCAAGCAGCAAATCTGAATTCGCTGGCTGGCCTAGAATCAGAGCGCTGTCCTCCTCCTGTCTCTTTCACTCAGAGCGACAGACAAACAGCCCCCACCAGACACTGTGTCATTTACAACAGCTTGACTCATTGGAGTTAGGGATAAAAATGTCAATCCTCTCTAATTGGTCACACCTGAGAGCCGAGAACAATGTGGCAGGTATTATCTAAATTCATCGAGTCCAATTACAGAATGGACTGAGTTCGTCCTGAAAGAGGAAACCAGATATATTTTTATAGAGATTTTTAAGACGTATACAAGTAAAATGTGTTCACACATAACTATGATAGAATCCTATGTCTGCTGCTTTAAATAAATGCAAATGTTTACGTGATTATATATATATATATATATATATATATATATATATATATATATATATATATATATATATATATATATATATACACACACACACACACACACTACAGTCATGTTAAAATACTAAAATAATGCACCGTGTTTAATTTCTGTATGCATTGCATCAAATTTGTAAAATGGAACAAAATAAATACTTATTTATGAAGCTTAGATTTTAGTATTAAATAAAAGACTAAATGCTTCTAGCCCCGCAAGTCAGCTGCATTTTCCTCCATCATGGAGCATTGCCAATTGTTGATAGGATATTAAAATGAAAATCCAATACAGACGTAACTTAAACATCAAAGGTTTGTCCTCTTAAGAGTCTGGGAGAGCTCTGCAAACTTCACAACAATCTGCTTACTGGATTAAAAGATGTTTTGACACGTTATTGACATTTCCCCTTCCAGACGTCGCGAGAAGAAAACTTTTGGATTATAACAAATTAGGTATTGATTCTCTTGGGATCATCAGTAATCTGCCCAGTGTGGTTACTGTGTTGTTTCACACTGGCAGCCTGAGGTGGGGTTGGGGAGATAAAAGCAAAGGAAAATATAGAAAAAAGGGCATAGCTGCATCATTTGATTCCAAACATAGGCTTAAGGAGGGAGTGAGTTAGATGAAGTTTCATTTGTGGTGAAGGTGGCCTGAGAAGCAGCTCAATCCTAAGAAACTGTCAGGTGAAGAAGGTGGGAGAGGAGCAGCAGAGAGAGAGCTGTTTAATCACCCGGTAAAACAAGAGGCTCTCGTCTTCTCAACAGCAATGCTTTGGACCCGGCTCACTAAGCACCTCTGAGATGGCTTATGCACTCAGTCAGCAGCTTTGGACAGAGTAATTCTGAGCATTAAGAAGTTTTATCTGGGTCTTCATCTTCCTCTGAGTCACACTGGAAGAGTTCTAGAGACATTAACCGTTCAGGAAACAGGAATAGGGGGACATCAGAAAAATTTGGCCACTTTTTAGCAATTATAGACCAATCAAATCAATAGGGTTTTGCTTTTTTACGAACACTCGTGCCAACAATTTAAAATGCTTTGCAGCCATTGGTTGTAAAAATGTCCAGAGCTATGAGGCTCAAACTTCAAGTTGCTCATTTTACATTAATGACCTGAGTACTTATGTCACTCAAACAGAACAAAACATTTCATTTTTTGAGATATTACATCTTAGATAATGGAGTTTCCATATAATATATTATATAAGGTAGTAATTTATGTCATAAATAAATAAATAAAAATAATATAAAACATTTTAATCTGCAAATTTTCAATTTAATAAAAGGTGAAAATATTTATTTAAATTAACTAGAAGATGATATATGGGCAACTCGTGGACTCAGTAAACCAGAATGTGGGCTTTCTCAATTAATTGTTGGTATTTATGTAAAAGCGTGTAACCTGAAAACTCTACGGAGAGCAGAGGTGTCCACTAGGAAAAACTGGCACCAGCAGGTGTTTAATTTACGGGACAAATGTTTGAAATATGGGGGAAATAGGCCTGTTATCTGAAGCCTAAAAGTATAAATGAATAAGAATAATTTCAAGGCATGTTGATTTATAATCTTTTTTTTTTTTTAGGCTGCAGTTAAATGAAGCTTTAACTGCTTCTGTTGCAAAAAGTCTGTATTGCCTGTGTGCGTTTCTGTGTACGTTCTTGACTGCTTGCTCTAGATTTCGGAAATTTTATCTGACTTGTGGGCATCAGGGAGCTGCTGTATGAATGGAGGAGACTTCTGCACCTTGAGTGCATTTATACTTCAGCATTTTCTGTGAGAGCGGAGCACAGCAGTTGGAGCGTGTTTTCTCTTTTGATCTGAGAGAAGTGGGACCGTCACATCATGACGCATGTGTTGTGCATGCAACACCTTGACGGGTAGATTGGGAATAATGTTAGTGGCCCACTGCAGCGCTTTATTATAAATTATCGTGCTAATGTGATAATCAGCTAACCGCTAAAGCCTGAGCCCGACCAAGCCCGTGGGCAATGATAGGAATTAAGCCCGAACCAGGCCTGACGGGTTAAGGCAAAGATCTTCAGCTCTACCCTAGCATCCTTTGAGAGCTCTCTGGGCCTGGCCATGGTGGAAGTTGGAGTCTCACTGTTTTTAAGATGTGGACAGGTGTCTTTAATACAGATACAGAATTTTAACAGGTTGCTATCAATAAAGGTAAAGTGTGGAGGATAAAGGAGCTTCTTAAAAAAGAAGCAGACCTGTGAGGGCCAAAATTCCTGCTTTTGTGTAGGTGCTCAATACTTATTGTCTAAACCAGTGTTTCGCAACCCTGGTCCTAAAGGCACACGGCCCTACATGTTTGTTTTTTTTTAACTTTAGCACAGCTGATTTCAATTGATGGCCAATTAACAGGCTTTTGCTGAAGTGCAGTCATCTGAATTAAAAATAAAACAATGTAAATCCTGTATTTTTTTTAACATCCTGTCTCCCACAGTTGAGGTGCAACTATAATGAAAGTTGCATACCTCTCTCATCCTTTAAAGTGAGACAACTTGCACATTCAGTAGCTGCCGAATACCTTTTTGCCCCCCTCTGCTTCATATATGACTGTACAAACATCGGTTTTTTTTATTCTTTCATGTGTAGTCTAGATTGACAATAAGCTTGAACAAATTGCTTGCACCTCCAAAGAATTGCAATGAGCTAAAGCCCTACATCATCCTTTCAAACCAGAGTTAGATGTATTTATGGCATGCAGAGCTAAACTTGCGTAACTGTGAGAAAGGTGATACATTTCAACGCGTTAACAAGGTAAGAAAATCTGTAAGATTTCACCTTCCAAGTTGGGCTTGTGATGAGCAGAGAACAAATACCTCCGCCCACCCCTTTCTGCCACCTCCACTTCCCTTTGCCTTCACTGCTACGAACAATGTGACATTTCCTATTTTGTGCCAGTGTTCAGATGCCGCTTTTCTCTGTGTGCCGACCTCCTCAACTTACAGTTTCTCTAAGTGCTTCGGCTCCATTTTTCTTTTAGTCAGAAAGTGATGAAAACATCCTGTCCTGAATGTACACATTAAATGGTTCTGTACATGTCCAAACACCTACAAACACCCTCGCTTACAGAAAAAGGTTTGTTAATGGACCAAATGTTGCCAATATTCACTTTGATTTGAGTCACTTTTCAATAGATTGGATTTGTGCAACATGTGAGTCTTAAGTGGACCACCATGTTTCAGTAATTTGTTGAGCGAATGGTTAGAAAATATATTTAAGAATGGTGAAGGAGCTGTTAGATAAAAATAGTGGTTGACCTAGAAAGAATCACACACAGGGGTCGGAGAGAAATTGAAGTTAGTTAGCTCTGCAAAGGGAGATAGAATAGGTTTTTGGCAGAGGGAGACCAGCAGAATACTGTGGATGACCGTGTGTCTGCTCTCCTCCTCTCAGCTCGTCTCCTGGTCTCAAAGGCTCATCCCCCTGCAGTCTCCTTTTATTCAGTCAAACTTCATTAGAATCTTAAAAGAACAGGGTGTCATACAAAGGAACATATGTTTGAAACCAAATGACATTTAAAAAGTACATTTAAACTATGTTATAAAGAAAGGTACCCTAAGAAAATAATAATACAACATTATTATTTTACCTAACATTTCCCTAACAGGAGCAATCCTGCCTTACTTGGAAAGCTTTCGCTGACACGGTCCATTAAAACACCTTAAAACATTGTTTCCCTAAAGCCTTTGGTGTTATTCTTTAAACCTTTTACCTTTGTTGTCTATCCACTCTGAAAGTGTGTTGCTGAGTGTTTCTCCTTGCAATTTTTATTTCACTGCTTCAGTTGTTCGTTTTATCCATTACTAAGGTAGCCAGTCAGTCTTTATGCTTTACTTTCTTGCTCTTTTCTCTCAGTTTTCCTATGCAATACTTATATGAATACAGTGCCAATTGATGCTGGCCTGAGCGCCTTGTACATGTTCAAGCTTTACATCGAGAAGGAATAATTGCCTTTTAGCTTGAGTCCAATATAGTACCATTTAATAGTAGAAATTTCCTTTATACCACCCTTTGGTCTCGGCTAATGTGTGTCGGCGAGCTCCGTTCTCATACTTGGCATATTTTTTTTCTGTGTATGGCAGGTGCCGAAGATCCCCTTCGTCAAATGGATACAAACAGTATGAAAGGGCGGGGAAAAACTGTTTTCTATCAAATGAAAAATTTAATATGGAAATATACACTTTTTACTGGTCTTTGCGATACTGTTTTTAATTTTATCACACTAAAAATAAAATGTTGCCAATTCTCAGAATATAACTTTTAGATTAGCTTTTTAGATTGCTCTTTCTGTGTCTCTGTTATGTATTCTCCAAGCCACAGACGGTCGCGGCAGATAACCGCTTGTGCTGAGCCTGGTTCTGCCGGAGGTTTCTTCCTGTTAAAAGGGAGTTTTTCCTTCCCACTGTCGCTGCATGCTTGCTCAGTATGAGGGATTGCTGAGAATTCCACGACGCAATCTTCTGTGGTTCTGTAATTTCTACACTTAACATTGTATTGTAATAACTCTTTTTGTAAAGTGCCTTGAGATGACATCTGTTGTGAAATGGCGCTATATAAATAAACTGAATTGAATTGAATTGAATTGAATTAGATGGCTGTGGATATATGTATTTTTTAAATTTTATAATCAGTTAATCAAATGTTGTTAAATGATCAATTATCTTAATTCTCTATTTTTAGATAGCATATAACGCTCCAAGATAACACTTCAAGCTAGAAGCTAATAATTTGTATTAGAGCAGCCGCATGCTACAATTTATGCAATTTTCCAATTAGTCAACTATTCACCAAAATAATGGTTGATTAGTCAATTATCAAACAGCTTTTTCTGTTAATGATAGCCAAAAGTGTCAAAATGTGAACTCTTAATAATAGGGATGCAACATAACCAATTTTTTCAAACCAATATGACAACGATACTTGGATTGGAGTGCTTGCCGATACGGATGCTGATACTACCACACAAAAAAATGCAATAAAATACAATTAATATTTTCTTCTCTACCTGTTACACCAAATGATAGTGAATTAGATGAAAAAAAAACATGAATAAAAATGATCACAGCACTAAGATATCAAGTGAAAAATTATTTTCTGTGAAATTATTGCAGACTTTCCACATTTTAAGTATTGGTTAATGGTATTTCTTAACTAACCAATATGAGTACATTAGAATGGTATCGGCCCAAATACCAGTATTGGTATCTGTGCATCCATAGTTAATTATTTTTAATTCTTTTGACCTGTTAAAAATATTCATAAGATAATTTGATGGAAATGTCTCTTTAAAAAAATAGAGTGTTAGTATATTTGCTAATAATACAAACAATTTATGACCAAAATGGAAGAAAGATTAAAAATAAAAGATTCCCGCAATCAATCAATCAAACGAATTTTACAAACATCTAAAGAGGTGGACTGCTGGACAAGAAGTGTTTTGAGACAATGTGGTTAATATATATTATTTGAAAGTTCCTGTAGATAAACAGACTAAAACGTCTGTCTGCCCGGCTTTCCAACAATACACTGGGACAATGATTTAAACAGGATAAACAGATTTTCCCAACAACTGATGGTGTCATCCAGGACTTGTTACCTTGGATTATATTGTCTGCTGCTAAGTGGTTAGCATGTCCCAACCAATGGCCGCTGGCTGCTCTGCTTTGTGACCGCATACCATGGAGGCCGCCATTGCTGTAGTACCTCCATTTGGCCGCTAGGCCCCCATTGAAAAGCATTGGACTTTAGACACGTTAAAAACAATTTTAATGCCTGGTTTCATTTTTTTAAAAACTTTCTATGGCTACATATTCCTCCTGAGATAACGCTGTTCTAGTCAAAAACATTGAAACCAGGCTGGTTTTCGTAAGATAATGTTTTGAAATCTTGCATAATTAATGAGGGGTTATTATAGTAACACTATATTTTACTTATACTTATTTCAAGTTACTAGTTCTTACCTTTTGAGGTTTGAGAAATTGGAAAACCGTCGAAGGAGCGCAGATACGGCAGCAGTCAGGCATGGGGCCATTAGCCTTTAGCTTAGTTAGCCAAGTTTAGCATCAGAGCTAAAGACGCGGGAGCAGAATGGGCGCGATTACGACCGAACTACACGCCCGTACACGCCCCGTGAGGACAGAGTCTACAGTGAAGATCCCGCCCCTATGCCCTTTTTAGGAACATGCTTCGTCAGAGCTGGGGAGGAGGAGTCTGTAAATCCGCCATGAATTCCCCCATTAAAGTGTGTCCTTCTGGTAAACGGGGAGGAGAGAGGAGGCGTTGTCTATTCTTTTTTATAGTCTATTGTCACAACCGTCACAGGTCATACATCAACAGTTTTCAATCAGAGGCCTCTTCAGATTCATTGCGAGTGTGACTGCTTACGACGATGCTTCCTGCCAACATTATCACCATCCACAGCAACTGTAGTCGTGGCCAAATTTTGTAGGGGGATTCCAATAAAATCTTACAGAGCTGAAAAAAGGTAATTTCATGTTGAAGTATTTTCTAAAAAAAATTCAAGATTCAACAAGTTCTACACCTGAGTAGGATTTCTTTCCATCCATCCATCCATCCATCCAAATGAGTCAGTTTGTGTTACACCTCTGAGTTTGAAGAAATGTGCTGGGAGTCTGAACTGTAAAGTTGGTGTATACTGTACAAGGATTGCACCTGCACTGAAATATCCATGTCATAAACCCTGTGAGAGTTTATGATTACATAACTGCATATGAATTTCCTCCATTGTATTCATATCTAATCTGTCCACTATAATCTGTTTAGCAGCCTTTCCCAACTCATTTGGACACGGTGAAAAACCAATAAAATCAAACAACCCATAATCTCATAATTCTGTCCATTCAACAAAATTCCTTATATAACTCTGCATATCTCAGATATACAGGGGTATTTTTGCGGGCACATATGAAAACGTCTGTACATCTCGCCTCTCCTAAGCCCTGTTCCACCTCGAGGCCAGTGAGCCAGTCTTCAAGTCCCTTCAAAGGTTTTACTTTAGCCTGCCGGGCCAGCGGGAGATGGGAACAATAACTGACATTTCGGTAAAATCTCATTCAGTCAGCCTTTTATTATCAAACAGGTTACTGTACGGTACTGTCAACACATGGTCCCCCCACAAGAACAAACAACATTCATGTTTAAACTCAAGCTGAACTACATAGTCATGTACATGAGGTTAAAATAACTATTTTTACAGACTTTTGTCCAGATTTCTTTTTTTATTAGATCATTTCTTAACAGATGATAAAGCCAAAAGTAGCCATTTGCTGACCTGATTACAGAAGCAGCATTATTTAGCATATGACTGGGTTAGTGTAGCATCCTGGCTGTATAAGATTTTTAAAACAGCTAATCCTGCTTTCAGAAACCTTTGATACACTCTGTTACTGCCTGTTTATGTCTTGTGACAAACGCTGACTATTACTTTATTTCTTGCCTCTCGGCGCCGTCTCACACCCTCACAAGGAGCTCCGATACATTCGGTAGCATACGGAGTTCTTTTAATGTCTTTTCTCCAAAATCTCAGTGGGTTGTTGTGCTCCTAGTGAGTCCTTGCCAAGGATGAAGATGTATTAGTCACACACATGTTGCACTTGACACCCTCATGAATCGATGTACGTGAGCGAAAGAGTTGCACAAAGCCCACTGAGTGACGTGAACAAGAGGCAGTGATTTTTGAAACCATGCGTTAGAATTCAAAGGTGTGATTATTTCCCCTGCTGGATTTTGCATCGGTTTTGGATTTGGTTTCGTTTCAGATGTTTGCAAGCCATTATTGTTTCTACAGGTGTTTACCCTTTTGTAAGGCTCAAACCTTGACACTTAGATGGATTCTAGTAACTGATAGAAAACAACGAATGACATGGATGTAGAGGAGATAACCTAATGAAAAAAGAGAACAGAAAGATTATGCCAGTCACAGTTGGATTAACCGATCAATCTACAACCAACCTTACCCCCATCCTAACCTTTGGCACACACAAGGGCAAAACAGGCTCTATGCAAAATTTGTAACTCAAAGTTTACCAGTTAGTTTTACTAGATATAAAAAGAGTTAGCAAATATCAACCCGATCCATTACGTTCATTTTAGTCACCCAGACAAGTTTGGAATAACTTTGAGTCCTATACTAACACACAATTTCAATGACATGAACGCTATGCTCCATCCCAGATCTAATCTGAGCAAGACACTCACCCTGTGCTCTTGATGGCTGTCGGTTAGACAGAACCTGCTACTGCAAATATCAACATGTTTTACATTTGCATGTTTCTAAATTGCACAATGTGACCAATTGGACTAAGTTCAGCTTCCACAGGCTCCCTTTCCACAACCTACGTAGACTACCGCTGCAATGGCAGATGGCTGCTACATCATTAAAATCGCTGTTTGTTGTATGTTGAAATCGGTTGGATTAAAAGCATGTAAAACACCCTGGATGAGAAAAACAGAGCACCTCCAAGATGCCTCAAACTCAAAGGTAATGGAGATACTGCATGCTTCCCCTTTAACCCGAAATTCCTGCAACTTCTTCACCATTACCGCCAGCCTCATGACAACCTTCCTGAATATCGAGGACACCTGTTTACACACAGATTTTTCTGTGGAACAGGTTTTGTAAAGCATATCAAAATTATTCAAAAGAAAATGCAGTTTAGGAATCAGAAGGACCTAGATGCAATGCTACTTTATTCGTAATGGCTGGGGATCAGAAAGAAGCCAATTAAGGAGTGTCGTTCATTTTCAAAAGGCTATACCCACAAGAGCGGAAATAAAGAAGACTGAAGAATGAATACTAAGGCATATTTGGTGCCTGAAACATTAAACAGACAATTATAAGCGTGGTCCGACTGTAGTTGCCACATTAGCCTGTAGTGTTTTGCTCTATAACATTTCCACCTGCTGTTGAACCTGAGTATGTGCACAAAATAAGCTGTTTATACCAACATAGGGAGCCAGAAACTCTGAGCTAGAACCAGAGCCAATGACAGGCCTATTAAGAGATCGGACCTGCCTATGACAGATTACAACCCCTGTGTACACTAAATTGCAACCATGCAATGTATTGAGCAAATGCAACCAGGAGAGGGTGATGTAGGCTAATAATCGTGACTTTGTTGGGGCAAAAAAGAAGATCCTATGTTCTGGTTGTATGCCAATATAGACATTAGACAATGTCTTATTAAAAACAGGAGCAAAGCTAGAAAAAGAAGGGACGATACTAATGCAGTATTCAGTCTGTTTTAAATAAAAATGCAGCCACTTTGCCAAATTTTCTACTTTCTTTAATAATGAAAGAACTGTTACATCAGATAATTAGTTTTTTCTGTGTCTTCTCAAACCCCCAGACAGTTGTAGCAGATGGCTGCTCATACTTAGCCAGGTTCTGCTGGAGGTTTCTTCCAGTTAAAGGGGAGTTTTTTTTTTCCTTTCTCCTGTCACTACATGCTAGCTTTGCTTGGAGTCAGCATCATTGGGACACAACTGCAAGCCAGTGACTTGATGCAATCTGCTGTGATTCCATAAATAGAAAAACTGACTGGATGTACGTATGATTAAATTCAATGCCTTTTCTTGTAAAGTGTCTTGAGATTACATCTGTTGTGCATCAGTGCTATATAAATGAACATGCACTAACAAGTGCGTGTCTTTTGAAATACGCTTTAGAGATAAAGGTTCAACCTACCAGTTGGTGGCAGTAATGCACTAATTTTTTTATAATTTTTTAAACCTTTCAATAAACAAAATATAAGGATGGTGCTGCATTATTTGTGGTGTACTATGAGCATGCTAACAGTAGAAAAGAAGAAAACGTCATGAGAAATACACGTTAGCAAGTGATTAATAAAGCTCCTAAGCAGCATATTATGTTGAGTTGAGGACGTAAGACTTGTCAACTGTTTCACTGGAGGATCCTTGTGGATATTTGAAAGGCAGTTTTTAATCAAGAGTGCTCGGTTCTGTCAATGAAATGTTTTTGAAAGGCAAGTTGCAAATTACCTTGCTTTCTAAGTGGTTTGGCAAAAGCATTTTCTGTGTCTACAGTTATGATTGTATCCTTGAATGGGGATTGATCATTGGAAGCTCAAGAATCTGAGCTTTCAACTAATATATAATATGTAGATGTACATTGAAAGGGTATTGCAAAAGAAAAGGGGATATTTCACCCCACCAACCATTAAGTGGTTACATAAGAAGACTGTTTAACCCCCTCCCAAAGAAAAAGGCAGTTAAATTCATCTGGCACCAGCATGAGATCCTTCCAGACGCAATAAAAAAATACTTTTATGATTGATTAGATGAGAGCTAATATACTTTTTCCATATTTTAAATGTTCGTTTGGTCGAGGGAGAAACCTGCAACTAATCTTCGGTCCATTGCGGTTTTTTTAAACACTTTGCTACCTTTTTTCCAAACCTTGATGTTATTTTTTAACAACTCAAGACACAAAACTCACAACCAATGATCAAAATGCACACTTTTGAAAAAGTCCAACTGTTTTCTCAGTCGCTTGGAAACAGTTCAGATAAAACTTGGATCATTTGTTCATTCAACATGTTACATTTCGAATTAATGTATTCATTTCTTCACAATTATTTCACTATAAATGGATGCAACTGCTCAAAATGAAAAGTAAATGTTCCATTACTCTTAATACATAGTTTTATGGAAACAGACAATCCTCTACATTTAAATCATGAAAGTTTCAAGGTACTGCAACGAGATTCATTGTCACCAATTAGCGTGGAGCATGAACCAATTAGACTATAATATCCATGGATGTAGCCTAATGTTTTATCAGACTGTATTTCATAGCGAATTACAGTACTATGTACTTTATACACCTGTCAGGAAGACATCTACTTAATCCTGATCCACCTGTGCTACTTCTCACCTCACCTCAATCATTGGCTGGACCTCCATATTTAAGAAGCCCTCACTCACTCACCGCTTCTGGTTCCTCAGTGTCGTCTCCACGTCAGTCGACGTTGTCTTGGATCAATCCTGTCAACTCCTGATCTACCTGATCCAACCAGCCTTCTTCTTCTCCTGCCCTTTCCACATTCCGTCTGAATAAAATCATCAGAACTGCTCTAAGTCTCTGTGTTATTCTGACAACACCCCTGCCTTCATTTTACTGAAATTTAGACTTTGTTTCAGGAAATACTTGAACATACTAATTGTTTGGTTAAACTCACAGCCTTTTTAAAGAGTTTTGTTCTTGACGATTATTTTAGTTGTGTTTTTGTTATATTATATACAGTGGGGGGGAGGGGGGGAAGGACAAGGAATCCATCTTAAATAGTTTTAATTTGTTACAAGTAATTGAAATAAGTTTATCCAATTACTTTATTAGGTTTATCAAGTTGACAAGTTAGACAAATATAAATAAAGTTTGATTAACTTAAATCAATTCCTTGTAAAAAAAAAAACAGTAGAGATTTATTTAATTTGGACTTGTGTTCTCTTTTTTCAGTGTAGAGAAAACAACACATATCAGAGGAATGTGGTAAAGCTGTTTATCTTAGTCAAGAATAGATTATAAGTGTTTGCCAATGACTGCTACCAAAAAAACTTTATAAAATGTTTTTTTTAAAATTCAGGTTCAGTTACTTGTTTTCATGTCTGATCATAACCAGTGGTGGCTCCAGACAATTTTGATTGGGGGGACAATGGAAGGTCTTGGTCAATTCAAACGGGGTCTGTGACTGATCATCCTCTCACATACAATTGCACCTTTCCTAATGACAAAAGAACAATTTAAATCACTGATGCATAATAGGTCAGGTATTAGGTAAGATTAATGTCAGTCTCAACTG
This sequence comes from Apricaphanius iberus, assembly GCA_028564705.1. Lineage (NCBI taxonomy): Eukaryota > Metazoa > Chordata > Actinopteri > Cyprinodontiformes > Aphaniidae > Apricaphanius > Apricaphanius iberus. The sequence continues at coordinate 761,132 of JAPXFQ010001311.1, forward strand.
ACTTTTAAGGTCAATCAGGAAAGATTTAATTACAGATTAAAGAAAGATGTTTCAAGTTTACGCACCAGCTTCAGCAAATCACAAAAAAAACCCACAATCATAACAGATCAACTCTTCAGAATAAAAGTTTTGTACAGGCTACCAAACTGATTTACAGGTGAAACTTGAAACATTTGAATATCGTGCAAAAGTTCCTTTGTTTCATTAATTCAACTTAAAAGCTGAAACTAAAAGATGATAAACAATCATCATATGCAAAGTGAGATACTTCAAGCCTTTATTTGTTATAATTATGATTAGAACTTATAGCTTATGAAAACCTCAAGTTCAAAATCTCAAAATTACAATATTGTGAAAAGCTCCAACATTTAGGTTTAAAGTGTCATGCTCTGATCGGCTAATACCAGTAAACACTCTCATCCTGGTCTTCCATAACACCCCGGCGGAGCTACAGGCATATAGTATCCATGCTACGCCTCACTGAGGCAGGAAGAGATGCAAAAGAGGCCCAAACCAACTACATCCTGAGTCCGCATACTTGATTAGACTGTTTAAGGTTCCAAATTTTCTCTATTTAAATTCCTTGTTCTATTGATTTCATGTAACATTCCAATTTTATGAGATTTTGAATTTGGGATTTCCAAATTCCAAATTATCAAAGTTATATCCAATACTGGCTTGATAAATCTCAATTTGCTTCTAATGAGTTTATTATTATCAAGATTATTAGTTTAATCTTTTACATAGAATTACTAAAAATCTCTTATCTTTTGCACAATACTTAGATTTTTCAAGGTTCACCTGTGCATTATTCCTGCTTTATCAATCAAAATACAGACAAAAACGTAATTTGGAGTGTGACTGAGAATAATTCTGAAATATCAGTTTTAACTCTCTCCTGATACCTGCCTGGTTTACCTGAAGACCCTGCATAATCCTCCCCGCTGCAGCTGCTGGCCTCATGTTGTCTCTCTAAATCTGATCTTTCTATTACCAAGGGCAATAACGATTTCTCTCAAATCTGTGGACAGCAGTAATGAGCACAAAGTCTATACAGAAATGAAAGAGGACTGGGTTTACTCCAAGAATTAACTAGCAAGTTATGTAAAATCAATAACACTAGTATTGTTAACTAGCTTAAAATGATATGGTTGGATGTATTAATTTATCATTTAGCTAAGATTACCTGCATTCATCAGCAGAAACTCAAACTGCTGCTTGTTTGGAAAAATCTCTGCAGAGTTTGTAGCCTTTTTCAGCGTCTGGCTAGTTTGCTAAACAAGCTGCTTTGCTGCACCTGTCCGTGATCCAGAAGCCTGTGTTAGCGTGTGTGCACTTAAGGTGCCTTTAAAGATGGCCCGTAAAAATATGTTACCGCTCATTAAATGACAGTAACAGCTGGAAAAAGTGCAGAGGACAGAGGGCACTGACATGGAATGAATACTAAGCATAACACGCAGCCGTTTCGCCCATGGGTGTGGGTTCAAATAGGGGGTTAAGGCTTTTTTTGGGACTCCCCAAGACCCTTCCTGGCAGATCATAGCTTATGCTTGATCCAAAAGAAGGAAAAAATATTACTGGACATTTGGATGTATAATTAAGCAGAGTAAACCCAATTAAATGGTTCCAAATTCTTCCTGATGAAATCATACTATATTAATATCTTAGGAAATATAAAAAGAGATTATTATAAGTGTGAAAGCGGTAGAGAAAGATGACATCAGTTCAGCATCAGACAGATTTTAATTGTTTTGTTTTTTTCTTACTACATCATTTGACACATAAAGGAGTGTCCAAACAGTATTTCCAGCCACCCAGGTCATCCACATTATTAACTTATTTTCCGAATTGAGAAGAATGCTGATACTTCTCACTCCACTCAGGATAACGTTTTGGAGTTAACTTTTTTGGCCGACAACAACAATTTAGTAAAGAGAACCCCAACTTTTAGGACTGAGGTTGCTGTGTGGCATGAACTGTCACATCGTTGAACGTTTTGCTGAATGGGTTGACTTTTGTGATGGACTCCTTGATGGACTGGCAACCTGTCCAGGGTGTACCCCGTCTCTCGCCTGTTGACAGCTGGAGATAGGCACCAGCCCCCCCGCGACCCCTGGAGGACTAAGCGGTTCAGAAAATGGTTGGATGGATGGGTTGACTTTTGTTACATAAACATGTTTTACATCTCTTTTTATATATTATCCAACAAGAAGTATACATGTTACTAAAGATATGCCTAAATGTGTGCTCTTACTAAAACAGATGAACAAAATCTCTTGAAAAAATTAGGAAAACATAATTTATACTCTACAAGAGCTATTTTATGAGCTTAGTAATAGCACGGAGCAAGTCAGTTGTCTAAAAGACAAAGAAAACGCTCAAGTGGAGATCCATCACAGCCTCCTCAGCAACACAAGACCCTGAACATTTAGCTTTTGGCAGCTGTGTGTTTCTCCTTTCTGTGAAAGTGCAGAACACATCATTATACTCCTGACGAGGTGGAGGTTTGGAAGTGCCTTTTTAAGGGGTGTGCTTCACACTCCAAGAATATGCTAACAGGATGTGTTTGCAACATGTGAAGGAATTAAAGGAGGGCATGTACGGTATATATTCACAGCTTAATCAAAAAGTCCTCAGCTAAGGAATCAAGTTTGCTTGCTTTACTTTGATACCCCGAAATATTTCTTTTTTAAATGCTGCCAGTTGCTTTAAGAAGTCACCTAATGGAATCCACAAACCACTACTAATGCAGAAAGAGTGCATGCAGTTGGATTTCCACCAAATGAAGTAATCAGAAAAGCCCTCACTAAGAGAGTTTAGCGCAATTCTGATCACTTCATGTGGAGAAATGGTTTCCTGATTTCAAAACTGGCGCATGTAATTCCAGTCTTTAGCGTGGCAACAGAGTGCAATTCACTCTCTATACACATGTGGAAGCAAAGTTCAGCTCCATGAGAAAAGTTCAGACCACAGCAGGTGAAACATTCGTGATTGAAAGATGTAGCCTGTTAATCTGCAGGATGTGTGGCGTCCCAATGTGGATTCTCCATCCAGGTTGTTCAGAATTAATATTAATTAAAGCAAATGAAAATTAAACACTGTCATTGAAAATTGGGTAAAAATGGTTTATGACTGCTTTTGTTTGATCCAATCACTCAAAATTACCAACAAGAACAAACTTACAGCGCGACCTCTGCCTTAGAGAACACAAGGTTCCCATCATGAATATGCATCTGACAAATGGAACATCTGTGCAATACTTTCATCTCAATATGGCAAGGCAAGGAAATTTTATTTGTATAGCACACTTTCAACACATGGGAATTCAAGGTGCTTTAACTGATTAAAATTGGAACACAGCATAAATCACTTTGATGATTAGAATACAAGAAAGCATATAGCAAGACAATAATTATTTTAAAATTTAAAGACAAGCAGGTAAAAAAAAATAAAACATTAAAATACAAGAAAGCATTTAAAGATCAAGACTATAATTTGTGTGAAAATTAAAAACAAGCAAGTAAAAGCAGTTACTCATAAGCGACTCTAAATAGGTAAGTTTTAATTTTAGATTTAAAGAGTTCAGTGTCTCTGCAGCTTTGCATTCTTCCAGTAGTTTGTTCCAGATATGAGGATCATACAAACTGAAAGCTGATTCTCCATGTTTGGTTCCGGTTCTAGGGACGATCAGTAAACTAGAGCTGGAGGACCTGAGTGATCTGGATGTATTGTACTGTGATAGCAGATCTCTAATGTACTCTGGCGCAAACCCATTCAATGATTTATGGACTAATAAAAGCACTTTGAAGTCTATTCTCTGAGCTACAGGGAGCCAGTGTAAGGACTTTAGAACTGGGGTGATGTGTTCTATCTTCTTGGTTTTAGTGAGAACACGAGCAGCAGCATTCCTGATCACCAACATCTCTGAAAAATAATTCTAAAACCTATTCAACACTCTATTAGAGGGTTTGAGCAAAATCAGACTGTACCTAATAAAGTGGCGATTGGGTAAAAATCCTCCTAATGTGGCACTCAAATGAGATCTTATACTGTACTGGTTAGAATGGAAAACTTTGAAATGCTCATTTGGAAGCCTGCACAAAGCCACTTGTTTAACTCATAGCACAGACAGGCTTTTACCACTCTTCTGTTTGATTGATGAACCCTGACTTGGCATGCTTCACTGCTCCTCAGTCGTCCAAATTACTATCAATCTCAGCAGCAGACAGTAGTTAAGATAGTCGCAGTCCACTCCAGATAAACGGTTTCTCTGTCAATCAACCTCTCTGCGTCCAAATGTTTTCAAACAAACATGTTCACATTTAAAAAACGCTAAATTAAAACATCGCTTTCCGTAGATCTTATGGGAATGAAGCATGAGGGGAGTTGGTGGTCACATGCTGAAGGCTATTTCTGAGCTGCATGCATGATTTGAGTGATGCTGACATGGAAATGCCATCTGTTAACAAGCCGTATGGCAGTGCTGTGCACTTACAGTATTTTAAAAAAGAGACTAATAAAGAGATTTTTTATCAAATACAGCAAACTGCAAAAATTTGCTTTTTTTAGTTTTGGAGATTGTTTTATTAAGACTTTAAATTCTAATTTTCTGTCATCTCGTCATCACCATGTACCCTCCTTTGTTTCGAAATATTTACTTATCGCAATGAACGAAAAGAAAAAAACCCAAAAGCAAATCAAGAAATGGACGACTCACCTTAAAATAATCAGCAGTCTTTACTCCTAGAGTATATCTATGTTTTTTGTGCATAATTAAAATCAGGCTTTTTTCCACCTTTTCCTCAATGCCTCTTCTATACAGACAGTGCCCTAAGGGATCTAAAAGCCCTCAAACTGTAAATAATATTTAATTAAAAGAAAATGTATACAATATTTCCCCTGTTGCCTTCTCAAACATAAGTAAAACAGCTGGTACTGGTTCATGTTCAGCATGAACACAGCTGTCAAAAGATACTAAAAATACAGCTGGTGGTTTAAAATCTGAAATACAAGCATTGATCTGAGAGTCCAATCTCTCCCCACTAACTGATACACTGTAAATCTGTTCTGTTTTGATCAAATGAAAGCTTCCTTTTGAACAGGAAGTGGAGAAAAAAAAAGATACATCATGGGGGAATTACAGGCAGTCAGAAACCACTGCTGTTATAAAAAGGCTAATGCATCCAGATTTACAGAAAGTCCACAAATCTCTGACTTCTAATGTCAGCCAGGCTCTTTAATATTGATTTGACATTAACGGAAGGCAGCTCATTTTGGGAAGAGCTGACTGGAGAGTTATTGGTAAGCTGTATGTTGTACAGTCCTGTCTTCTCCAGGGTGGTGCCCATCTCATGCTTTCTCATTACCAACAAAATTTAGTAAAAGGGAAGCAAATAAAGTTGTTCATGTTTTTACAAACACTATATATATATCAGTTCAGTATGTTTTGGTACACTTCAATGAAGAAAAATACATGCAAATGTTCCTTTTGACTTTTTGTTTTTACTTTTCAAAAACCTTTTTTCCTGACTTCCTGGCTTTCCATTGTTGAATTGAATCAAATTTTACTATGTTCTCTAACTTTTAAAAGTTCAAATTATACAACTAAGCTGATATTTAATTTATTATTATTATTATTTTGTGGGTGAAATAAAAAATAGTACAGGTGGACATAGCCAGAGCAGAAAATATAATACAATTTGAAAACAGTCAGGATTAATGTTAAAAAATATTTAAATCATATTTTGTCCATATTCAGGAATAAAACATGCCAAAAATCACTTTAGATGTCTTTTGATTTTTTGACAACCTAGTCTCCCAGCTGTAATTGAATGCGTCATGGGCAGCTGTTGGGTTAACCCCTTCTCATCGTCATATTCTGAAAACTTAAGTTAGGTCTGTTTGGATGCTACTTGTTGCCATGTGGACATCAGCTGTTTTTTCTCTAGTATCAGTGATGTTTCTATTCATCTTAAAATTCTTTCAGGTGAGTCATTCAGTTCAGTGCAGAGCGTGTGTATTGCAGTTGAACGACACATTCACCGATAAAGTTCTGGTTCAGTCCAGCTTTCTTTTTGTATTGTAGCTGCATGAGAAACCTCTAATGTTCCCAGATGGCAAAGGTTAGTGATAGTTGGGAGTGCTTTTTTTGGTGTCACTTTTTAAAGTTGCGCTGCGGAACGTTGCACTGTGCTATGAGTTCCGCACATAAACATTCTACATGTGTTCAGGTAGAAAAGAATTGAAATCTTTGAATATATATATATATACATACACACACACACACACACACAATTCGGAATTTATGTGATGGAAGATAAAAGAGCCAGATTACTTTGGCTGCCTTGATGAATATCTCAGGCAGAGGAACTGAAGTTGAGGTCATTAGAGTTCGATTGAACATTGTGTTTTCCAACACCACTGTAGTTTACCATATGATAACAAGACGTTTTGCTCTGTTTGCTTGCTGTTTTAATGGTGTAAAAATTGTGCTAGGGTCAGACTAAAAGTTCATTGTAAAGAGGGGTCTGGTGATGATGTGAAATGACTCGTGAAAAACAGCAGCTAGACAACAAGCAACATGGCTTGGCTTGTCATGCAAAGTCATGACACTATGCCAAAGCATGGAAAGCACAGTGTGACCATATTGAAAAACAACTGCTCTCACAATTACAAGTTAATGACAACAGCTGCATAATTAGCTATACGGTTATGAAAATGATTGATTTGACAGAACACACACAGCTGACACAAAGGGGTAAAAAAAAGGGCAAACCGCATGTTCTGAACTGAAAGAGCTGTGAAAGAAGGACGGGATGAATAGGCAAGTTGTAGATATATGTATCGGAGAGTGTCATGTGGGACAGTTTATTAAAAAAACTTTTATCAAGGAGCACTTCTTGGATTCAACATAAGTTTGTCTGAGGTGGTCTCTTGATGGGAGAATTCAGTCGAAAAAGCAAGAGGAAAGCCAAGGCACTCTCATATAGAAAAAAATAAAAAGCCTTTATTGTAGTGGCTACATCACTTTAAGCCTTTCTCAAAAACTCCAACACGTTTCGGCAATGTAACCAAACCAGTTGGTTTGACTCCCTGATGAAGCACCTGATGAGTGCCTTGGCGTTCCTTTTGCTTTTCGATTGGGATAGTTTATTGTCGCATCAAAATGCTTTGTGTACCGTGTCATTTTGATGTCTGTATACGTCCAAGCTGCTACCCTCTGAACCGTACAATCACTAAATCTTTATCTGTAACTTTGCTTGGTTTGCTCAGTTACAGATTTACTGTGCCACATAAAAAGGGAAAACTCCACAGCAGAAAACTAGAGGGTCATTGTGGGTTACCTCAAAATATAGACTTTACCCAAGTGTCTGAAGTTATGTTTTTTTGAATGGTGCTTTATATGACATACAGTTTGATTGTTAGGCAGATTATATCTAGCTTTACATATCCATAACACCTACATTATATGTTTGTTTATGTTGATATAATAGTCAGTTCTCCATACTTTTATCTCTGTAATTCTGCTTGATTCTAAGGGAATTCATTCTACCTGTCGGTCCAATTGGATCAATACAAACATCACTGATGGTCGGAAATTTTACTGCCAGGGGGTCTGTTTCAGCAAAGACAAAATCCCATTTTGCCAGTGTTTGGCCTCTATACATTGCATGCCCGACAAAAGTGCTCAAGTAGCCAGCTCACTGTTCCTATCTTGTCATTTATAATGGATAAAAAAAAACACAATACTTTATGTGATGGGGTGTGAGGGGTTAGTCACAGATCTGATATGTGTTAAAAAGAGAATTATTCTGCATTACTTAAATGGTAGGTTGCCCCATCAGGAGTCAGTCAATAAGGGGCCACTGCAAGCATTCAGCATGCTGAGATGAGTTGATCCTCATCAATGTAAAAATGAGTTTCTGTATAGAGCAACATTAGACTAAGTAATGGGGTTGGCAGCAATGTTGCCGTGCAGCAAAAAAATGGCTTCGATTGGTTGGGCAATGCTAGTTGTCCCTTGTGTCTGTGTTGCCCTTCGACAAACTAGATACTTGTCCACTGCAGAGGTGAGTAGAGTACTCAAAAACTGTACTCAAGATCAGCGTTACTTCAAAACATTTTTACTCCAGTAAAAGTAAAAAGTAGCCATCCCCCCAAAAAAATTACTTGAGTGAGAGTAAACAAGTATTTGGTTCAATGGCTATTTTCATACTGAGTTACATCTGATCTAATAATTTGTCAATTATGTCAGATACAAATATAAAGCTATTGGTAATTGCTGGTATTTTAAAAACTAAAATAAAATAAAAAGTACCAATTTTAGGCAGAATACTTTCCTAACTCATTTTTTCCATATAATACCAACATTTACAGTAGACATATATCCTATTTTTTGCAGGTATGCAGAGTTCATTGTAAAACTCATGGGGAACAAGCATTTTCTGATTGTGCCCCTAGACTGTGGAACCAGGTTCCTCCACTGGTTACTTTGGTGCCAACCAAACCTTCTCTGAAAAGTTAGTTGAAAACGCACTTTTACTCACTGGCATTTAATGTTGCTTTGTAGTTTAGAGTGCATTCTCTGTATACACATAGATTGCCCTCCCTGTTGTATTTCTCCCTTTTTACCTCTTTTTTATCCTCTGTTTTAAAATCCATGTGTCACGGCACTTTGGTTGACCCTTATGCTAGTTTTAAATGTACTTTATAAACAAAGCTGGTATGGTAGAACAAGGTCAAAATAATTTCCAGTGACATTTCATGATGTTTCATATCTAATTATTTCATGTCAAAATGCATTATGCTCAACAGACAGAAGATTACATTAGAAAACCAAAGTATGTAAAGGAACAGGTCGTCCAATTTAATAAACTGTAGGTTTCTGTTTGTTTCTGATGTATTCTGTTTACAATATGTTTTTCACTCTTTTCATTCAGTGGAGTTTTCATTCAGTGGATTTGTATTCAAGTTAGAGAAGTGATACGTTATAGTAATATTTCTCAAGTTAAATTTAAAAGTACAGCATAGAAAAACTACTCCTTTAAAGGACATTTTTTCGCAAAACGTTATTCAAGTGAATTTAACGTTGTAAATGGAACTACTTACAACCGACCTGACGCCTTACATCTGATGCAATGACCGCAGGGAGATAGACACCAGCCCCCTACAATCATGAGCTGGTATAGACAATAGATGGATGGTTTTGTGACAGCATTTCCATAAGCATTTTTTGTGTGATTTAAAAAAAAATCTTGCGTCCAAAACGGCCAGAGGGGAAAAAAAAAGGCTTCTGAAATACTGACAGGTATTGTCCAACAGTAACACTAACAAGAACCGTTGATTGGAATCGTTTTTTCTTTTGTGCAGTCTGCTGGTAATTTCATGTCATATTCATAACAATAAAAACTAATTGGTCATACAATAGATGATTTGCCCAACTTTTTTTTAACAGAAATATCTTTTAGAACACTAAAAAAGCTGCTGTCACATAGCAGTCGTAAAACAGAAATTATTAAATGTTAGGTTAAATATGGAAAAAGGCAAATCCTTTTGCTGTTGCAAAATAGAAAATACCTGAACAAAGCTGTGGGGAGCATACCCCGATATACATAAGTCTACTCTTGAAAAGCTGTCATCATTTTATTATAGAATAAAAATAAGGTAAATGTTCTAAATCAACCTAATCCTCAATTATAACATAGGCCAACAGAACACTTAGAAAAGTACCCGTCATTCTCCATGCAATGTTTCCAAAAGAGACTACTCTTTATTTATGGATTTTCCTTTTTCTTTTAAGATGTTCCAGCATTTTATCTGACCTAGTTCTGGTGACCAGACTGCTGTGGGCAGACTTTTTTAGACTGAGCAACCATCTATCGCAGCCATTTTCAAACTTGGTAACATCTGACCTCAAAAGGCCCCATTTCACAGCAGGTTTGTCGTCTCGGTGCATCTGCTTCGGCGGCGGTGCGTGTCAACGGGCTTTTGTGTGCGCGCCCCTGAAGGAGGACAACGAGGCAGATGTGCGAGGGGGTGGAGGGGGAAAGGGACAGATGTGCGCCACTGGGGACCTCTGCTGAGTTCTGCGGAGACAGGATCCGGAGAGGCAAGTGGCCGGTCCCGTTAAGCCTCTTAGTGCTGACTCTATGACGCAGGGCCCCTACTGTCCCAGATGTTACAAAGATGTAAGCATCTGCATCTGTTTGACTGTGCAAGCATGGTGGTAGCTTAATACGATGGCAAGGCAAAAAAGGAAGAAGAAAACAGTAAATGCAGTGACTTGTAGGTCGATCTATGCTTGCTGTTCATTGCTTCTTCAGAGAGAGACATGATGAGACCGATGAGAGACATGTTCAATGATAGTTATGTCCCAGGTGTCAAAAAGCCAACTTGGAAGCCAGTTGTCCTGTCCTGAACCTTAACACTGAGACACATCTGTAAAGTTCTTAATCAGAATCTCGTCTGAATCTCCCTCTGAATGTAGCAGGGTCACCGTTTATTGAAACGTCTTACAGTAAAGACTCAATTTAATCAATACTGCTTTCTGCATATACCTAGTAAAGTTGGATTCAAGCTGATAGTTGGCACACAAGAACCATGCGACAACATAAGCACAGAGACACACGGCTGCACAAACCAATCTACGAACAAACAGGGAAACACAGACCAAGCCTGACCATCTGTGTGTGAGAGAGAGCGACGTTGCCGTGTTTGTTTGAGGTTGTTCAGTTGCCAATTTCCTTCTCTTTGTCGGCTTTGCACAGCCACTCCTCAGCTGAGCCCTCTTCAGCTGTACTCGTCTGCCCGCTTCGTTTGTCCGTCCTAATAAACCATTCACTCATTTATTTGTTCTTTTGCGCCTGCTGGTCGTCGCCGCCAGCAGTAAACACTTTCCAGTCCTTCTAACCTGACAGGGACAGATAACAAGGAAGAAATCCCACTGTGAAGAAAAACTGAAAAATTTGTTTTCACTACCAGAGATCTCTGGAATCAGGCTCTCATGGTCCAAGGTTTATGTTCACTCTTTGTTGTCTCATCCAGGTGTGATCAAAGCCAGTCCTTTCCTTTTTTATTATTTATTGTCATTTAAAGCATATTGAAGCACTTTTGAAGCACTTGCAACTATTTTATAATAAAATAAACATTTCTTCGTATATTTCAATACAATTTCATCACTTGAATGTGGATCCATTGTCATAACAAATTCGGTGTTGTTCTGTCAAACAAATGATGAATCCTAATTTTTCTTGACAGCTGACAGAGTCCTACTGGAGTCAGGGGTATTTGTTAACTTTGTTAGCTTTTAGCACTGGTGCTAAAGAGGTTGCTGGTTTTGTAGCTTAGACAAAAATCTTGAGGCAGCAACACAAAATGTATTTTACAGCCGCTGAAAACCAACTTTTGTATTTTATTAGATATATGCAATACATATATAAGAATGCAAATTCCATTTATTCTTCCAGACTGGAGAAATTCAGGCATAAACGTAGAAAAGGTGCAGATTCACATAAAGATAAAAACATAAAATAAAAATAATAAATTAGGAATAACAGTGTACAGTAAGGACAATATTACAACACTTAAATACTGTGAAGTTATTAAAAATATCATATTCTGGGTCAATAAATGTACAGCTGAACAGGATAATCTTACAATTTTTACAAAATGTAAATGTCTATTTGTGCATTACAGAATAGAAATGTACTAGCAACAGAGTTGTGTATTCAGTCAGAGGCTTCTTCAGTTTCACTCTAACACAGACTGCTAAAGCTAAAGCACCTGCCCACAGCCGCCAAATCCATGAAGGACTACTATGAGCGCCTAGACTTAATTTTCCTTTTGTCTCAATAAGGTATTTTTGAATACAATTAAAAAAAGACAGAAATGTTATTTGAAAAGAGACAATGAAAATAACAGCAAGCAATAGGGCAAGGCCATATAGCCTTAAATCAATATCACGATGTATTAAGCAGTCCACCTCGTTAAAGGTAACTCAATGATAATTTCCCCTCCACTCCCCCTTTTCAAGGTCCCGTTGTAGCCTAATTTGCATAATGTGCAGGAAATCGTAATAAATGTTGTAGGCGAGGGGTACAGGGTTCACACTCTATTCTTCAAATGATTTTCCAGGACTTTTCCAGTACATTTTCAATACTTTTTTAGCTGCTACAGTACAAGTCAAGTTTTCACAACTAGGGCTGGGTGATACACAGATATTATCAATAGGGCTGGACGATATAGAAAAGAAGCATATTGATAAAGGGAATAGTCATATTGATTGATATCGATATATTATTGAAAACTATCACAAAATGTAGAAAAGGTAATTTAAGTGCCTACCTTTTCAATTTGTTATTCTACAATGAACTAATTTAAACTAAGAATTAAATTATGTCATTTTTCAAACACTTTTTTATCATAACCAAGTTTGTAAGACACAGAAACAAATCAATCAAATCAGCATTAATTATTTGTTTGGGGTAGGTAGTGACTGTTGTATTAAGCTAACTGATAATATAATGAAAAACAATGAGGGGAAACTTTTTTTTTTATTGAAATTTTTTAGTGACCCATTTTTCTTCTATCGATAGATATTGCTTTAAGGTGAGTCCAGTCATCTGGACCAACAATCATATTGAACCTGAAAAATATTTATTTTTAACTCTCAGAGGTAAGTAGAACTTATTAGTCTTGCTTTTATGTAGCATTATTATGCTAAATTTATGGTTACCACCTAAACGCATTCTATTTATTATTTTAGCCATGTTTAATTAAATTTAATTAGGTTAACAACTTTGTTCAACTGAACATCCAAATCCTCCATTCTCACTGCCTCTTCAATCTGTATCTAGCTGAAATGAGTGAGTCAGTTCTGTGGTGCTCCTCTCTCACTCAGAGGGAGAAATATATCTTACTACACTGCAATACAGCAACACTATGGAACTGAAACTCATTAGTTTTGGCCTTTTTTGAGAAAATAAATCCTTACTTGGGTCTGAAAAATTAGTAAATCTAGCAACAAAGACAGATGGAAACACTGGAAACCAGAACTGTTCTAAGAGAATATGCCATTTGATTGGTTGGTAGCTTCACATGGGGGCCTATGCTGGCTAGATGAAGAAATGAAAGCAGACAAGTGCTACAGCCCAATATTAGTGGTTGAAGGAAACTGAAAGCAGACATGTGAAATTTAAAACATGTTTGTGTTAATCAACAAGTAGGAAAAATTAGTCTCCAGGACAACTAGAACATTTACAGGATAGTTTACTTTTTCTCCCATTTTCTGTGTTTTCCATGAGTGAAAAAATTGGTCTATCATTTTCCAGGTTGCATGGGAGCCGTGATGTATTATAAAAAGAAATAAAATAAAACGTTTTCGCGTATATATATTTTTTTAATCCATTAATCGCTCCATGGGAAGCCTAAGTCACGCCCTTCTGCTTCCGGTCCATGTGTCCCCTACTGGCAAAAAGAAAACAAGAAGTCAATGGAGTGATAAAAGTTTTTTTCTGATGCTGTTTGACAGCATGCGCCATGGACGAATTATCGACTCCAGCCCTAACATCATCTACATCTCCTTCTGGGGCGTATGACCATCCCTAGTTGTAACTCATTGTAAGAAATGGATTTCTCAATTCTTATCAGATGCTAACTTTCCTGTTGAAGGAACACATAGATATGTTTAAATCTAACTCAGATTTGGACTTGACCATGAATTCCATTGTCATTCTCGAACAGCCCTGACTCACATTAATAATCATCTGGTCACATTAATAATTATCTGGTAATTTCAAATATCCAAATTCCTTTAGAAAATACCGCATGACCTGCAAATTAAAATCTGATCGCTTCATTATATTTTATCAGATTTTATCCTCTATTCTGAGTAAACACTCTGTGGTAACCAAAAAGCATGACGACCACTTTAGAGAAAGTCCACACAAGAATTTGATCCATAAATGCCTCTTCAAATTATTTTAGGCCTTCTTGATTCTTCATTTAGAAATTATTGATACTGCTTTTTTTCATTTGTAAACATACATAGACTTAGTTTGAGAGCTCATCAAATACTGGTCATTGATTATCACATGATGAAAGAAGACGTTAGAAATCTACTAAGGGTTTTCCTTAAGTAAGAGAGACGATTAGCTGGGCGTAGCTGGAATAAACTGTACAAATAACGCCTAACTGTTGCTTTAAGCGTTGAAAATTAGTACGTAAAAAACTAAGAAACAGACACAGACAGGATGTTTAATGCATGAGCTATCACTTTTCCTTCTGTACGTCTTATCATGCTGATTCTCGGTGCACTTTTTCGCTATGCATCTCTAGAGATTACGATCTGCAAATCAGGATTTTTCTCACTTCAGAAGCTCCCCTGTTTTAGCCTGTCAGAATAAAGTGTTGGTATGACTCCATCCCTCTCTCACAGCAAAAAAGGGCTGCACTTGTATCATGTTTCAAGCCATTACCAGCAAAGCCTAGCCCTGGGAAAGCAATGACCAGTGAGCGGTCAGGGAATGGAAGAGAGAAGGCCCGAGGAGCTGCTATCCATCACTCCTTTTAGCTCTCCTCTCATCTTTCCGCTGCCTGTTGACACAGACGCTCACCAGTAAAGATGGGATGGAGGGAGAGGACTACCACGCCCATGTGGGGGGTCAGGGCAGACTGATGAAGGCTGAGAGTAGGCAAGAGAGGCAAGATGAGAGGAGGGATAGTAAATGAACTTGTCTAGTGGATTTGATGTCATTAGAGCCTGCTGCAACCGCCTAATCTCCACAAGCAAGAGGCAAAGAAAAATGAATGAGAGCCACACTAGATTAAAAGAGAAGAACACATCCTACAGCAGAAAAAAAAAACAAAAAAACCCTCACACGTTCTCGGTGTGATAATTTAAAAACGGGAGTGAATTTGTTATTAAAATAAAATTGGAGTATGACTTCATCAAATAGTTTGTTGAAGGGAACAACACCATATAGAGCAAGGCATTGTGCATGCCATAGTGCTTAGGAAGGGGATGGTGGAGCATTCCATAAGCTGCAAATCCTTCAACACAACTAAAATACAAGACAGACACACAACGCTGAAGGTGACGGGACCAACAGCAACATAAGAGAAAATCTGCTCCACAACAGGTTCTCTGTACATTCTTCCCTCCTGAAAGTTACCAACCGAAATGCACCATTTCTTTGATGGGGTTCTTGAATCACATTTCAAACACTCCTCTTTGAGCTTCTGTGTAGCATATTAAACTTTACTGGGGCAGTAAGTGACCCAGGAAACCTGAAAAAAAGCTACAACCCCATAATAAAGCCATACAAATACCGGTTTTTCGCCGCCAACTCACCAACATTAAGTGAGCTGCATGCTGATTGGCCAGTTTACAACAGTGGCTCTAATGCTGCATTCAGACCAAGCCCGTCAGCGTCAAGATTACATGTAAAGTCTATGGCAGAGTACGTCAGAGGTCTGTCAAGGGCTCTGTGATGCGTTGAGTACGTTGGCTCCGTCAACGATGCTTGCGTTTCATACGGCAACGTATGAAACATTGTCTAGCTTTATCTAGCTAATAAAGCCAAGCCACTCTCTCGATACGGTCCACCATAGTTCAGAACGTATGGCAACAGAGGAAGCAATACGTTGGTGACGTTGTTTTTTTTGCTCAGAAGCAGGCTATGGAAGCCAAAAAGTACATACGTCAAACTTCCTCCGTTGGGAGCGTTACTCGACGTATCCAATGGATGCGGTCTGAATGCAGCATTAGACGATTGGTTTAACAGTTCGTTGGGGAGCCCAAGCCACACCTGCTCTCTGGGTCCACTACTGTCAAATAACAAATGACAGTCAAAGATACAATAAGTTATTTTCTGATTCCTTTTGAACCGTGGTATGGATTGAACGTGTGATTTCTGTGGATTTTAAAGACACATTTTGATGCAAAGAAAACGATTATTGTCAACCGGTGGCAAAAGTACCTTCAGGTTTTTAATGATTTTTTTTTGTTTGTTTTGGCCAGAGGACCCATGGTCCAACCCGAATGGGAGGAGACTTCTAGTTCACACTGCCCAAAACATAAATGCCGGCGCTGTCCCCTGAGCGTCAACCAATCAGAGAAACTCACTGTAATGATGTCTCCCGACGTTGACATTGTCTAGCAAGCCACGATCAGCCATTATTTGAAACGTCCAGCAGAGAAAGCTGATAGTTTTGACACCTTGGACACCAAGGTGAATGCGAATTTGAATACAAGGACCCCCGAAATTCTTCAGGTAAATTTGTAATTTAAACAGTAGGTTATATACTGTAATATTTTAGAGAATTACACGTTCGTTGAGCAATTATCTCTGAGATGACCTGAAGGGATGTGATCAGAGAGCTTGTGAGTTGATTGGTGTCCTAGATGTTTAACTGGAAAAGGAGAAAAATATATAAGTAGAGATGACAAATATTCATCTTGTCCAAGTGATGAGCTTTTCTGTTGTGACTGAAATATAAAATTGGAAACAGTAAACGGAAGAACGTCACTTGGATGCATTGCGAGACGTCTTTCTAACAAGAACAAAAACTACAAATTTAATAAAAAAACAAAAAAACAATGTATGAGACGTTTAAGGCTAAAACAAGCCTTACTAGGACCATAGCTACCATATAGCTAATTTCTTCCATAATCTTTTCACTTTTATAGACTCACCTCCAATGGATTTCAGTGGTTGACACAAGCATGTGACGATACCATCTCACCTTAGGTGCAAAAATGTTTGCTATCATAGTGGGGGCAGACCTCTTCTTTTCCTTCAGGTGTACCCAAAGGCAAAGCGTTAGGGCAGCTACCCTGCTGGAAAACTTGTTTAGCAGTATTTATGCTTTGTATTGTATCTTTACAACCCTTAAGCATATAAGGTGGATAAACTGAAAAAGGGTCGCCATAACCATTACAAATATCGTGAGCCTTTCTTAAGTCATGGCTTTCCACGGCCTTAAAGTAGTAGCTGAGATTATGAAGAATTTTGAACGAGGTTACATCAGAACAGTCTTTTATGGGCTTACACTTATTTGGATTTCAAACTTTGACAGAGAAAACCTTTGTCAGCCACAAGCTCTCACTCTGAATAAGTTTAAATGTTCTACATTTCCTCTTTTTTGCATTGTCCCAAAGGGAGCGGTGAGTTCCACAGCTGGAACAGAGCTCTCATGTAAGCCTGACATCTGCCCAGCTGTTGCACAAAATCCCCAGAACAACACAGGCTTAGGCCAAATAGCATGCAGCATAGACAAAGGGGGCGGATCCAGCAAATTAAGGTCTAAAAAAAAAAAGAATAAAAAAATCCTAAAGAAAAATCAACATATCTGTAAAGATTAATGTATGTTTAGGTGTTTTTTGCCAGAGGAAATCTGAGGCTCTAATGAAAGTGAGAGTAAGTTTCAAGCAGCAGGGCTTATTTTAAAATGCTAAAGGAAAGAAGAAGGACTGACACGAATAAAAGAAAAACTTAAAACTGGGTAAGAAGATGGCAGAAACATCTTTTCAAGGTTTTAAATCAAGGACTTACACTGTTTAAAGTAGATCTCTTACATTTGTCATGCTGGCTTTAAGACAAACTTTAGGCTAAACCTAAAAATATTTGTTCAAATTATTTAAGTGAAAAACACTGAAAGGGGCATTATTACCAGTAAATGTGTCTTTACTAACATTGTAAACTACAGTAAGTTTTGGTGTAATTGCTTTAATGCTGTTTCTTATCTTCAAAAAAAAAGAAATCTGTCATTCAAAAACTGTGTCTGAAGCATTTTCCTTAAAACATATTTTAGATAAGTGTATTCCCTTGTGGGGTTCCCTGTTTTGTATGGTTTGTCTGTAGTGGTATGACGGGTATAAATTAAACAGTCTTTCTTTTTTTCTTTAGTTTATGCCTAATAACAAGTTGACCTTCTAGGTATCAAAGCTCCATGCTCTATAAACAGTCTGAAACCAAATGGTCATGGGTAATTATTACCTGCATTATTCAGCAAGTAGATTGGGCTTTATGTCAGCTCAAGCCACTTCAAGAATTCAGCATGCTAAGATAATTGAAACCTCATCAGCACAGCCAAAGTATTTTATTTGCCCTTCATGAGCCTAATAAATGCTATGTCTTATATATTTACACACCAATATATATTGTTTGATAACCAAACAAGAATGTTGAATTTTAATGACTTAATAAGCTATAGAAAGTCAGTTCTTGTAAGGGCATTGGTTTTAGAGTTATAGGGATAGGGTTTCACAAGGGTGAATGAATGAGACCTTGTATATTCATTAAAGTGTCAAACTAGAAAAGCACTCTGAAAGCACAGACCTCAGCTCAGTCAAACCAAAAGTTTTGATCTATGAGTACCTTAGATACAAAGATCATAAAAAAACATACATTTAGCAGATGGATTCACGCTAATATCAAAATTAGTTTAGTAATTATTAGCGAAAATAACTTTTTTGGTAATGAGGGTTTTCCGATCACCCTCAATTTCTAATCACTTGTTCCAAGACCCATTGCAAAAATTCAAATCTAAGCAATATTCAGCTACAACTTTCTGAGTTGTGTTGCTAACAAACAAAGAAATTCTGGTGAGAACATAACCTCCTTGGTGGTGGTTATAACCCCTACCGACCCATAACTTACACAAATGTAGGCTGCAACTGCATTTTTTTCAGTAAACAAGACATAACCCTACAGCAGATAAATGGTTACAGCAAATGAATAAATGTAAGATATTAAATAAGAAGAGCTTTACCCCAAAATGTGATTGCCTGATCTCACTGATCAGGCAATCATGTCTCTGATCTCACTGATCTCATTATGTTGTTAACTAGCTCAGCCACCTACCCACTTTTTTTATTCTTAAGCTAAGGGTGGAAGTTGAAACAATTATACAAAAAAAGCAAAAAAATAAGAAGCTCAGACAGGGTTACTGCTTTATAGTAAAAGAATAACTAATCTAAAAGTCGTCCATCATTTTGACAGATTAGTATTCTTCTGACCATTTGGTGCAGACACCCAGACATTTTCACTTTTGCGCAGGCACACAGGTAAATAAAAATAAAAATCTCAGATCTGGATCTCAACTCCACTAGATAAGTTCAGATCTCCCCAATTAATACATCACCTTAACTGGGGGCTGACAGAGTTACTGAGGCTTTGGAGCCTCAGTCCCAAGAAGTCGTCGTTGTTACAACCAGTACATTCTACGGCATTTCCTGAAGCTGAAGGTCGTTTAGAGAGTCTTTCCGACCTCTGATCACTTCTGGATCTGGCGTGTGTGTGTGTGTATAATGAGAGTGTAATTTTTCCTAAATTAAAAACTTTGGCTGTAATAGGGCCTAATTCCATTCTCCAGTGTGTCAGCAGAGCGCTGATTCAGCCTCCAGAACAACGTCCAAACCCCTATTAGTAGAAATATTTTAGAGTACAAAAATCCAAAACTTGATGACAACAACCTCTGTAGCAATCCTGCTATTTAATTGCCCATCAATGGGTGAGCCTTTCTGTGACCTCTGATTTGGACCCATGTCAATTTTTTAAAATGCTAGAAAACAAGGTGACAACCAAATCACACCAGTGCATCCCTGAGTTTTGTCACATTTCGGTTTATTCTTTTTTTTTTCCTCTTTTGAACAGTATCCGTTCCCAAGCACTAACGATTTCTAACGAAGCGTAATTACAAGACAAAATTTGGCAGAAACTCTGACACAAATCTGTCATTTCCATAATGGAAAACGGCCCCTGTATTTTTCTTCACTGAGATTTGGAGCTAAAAAGGCTCTTTTAGGCTTTTTACTTGCAGCTGTCAACATACATCAAAAGGACAGCGTTTTATTATTTTTCGGGGAAGCAAAGGAATGCGTCTCTGAATTCAACCCGTTGATGGAAGAGCTGATGTCAGACAGCTAATGCAAGTGCAACTTCATCATTCTGCATGAATGGCTGCTCTGCTTCATATTTCTGCTCATCCTCATTATGTGTACATGTTATTTTGTGTCTGTTACTTGTTGCATTTTCCTTTTTTTTCCAAAACTGGTTCTGCTTAGGTGAATTTAATTGCCTCTTTAAGCTACTATGGAATAAATCCAACATCATGACTAAAAGTTGTACTTGTTTTTTGTTATGGCTTTTACGGACATAATATTACAAAATCAGTATCATAATGAGTGGCTGCGGAAATCACACAGACAACCACTCATTTCATGTAAATGCTCCTCCACGTTCTTTTAATAGCACCATTGCCACATTCAATTTGCCTGTTTATGTCAGAAGAGAAGACAATTAAAGCCATTACTGCAAACCGCACCAATCAGGCTTATGGGATTCTGTTCCTGCTGTCCATGCCTATGAGCCTGCTATTTGAAACCGCATGAACAGAATTGAAAACCATCCCAGTGATAAATCTGTGATAACAACAATATAAATTATACCCTTAATTTGGATTTGAATAAAGTTTGTAAGATATTCGTGGGTGTTTCAAGAGGCAATATTTAAAGGCTTCATTATTGTAGCATACTTGTTACAATATTACTGGTACATGGTTCCATCTTTTATGTATACACTAACCTCACAGCTTATATAATACATCCCAGTATCAATCCTATGAGTTTGTAATGGGAAACGACAGGGATGGCTGTTTTTTGTTTTTTTTAAACATTTTTTAAAAATTGTATAAATTGAAGTTTTCCAGGCTGGTAATCAAGCTGAATTTATTTCCTAACCTGACAATTCAATATAAATAATAATGATAAAAAACATAACTTTTCTATGAAATGTTCTCCTTAAATAGTGGGTCAAAATATACATCAAGCATCACACACTCCACAACAATATAATCCATCCATGAGGGAAACCCAGGCAAAACATTAAAGGTGTTTAAATAAAAAGTGGGTATCAGCAATAAAAACAGAAAACACAACATCAAAAAGATCAAGAACATCAAAATACAGTATATTACCATTATGAAATTCCAGATATTACTAATCAAATCATATGGGGCAGTTCTAAACAGATGGGTTTTTGCCTTGATTTAAGGGAACTCAATGTTTCAGCAGTTTTGCAGTTATCTGGAAGTTTGTTTCAGATGAGGGGAACATAAAAACTCAAAGCTGTTTGTTCTAATTCTAGTAGAGTGGAATTAGAGGACCTGAGTGGTCCCTTATCTACAGGAAAGGTTAATGGTGGTTCAATACCTCCAACTTCCATTTCCTGTGTAAACAATCTTTATATCGGTTAAATCTTATTCTGTAAAATTGACCAATGCTAACATACAAGCCATTAGCTTTTGCCTCTGGATGCACCTAACATACATTTATACTAAATAAAAAGGTTTCCCCTAAAATTTTTAACAGAACTTCTCTTTAAAAGGATAGTTTATAATTTAGAAAAAAGAAGAACACGAAAATAAAACATCAGTTTAAACATTAGTTCATGTACTGCCCTAAGGCAAAGAGTTAAGATTAAAAACCTCACTTAAACATTTAATTATATTAAGTAATTAATTAATTATTGGTTCAAAGTAAAAACCACGTCTCCAGAATAAGCCAAACCAATTGAGAACAGTCAGTGTGTAATTGCCCAGAACATCCGTTAATATCATCTAAAGATCTACCATGTAACAGTGTAGAGAAGTGTGAAATGTATGATTAATGTTGTGTTGTCAGTGTAAAATTTAAAAGCAACATCAGTGTTTTTTTGTTTTTTTATCCAGTGAACTTAAAATCGCAGAATACACGGAGGAACTTGGTGACATTCTTCAGAGACGGGCTGTCAAACGTCTGAGGGAGATGTAAGTGGAATGGCACCAAATCAAAACAGAGCTGCAATCCCTGAGAGTCAATTATGGTTCAATTAAGTCTTCATTCCAGAGGTAAGCACTAATTTTGTTCAAACATACAGAAAAGGCAAAGTTATAAACGTTAAAAAGTTAACTGAAACAATTTCCTAAGGTGAACCTTTTTCTGGCAACATATTTTTGTGTTTCCTTATTACGGCCTAGAAAAACACCATAGCTGTAGGAATCAATGCTAAAGGAAAATGTAATTTACTCAAGAGAGTTTCATCCTTTATTCCCCCAATCAGTTTTTTGTCCTTGACATTTAACGGTAATATAAAATAAAATACTTAGCTTTCTGTTTTTAGTGTTGCTAGCAAGGAAATCTAAAGAGAGCTACTGTACTTCTGCTAATTACAAATAAAACATTTTGTTCAGTTTCATTTGAATTCAACATTTATAAATCAAATGTCATCCCAGTGCAACGTAATCTACAATTAATGTCCTGTTAAGCCATGTTTTTTTTTACATGGTTGTTTTTTGTTTCCTTTTTAAGAGGTTCTGGCTGATTTTTTTTTCTCTTATTCTTAAATATAATATATATATATATAAACAGTTGTGAAAGATTTACTCTTAAAGCTGTAAAAATCTGGAATATACAGGCGTTCGAAACAAAGCAATTAATATCATACTGAAATTGAACATTTATAATTTAAGCCTATATAAAGTAAAAAGTAATAAAGCCTTTTCATATCATAAACAATAAAATAGTAAAATAAGACTTGGTGTCATTAAATGGTATATTTACCTAATTGGAGCTAAGAGATCCCAACTTATTCACCATAATGGTACAGAAGAATGCATGAAAGGCAAACTCTGTGCGCTCAAAGTTTACATATACAAAAAAAACAACTGTATTTATTCTGCTGTTAAAGGACATTTTTAGATCACATCTGCAAATAATTTTCAGCTCAAACTGAACCTAATCTTAACTGAAACTCTCCAAACTTGTTTCACTCAACATTTCCAGCTCTATAACAACTCTATCGACAATGGACATTTTTCTAATAGTAAATGCATTTTAAATCTTAAATTGTTATACTTAAATGTTGATTTATCTTTGTCATAAGAGCTATTGCACTGTATTGTCACATTGTTTGCACTTAATATATATTTTTTAAATGTTTCATTTGTTTTTGTCTTGTCCACTACCACATGGGCTGGTGCCTTTCTTGTCCAGGTCTCCTCTGTGAAAGAGGTCCCGATCTCAATGTTTTTTTCATATATATATATATATATATATATATATATATATATATATTTACAAATAAAGACTTACTGAATGCTGGCATCATAATCAAATGTTCAAGCAAACTTTAATCTGACATGAGGATTTGATTTACAAGGAAAATCTCACAATATCACCTGACAAAACAGTTAAGAAAAGTGAAGTTTAAAGATTTTCACAATCACCCGTCTTGCTGTAGATGAATCAATCAGAAACAAGGATATGAGGATTGAAAAATTGTTAGAAAATGTTGAATGCTCATAGCTGGATTGTTTGAAGGCCTTCTCTCCACACCGCGTAGTTGTAAGTGTGGGATACATCGTGGTAGGTTTCACCGTTTCACAGATCACGACCACAGAAAAGCCCTTTCAGTTGTGCCACAAAAGCTAACTTCTAACTGATTTGGTTATTTGACAAATAATCATCATGAAATCATTATTCTGTCAGAGGAAAATAGTGTTTTTACAAGCAGTTTCCACATAAGACCTTACAACATCCAACAGTTCCCACCCCGATTAGGGCGAATGACTTGTGCTGCGATAATTAGCATTGGATCTAATTGCAGCCAAGCTGATGCCTCGCATGCGATACATTATCAAACGTGAAAAGCTGAC
The DNA here is from genome assembly GCA_028564705.1 of Apricaphanius iberus. NCBI lineage: Eukaryota > Metazoa > Chordata > Actinopteri > Cyprinodontiformes > Aphaniidae > Apricaphanius > Apricaphanius iberus. Next base: position 784,826 of record JAPXFQ010001311.1, read on the forward strand.
TTCATGTGTCTTCCCAACTGACAGCTCTTGCCTGTCCGTTTTCCTTTGTGTTCCTCTCAGGGCACTGAGCCAGCAGTGTCACTCCCCCAAAATGTCTGAGTCTTGGAAGGAAGGGAGTGTGCGTGTGTGTGTGTGTGTGTGTTTGTGCAACATGTGTGGGTGCGGTTGCATGGCTGTCAGGCTGAAAGCTGGTGTGTTGTGTTTGTAAAAGAGAGCGAACAAAGAGAAGGGGGTGAGGGTTGGCACTAGACATCAGTCATTCCTGACAAGTGGCGGATGGAGTACTGACAGCTCATGACTCTGATGTGTTCATCGCCTTAGGAATGAAATACTGCTTAGATGGCTTCAAACTGGACGTGGAACAAGTTGGGATTTTATATTTTTTTGGAATACAGAAACAAATAAATATTTTCATTTATATTCATATTTTTATTTAAAGTGTACTAACCCTGAAAGCATTTAATCACTTCCTTTGCTTTCAGTGACACGGCCAAAGCAATGCAGAACAAGCAGCTGTATTTACACAGCCGTGCCGAGAAGCAGTGTAAGCTGCAGGCAGCAAATGTCATCTGGTGCTGTTTGCCTAAACAATGGACAGATAACCAGACTCAGAGCGTTCGAGGGAAGTTGGCAAATTTTCTGGGTCACTTAGCAGTATTAGAACACCCGTGCATCTTGGCACCGTATGGAAACATGTCTGACAGACAATCCCTGGCATCACTTTTTAGTAAAGTAGCATAGCTTGCATAAGTAACATAGGTACACATAACACAAAGTCACACATTGTTGTCACATGTTAAAAAAAAGACAAAAAAAGATCAATCCTCTGATCCTTTTTTTCAAGATGAAAACAGTCTCTTGATTCTATCCTTGCCAGTCCATTATTAAGATCATATTGGGCACCTATTATGACTTAAAATATAACATATAATATATAACTCTTCTTAAAACAAAGGTGAAACATTTAAATATTTAATACACACGTCTGGTTAAACATTGAGCGACTGCGTTTATTGAAAACAGTTTCATATATTCCGTACCCATCCCTCTTCCACAAACCCTTAATTAGCTTTTAGCTTGTTTAACTTCTAACAGCTTGAGCTCAGCCTCCAGGGCGTCTTCTCCCTGCCCACACGGAGAGCCAATCAGCACCGATTCTGATTATACCGACAGTCCAGTTGTTGCCAGATCAGAACACAGTGTAGATATCTTCCGGCTGACGCCTGTTTAGTGACTCTGATACATTACACACAGAAGGCTTTTGGTTTCTCTATATAGCCTACTGTTAAAGAGGCACTTCCTGAGAATGTAATGAATGAAATCTTGATCACCAGATATACTCACTAACACCTTTATAAAATTGATTTAAGTATCTTTCTATCATTCAAATAGTGGCTGCAGCTGGCCACACAGTTGCCTAATCTATTTTTTTTAATATCGACTTTTTAAAACAAATTTCGGCCAATGGCCGATACAGAAACATTTTTGAATTTAACAGCCCGATATATCTCATCAGATCTCTAACTGGAACCATACAATGAATAGTTTAGAGCTAAGAATACTTCTATGTCAAAATGTACGGTTAAAGATAGAGACTTCAATCTAACTGAAATTCTTTGGTAAGACTAAGGAAGTGTGGTTTAAAGAGACTGACTGAGCTTGAGGCGTTTCATAAAGATGAACATTTTAATTTCAAAGTTTCAGACTCTAGGTTTGTAACTGCAGCAAAAGCCAATGTAAAAAAAGTTACAGTGGTTCCAAATAGCAATGGGCGCCATACTTTTCCTTCATTTTTTTTTCTCCCTTACACTTCTCAGTTATTCTCTATTTTATGTGGGGAGTATCAGGTAAAATCCCTTAAAAAGGTATTTAACTGTAATGTTACAAAATAGTAGCAAGGCACTGGATTTCAAATACAAAATCACATTTGATGGAGTGCAAACACCAGGCAAGAAAAGTTTGTCCTAGTAGCACAAAGGTACAGCCACAAAAAGGTGCCTTCTAGTAAAATAAATCTCTCCAACCCCACCTCTTCTCCTTTTGGTGGTTTTTAGCCAGAACTCGAATTATATTACTCACATTCGCTGCTCTGCTGCCCTGACACCTGCTCATACGACAAGTTTTCAAATTTCCTTTTCTGTGACTGGTGCCTTCAATATGTTCCACTGTTCACACTTCAGCCGGGCTAATAAGGCCTGAAGTTGAACAAGAACATGAAGATCAGCATTTATTTTAGAGAGTGTTGGGGCTATACAGGAGCTTAAGGCATATGTAATGAATCTGTGAAACCTTCTGTGTACAATGATGTCGGGGATGTTGTGATGTTATTCAGCTGCTTTAGTTCAAATTCGTGTTTCCTAAAGTAAAGACAGTATTTTTTTCCAGTTCCTCTCGTTCCCATGCATCAAGGTGCGTATGCTATGGCTAAAACGCGTTTGATGCCCATCAACTCAAGATAAAAGCTGTGAGTAAGAGCCTCTTGTTTTAACCAGAGAGCAATATGTAGGCATTCCGCAAACATGCAGCTCAATAAAAACATATTAACAGCAGTACTGGAGGACGAGCAGCACTTTGGAGAAATGTACTTAACAGCAGATTTCTTTGTTTGATCTGTCAGTGTGCAAACAAAAACCCAGCCATCTTTTGAATAGCCAGAACTCAATTTTCATTCTACCGCTCCTCTTTGTGGGAATATGAATACACAAATGAAAAGGAATACCTTTTTTTTAAAATCTTTTTACGTAGATTGAAAATGAATGAACACCTTTTTTTGTGTGTTCCAGTTTGGTAGCTGGATGATTGTCTGGATGAATTGAGAAAGATTTTCTTTTAGCATGAAAGACTGTCGGGGATTACAAAAAAAAGGCTGCTCCTCATTGAAGTGGTCATTTTTTTAGGTTAACACTATAGGGCTTCACTTATTCTGTGTAATAAGCCATGTCTGACCTTTCCATGCCAACTTTGTACAATTAGCAATGGTTCGTTTTAAGCCAGAGTTCTAATAATGGTTGTGAGTAGGCATGGGTCGGTTTGTGATCATTTGGAAGCAGACTAAGGTCTTCCTTAGGCAGACATTTTGTAGACAGTGTCAGGTGAGTTGGAAATGTATCCAGTCTCTTTGGAGGATAGTGCAACTCACTTTATATACTTTTGTTTTTCTGGTAAACTGTCTAAATAATTGTATTATAGCCATATTGGTATTATGAGTGCCCATGCTCACGAGTGCGGCTTGGAACCCCAGTCACGGCTTTTGGACCCCAAACAAATCCCCTGCTCGACTGTAAACGGCATATGCATGCAGGTGTTTTCATTAATAGCCTATTAAAGCCTTGTAAAGGCTGTTTTTGGCTGACTTTTCAAGTATACCCTGTACTCATTGTGTTGTGGTTGGCTGTAAAAACGGCAGTTACCAAATTAATCGGTGGCGAATAAAAAAATTAAAAAACAGTGCATGAATGATACTTCTGTGATGGACTGGCGACCTGTCCAGGGTGTACCCCGCCTCTTGCCTGTTGACAGCTGGAGATAGGCACCAGACCCCCCCGCGACCCCTTGAGGAATAAGCGGTTCAGAAAACGGATGGATGGATGAATGATAATGACCCATGTAATGAACCACCATTTATTTTATATACATTAGATACAGAAAAAAAAGGATCCGAATGGACATGCGAGGTGGATAAACAAGGTAAGAAATGTGTGATTAAACATGTTCATTCTTCGACATTTCTGTTGATCTAACTCTAGATCTAACAGTTTTAGTTTTGGTAGCATATTCTTTAGCACGCAGGATTTGCATAGCCTACTGCTGGAAGTTGATGTTAAGGATTAATGTTTACAGCGAGGAAGTGTTGACGCCACTCAGCCCTCCCCCAGACGTACCTCGTTCCAACAGGCAATGCCTCCTTTTGCTTTTTCAAACCGTAACTGTAGCTGCCGGAATAATCTGGAGAGGGGGTGAGTTACTCTTCAAAGGGCACATAATGCATCTTTATAAATAAGTCTGTACAAAACGTATACAAAAAATTAAATAAATAGATAGATGGTTTTTATTCATGTTTGAAGTTTTTATAGACACGCAGCAGAAAAAGTAGAAAAAAGTGAAATTTGCCTAATATGTCTCCTTCAAACAAAGAACATTTTTTAAAATTATTTAGAAATGGAGGAAACTGTCAAATCAAGTGGGCCAGCTACTGGTACCAATCTATACCATGTTTTTGGTTTTTTTAGGGATCGACTGATATGGATTTTTTAGTGCCGATGCAGATTTTTTTGCATCAGCCCTTACCTGCCGATTTTATTAAGCCAATTTTTGCAGCCAATACTGATTTTGCTCCCTCAATTTACATCATATATCATCATGATAACCAATGTTTAAAGTACCAATTTAACATTTATGGATGTTTAAAAAAATATTTAAAACAATATTTAACAAATAGTATACATAGGTGAGATAGAACAAGTAACAACAGGTAGATAAACAATATAAAAAAATATAAAAACATTTGAGTTAGAACAAGTAAAAAAGAATTCAGTGCTGAAAAGTTGCATCATTAATTGTGAAAATAAATATTTAAGCATAAATTAAATAATGACACAATAAAGGGCACAGTGTGCAAAAATGCTGGGGAAAAACCATCGGCGACCGCAGCAGCCACTTATCGGCCGATGCCGATACACTTAAAAAAACGCAAATATTGGCCCGGTCTATCCCTAATTTCTTTATATTAAAATTTTTCAAAACTGCTGGGGTTCTTAAATTCTATTCTTACAGTTTACAACCTGTAAGAAAACAGTAACGTTTTTTTTGTCAGTTTTGTCTTGTTGCCTTTTAACTGTTTGATGTCAGCCTACTACACTTTTGCTTTATATAAAAGGTCAATAAATCTGGTTGATTATTAAACTTTGCAATTGGCACTGCAAAGTTAGCTAAAAAAAGTTAGCACTGTAAAGTTCAAATAAACAAGAAAAAAATCTATACAAAATAAGTGTACAAAGAAACTAAAAAGGCACAGTTTCAGAACGGCTAAAGTGAACCCTTCTACTTTTGATTTGACACCAGAGAAAGTGGCCGAGTCTCCAGAGGTTTTTTTTTCTGACTGTATGCAGCTTAGAGTAGGAAGACCACTTAGAAGTGAGACTCCACCGTCCCTTTGCTTCCAAGGAACACAGGGCAGGTTGTTTAGAAATATTTCCAAAATAAAATAAAAAACTAAATGAAAAGAAAGAGGGGGCAGAGATGGAAGCATTGCTGGAAGGGCATAAGAGAGCAGCAGCAGTCAAACTGGTTGTTATTTCTCACTGAAATGTCTAATACAGCTTGATTTAAGATCAGATCTAAAGATTATCTTTGAAGGAGAAATTATTTTATAAGAGATGACGGATTGCAGGTTATAAGTTTTGTGTAAAGACATACTGATGTCAAATCATCAAGCATGTTCTTGATAAAAGACTGGCAAAGCAAATAATCCATATGTTAACTATAATTCACATATCTTTAATGATAAACCAAAAACCAATTGGATTTACAAAGAAGCCACAGACTTGGTAAACCTGCTGGTATTTCTGCGTGTCTTTAGATGCAACGTCTTGTGCTAATTGGCTAAGACGTGAACAGACTTCAACCTCTCGCCGCCTGTAAACAGAGCTTCCACTGATTCAGCTAACTGCCTAGCTGCTAACGACCAAACAATATTGTATAAGACCGTGCTCGACGCTTTGCAAAACGCTGACACTACTCACCCTCCTGAGCCCTTTTCTATAAAAGGCATCAGAACCCATCCATCTATCACTCCCCACCAAATCAACTCCGGCTGGGAGTAATGTAAATGTAAATGAACTGAGTGGGCAGAAGGAGATGGAGGGAGAGTGAAGGGAGGGCTTGGAGTTAGATAGATGAGAGGCTGCTTTCCTCTTGCCTTCGTCGTTTCAGCGTTTGAACGTTGCAGCCTATTCTCTCCCCGCATTCCCAACACTCGTCTTCCAGGCTATTATCCCATTGGTTTGTGTGTCTTTTTCAAGGTTCTGCCGAGGCCCTTTTGCCTCGTTGGAGGGTGAGAGTGTTCATTAAAAAATGTGAGTGAGCCGAAAGCAGTTATTCGAAATGTGATGGTATTTTTGCCTCACTTTGTGAAACGACTTAAAATTCTAACCTCTAAAGCAGAGCAACTTCAATGAAAAGCTCTTATTTTTTCCCAGTATCTAAATAATTCACATTCCTGAACATAACCTAAACAGTTCTGTTTTTTTCAACAAACCAGAACCGTAAGCTGAAACTTATCAGTTAGCAACTTTAGCTGGATAACTCTGGACAACTGAAACGGTTTCTGGAAGAATATCAAGGTTTTCTGTTTCGTTTGCTGTCTCCTTGGCAATCAAAGATATAAAAATACAAGTTCTGACATCTCTACATTAGAGATTGTTAGCTGAGAAAAATCAATCCCGGAACACACTCCCCGCGCTACTAGGAGATAATATTAGCAACACACTTATGTGTGAAAGTTACCACAGACTAAAGGTGCCCCCAGTAGGAGCTCAAAGGGCCTATCAGAGTTCAGAAGTAATTTTGTGTACAGTATATGACTAATGTTTACATACTTTTTGAATATATTTATATTTGTGTTCAATATACACTACCGTTCAAAAGTTTGGGGTCACATTGAAATGTCCTTATTTTTGAAGGAAAAGCACTGTACTTTTCAATGAAGATAACTTTAAACTTGTCTTAACTTTAAAGAAACACACGCTATACATTGCTAATGTGGTAAATGACTATTCTAGCTGCAAATGTCTGGTTTTTGGTGCAATATCTACATAGGTGTATAGAGGCCCATTTCCAGCAACTATCACTCCAGTGTTCTAATGGTACAATGTGTTTGCTCATTGGCTCAGAAGGCTAATTGATGATTAGAAAACCCTTGTGCAATCATGTTCACACATCTGAAAACAGTTTAGCTCGGTACAGAAGCTACAAAACTGACCTTCCTTTGAGCAGATTGAGTTTCTGGAGCATCACATTTGTGGGGTCAATTAAACGCTCAAAATGGCCAGAAAAAGAGAACTTTCATCTGAAACTCGACAGTCTATTCTTGTTCTTAGAAATGAAGGCTATTCCGTGTGAGAAATTGCTAAGAAATTGAAGATTTCCTACAACGGTGTGTACTACTCCCTTCAGAGGACAGCACAAACAGGCTCTAACCAGAGTAGAAAAAGAAGTGGGAGGCCGCGTTGCACAACTGAGCAAGAAGATAAGTACATTAGAGTCTCTAGTTTGAGAAACAGACGCCTCACAGGTCCCCAACTGGCATCTTCATTAAATAGTACCCGCAAAACACCAGTGTCAACATCTACAGTGAAGAGGCGGCTGCGGGATTCTGGGCTTCAGGGCAGAGTGGCAAAGAAAAAGCCATATCTGAGACTGGCCAATAAAAGAAAAAGATTAAGATGGGCAAAAGAACACAGACATTGGACAGAGGAAGACTGGAAAAAAGTGCTGTGGACGGATGAATCCAAGTTTGAGGTGTTTGGATCACAAAGAAGAACGTTTGTGAGACGCAGAACAACTGAAAAGATGCTGGAAGAATGCCTGACGCCATCTGTTAAGCATGGTGGAGGTAATGTGATGGTCTGGGGTTGCTTTGGTGCTGGTAAGGTGGGAGATTTGTACAGGGTAAAAGGGATTCTGAATAAGGAAGGCTATCACTCCATTTTGCAACGCCATGCCATACCCAGTGGACAGCGCTTGATTGGAGCCAATTTCATCCTACAACAGGACAATGACCCAAAACACACCTCGAAATTGTGCAAGAACTATTTAGAGAAGAAGCAGGCAGCTGGTATTCTATCGGTAATGGAGTGGCCAGCGCAGTCACCAGATTTGAACCCCGTTGAGCTGTTGTGGGAGCAGCTTGACCGTATGGTACGCAAGAAGTGCCCATCCAACCAATCCAAATTGTGGGAGCTGCTTCTAGAAGCGTGGGGTGCAATTTCTCCAGATTACCTCAACAAATTAACAGCTAGAATGCCAAAGGTCTGCAATGCTGTAATTGCTGCAAATGGAGGATTCTTTGATGAAAGCAAAGTTTGATGTAAAAACAATCTTATTTCAAATAAAAATCATTATTTCTAACCTTGTCAATGTCTTGACTCTATTTTTTATTCATTTCACAACGTATGGTGGTGAATAAGTGTGACTTTTCATGGAAAACACAAAATTGTTTGGGTGACCCCAAACTTTTGAACGGTAGTGTATCTAAAAAACTTGAAAGTATAGACCTGACAGATGCTATTTGTAGCCATGGTGACGTGAGCTGTTTTTTCTTTAGTATCAGTGATATTTCCGTTCAGCTTGACATTGTTTCAGGTGAATCATTCAGTTCGTTGCAGAGCATGTCATGGACCTTATTGCTGTTGAATGATGGATAATCAAATTCGCAAAACATTTGTTGTAACAAGCAGAGAAGAAAATATTTTCTAAAATATTGTCTTCCAATTCATTGCATTTTTTTGTGTGGTAGAAATATCGGTATTGGCACTCGGTATCAGCAAGTACTCAGATCCAAGTATCCCTATTGTATTGGTTTGAAAAAAAGTGTAATTGTTGCATCCCTAATTACAGATATGTATTCCAGGCTCCGAAGCTGCAGTTTCGTTTGAGTATTCTAGATGTTCGCTAAGAACAAATTTGCGAACAGATGGAACAGGAGTCAAAAACAGTAAACTAATCTTCAACTCCCATCAGGTGTTCAAATTATCACAAAGACTCAATTTATGATCTAGAAAAGTTTGAAGTTTTGAAATGGAATGTTTTGTTTGAGCACTGATGAAGTTATTGCTAACCCACTTCTGGTTACAACCTCAGAAGCTTTCCATCACTTTAGGAGCAGTCCAGGAATATAAAACAATAACTGATGATGACAATAAAAGCTCCAGTTTCCAAGAAAAACCTCCTCCTACACCTTTAGATTTTTTTATTGAGGTCTTGACTTGCATTTACATATAATAATAAGATATGGTTCAGTGTCAGCATGTCAAAAATAAACAAGCCTGCTACATACTTTTTTCTCTGAGCTTAACATATCAAGATTTCCCTGACTGTAATGTTTTCTCCTCTGACACTATTGCTGCTGCATCGACTGTCTCCTCTCGTCTTGCTTTGTTCCATTTCCTCCAGTGCTGTCACTTCCAAGGCCTCCGCCACTAAAAGCTAGCAGCCGCACAGCCTCCTAGAGAGAAGCTGGCGACAATCTTTGAAGCTAAAAATAACCGCGGCGAAAATGCAGCATGCTCCCGGATAATCAGAACCCACGCCCATATGCAGGCCTGTTCGATGGAGCCCGCCTGCTAAACTGCTGAGTGGCAAAAGACCTGGATGCGATCGCAATGAGATCGATCTCCTGTGGGAGGGCGGAGGATGTGGAAGGTGGCTCATATCAGCCACATGAAAAATGTGTCACCACGTGCTGACTCTCCGGCATGCACAGAATCACAATCGTCGACTAAGAGAGGGGAGAGGGCGCAGTTCTGAAAATGAATGGACAAGAACTGGAAAGAAATTGGATCAACATGAGTTGTAAATTCTTTTACAGTAACAGCTTCGTTAGAGCATTGTTTTCAGTGACTGACCAGTACAAAAGAAATTGAAAGAATTGAAAATATTCTCAGTTGTTTCTTGTCATATGGCAAATGGGCATTAGCACAATCAAAATGTAATAATCTAAAAGGTTTCATTGACTGTGTGATCAGATTCCTGTAACACACACCCTCTTAGCTTTTAATGGAAGTCCACCAGTACAGAAACCACCATTCAGTTGTACAATGAGAAACCACTCAATGCATTAAATAGCTTGTTTTCTATCACCACGGTACCTCCTTTCTATGCAATCACGCTTTTGTTAAAACTTGTTTAATAATAGAACAAATGCTTACAATATGCAAACAAATGCACACACAAGTATGGCAGGAATGAAAGTACTATCCCTTTAAAATCTCTGAAGCATCGCATTTTGCAAAGTAGCATAAAGGTTCTAAAGAAACTCTTTACAGATGCAAATTTGTCTTGTAATTAACAGGATCTGCTCATTCTCGTTGAAAAAACTAGCAGTCACATTATTCGTTCACCCTTAATAGCATTTCTTTGAGTCGAGTCAGCAGCAGGAGCAGGAGCAGAGGTAATATGAATCAGATGAGCTGACCTTGAAAGACAGCAGGAGACAGAGGGATATCAGTGAAGCCAGGTTCGATAATATAGCTCAGCCTATGATAGAACCTCTACCCAGAACTGCTTCTGAATAGAATAGTTAGACTTACTGCTATCTCGGTCTACATCGAGGCTAATGACATTGTTTATTGCCAAGATGGCCGCAGCATAATGAGCAGACGTTAAGGAGAAAGGTTTGTCTTTTGATGCAGTCATCACTGGATTCCTCAGGTATAACACAAGGTGGAATCAAACCACATTACTTTAGTGTTAATACAGCTGAATTATTTTTCATTATTTACTCTCCAAATATGGCTACATTTCTTTTTTTCATTCAGCGAATTGCCTGATTAGCCTTTGGGTGTATAGTGTGATATATAACCAGTTTTCCACATTTCTACCAGTAAAAACTGCCATTCAGAACTTTCCCACGTGGACTCACGTACATTTTTTAACAGTATATCAAGTTCTTTTTAAGTGTATTTACCATTTTTGGATGGAATACTGTAGGAATCCTCTTTATCTGAAGAAGTGTTTTTGAACATGTTCCCCTGCTTCAGCACATGTTAAAGCTGAGAAGCATCTAAAACATGCAGGGGGATTGTGGCTTGAGGATCAGGGTTGGGAAACAATGGTCTGAGGTATCAGAATCATTCTAGTTGGTTGATCTGGACAGCAGCTTCCTGTAACATGTGCCACCTCGATATATACAGAAAAACAGGAAATCTCATCAATTAGCACCGAATGTTTGGTGCAAGTAAGCTACTTAATTATGAGTTTTACGTTTGTTCAACAAATTTCCAGCATCCACACTGGAACAATTAACACCAAGGTCCCCTAAAAGGAAAACTTTGGGAAAAGTCAAAAGTTGCCCACCAACCATAACGCAAAATTAAAAAAATATCTCCCTTGAATCTAAAACTCACTGATAACTGAATATACGTATATATATATACAGAGTACTATACAGTTTGCAATAGTAAACCAGCTGTTGCAGTCTTCGAAAGTAGTATATGTGGAGAGGTATTTGTAGCTAGCAATGCTAATAGTGTCATTCCCGAATCCCAACTTTTTAGTCCTACATTATGATTAAGTTGTTCTGTTTATTTCCAATAATAAATAGTGTTGTGCACTGTGGTGTGGTCACCTTTAAACCGGTGATGTGAGAATGTTGTAAAGAAAACAATTTGTTCATACAGATGTAGTTGAAGAAAGGAGAATTTTTTATTTTAAAAGGTTCAATATCAAAAATTACAGATCTGTGCACCGATCCGGATGAATCTGACGCCGAATCCCAGAAGAAGTTTGAACGAAGCCACTCTGTATTGCTGCACAGACAGTACACACAATTTTTCATATTTGACTTTGTCACCTCTGAACATACAGCTCCAACTGTACAGTAAGCATACTCAGGTATTAATGCCTTGCTTTTCTGGGTAACTCTCAGCCTAGGGCTCTGCCTTAGAAATGTGCTCCAAGCCTAACCTGAGGCCTCACGGTCCAGTGTGTTATCAGACACTACAATGCCTACATTTATGCTGAGAACCACGGAGAAAGGAACTGCCATTTTATACCTAATCAGGCAAAACTAAAAAAACCAAGGATGTTGTAGCTGGCTTATTTTGTTCATGAATACCAATTCCTTTCATTTATATATATTGTTTGCTTCCAAAATGAACTTCTGTTTTCTGTTCCTTGCTTCATTTCTTTTGTTCTCCATTTTCTATTTCTTCTTGTTACTTGTTCTGATGGTATCACTTGATCTCTCCCATGGCTTACCTCGGTGATTCCCTTTTACAACTTATACTGTATTACCAGATTGCTCTGCTTCCTGGTAACAATAGACCAAATGACCCATACCATCCTGGGGCCCTGAGATTGGACATCTCCGCCTTAAGGTGTTCAGGAACTTTCTTTTAGCTTCTGACTTATTTTCATTTAACAAGAATAAATGCAGCTCACAGGGTTATTTCATATATTCTTCTTCAGAACTAAGTGATGTTGTGACTTTCTTCTCATGTTTGATCAAACAGGAATATTTTATCATTAGTTAATTCAAGGGTTCTTTGACAAAATAACTATTTTAAGCTGATAAGCTCAGTGTGTGTAAAACCAGTTTTATCATTATTAGTAATCTTTTTTCTCATTGGTTTAATTTCTATAAAAAATGTTTTATTTTTGTCCAAAAAGTGAAACAGTGGCCTGAAAATCCATTACAAACTTTTAACCCATTGATTGGGTTATCCAAGCATTTCCAGCCGCAAGACAGTAAACCCTATACGTCGCCAAAAGACGCTTGCACGCTTATTCCTGCTACAAGAATATCAAAGCTGAAGTTCATTCTGGCAGAACAAAGAGGCTTTAGGGTGATAGGTAAAGCCTGTTTCACATTGTGCGATTTTTAAGATGATTTGAGAACCGATTCTCCCCTTCCAACAATCCTAAGGACGTCCTGATTATCATGACGGCTCTGAAGCTAATCCTAACATATATTCCTGGCATGTGTGGTGTATTCAGAGCATTCTGGTCTGCTCAGAATAACATCAGAACCATTCCAATCACAAGTCGGGGATATTCAACATGTTGGAATTGTCTCAGCCCAATAGCACAGTGAGGGTGGTGTGTTGCATGAACAAACAAGCCTGCAGCCTGTTGAATATGACATGTAGTCACGTGTAGCCACACCTACCAAGCCTACACCTTTGTAGGCGTCAAGCCTGCCTCGTCCACCATTTTTATTTACTCCAAACTCATGTTTGAGCTTGTGACATTTCCCCCAGGACTGCTGGACATCTGTTCGTGTGTGGAGTCTCAATATTGCCGGACACAATATACCAAAACGGTCATAACCGTGATTTTCTTCTCTTTGCATGTGGTCTATTAGGGTTCGTAAATTGTACGAACATTTTCTTATCTTGCCGTGTGCACAAGGCACAAGGAAGTAGGCTTAAACACATTCATGTGGAAAGAAGGTTACATTAGCCAGCAACATTTAACTTATTTTTTTTTCCATATCCTGTGTTTTTTATAATTTTTATGCAGAAAAGGTTTTTCAGAGTCAATCAGAAATTTCTCTTCATTTTGTTTGGATTCAACCATAATTTCGTATCATGAATCACCATATTTTATAACTCCTTCAAAGAGCATCAATCTCGAATAAGGCAAGAGACAGGGTTGCTCAACTTGCTATATAAATTGAACCACTAACTCTTGCAATTTGTCAAAGCATAACTTTTTCTAGAAAATAATTAAAGAACCAAACCTTTAATATTTGTTTTTCTTTGCTTCTTACTTGAAAATGAAAACTTGTCTTACAGAGACAATAACGTAAGAAATAAGTGTTCAGCAATGCCAGACCACTATAAGTAGCAACAAATCAATCCGTTATTCAATTCATCCAATTCAAGCAATTAATGTGAGTGGCTGCAGCTCAGTGGTAGAGTTATTGGTCTGTTACTTGGAAATTGTGGGTTTGATTCCAGCTTCCACCTGCTACATGTTGTTGTGCCTTGGGCAAGACACTTCACCCAATTTGTCTAACGGTGGTGGTCAGGCAATTGTAATACTTTGGAAAAAAATGCTCTGCTGAATTCAGTCCCTTTACAATCAATGAAGAAACTCTGAACACCTTTGTTCTCTTATGCAGTACTCCTTATGGGGAATTTCTTGGCTTTGGATAATTTGTACAAAAGGTAATTTTCAAGGATTCAAAGTTTCCACTATATGTTGAACATGTTTCTCTTTTGAATCATTAAAATTGAATTAATCTTTGCCATGGAAGACATTCCATCAGAATAAATCAAAGTGTTAAACTCTTGTTTCCATGGCATCAACGGCAGATTAAAAGTCCAAGTTGAATTAGTAGACAGATTTTTGATGTTTTTAGTTTGCAGTCCAGCACCAGCCGGTATTCAACTAAACTCAAAATAATAATTCAAACATACTTTCTAGGAACAAACACACTGCGTTTTAATTAGGTACTGAATAAAATACAGCAAACGTGTATAGGTGCTTTACATGGAGAAGAGACGTGAAGAATATATTTTTAAATACCAGGGAAAAACAGGTATGGTAATTTGTGGACAGTCTATGGCTGCTCATTTATGCTTAGAAAGGCTTATGCCCCCATACAACATGATGGAAACATTCACCAGAATTAGCCCAAACTAACTTAAATAAAAACAGAAAAAGCTAGGGACATTCAAAATTTCAAATTAGTTTTAAAATTAGCTAATGATTTGAAGGAAGGGGAAATAATTGAATTAATTTCTGCTTATTGCTTACTGAGTGCAGTCCACTAGAACTGTCACGAACCCTGGCTTGCATCACCGGTGCAATGTTCCCCTCAAAACAACTTGTAGACATTTCAAACTTGCATGTATAAGAACTAGCTTGGAGTGGATACTCAAAGTTGACATGGAGCTTTAGAATGCCCATTAATTAAAGCCCGCTTAAAATTAATGGACACATGCTCAACTCATAAGCAAATAGAAATATTTTTGAAGCGGATTTTAAAATGAACATGGCTCAGTAGTTGCAGTAATAGTATAAAATCGCGTATATCCAGTAGCAGCCAGTACAAACCACCTCTACAATTTCATTCTTTTAAAAAGCTTTTTCTAAATCTAAGAAGATAAGCACCAGCGTTTACTTTCCTTTATCATTTTTTCTGTTAGGATTTTACTGCAGAGGTAAATATCGAATCTTGCATCATGCAGTATGACACAGGTAACTGTAAAGATTTCTGTTTATTACCCTAGCACAGTGTAATTTGTATAAATCCTATAAATCATTTTGTGGAGCAAAATCCAGAGCACCCAAGCACACAACTGATGCATGCAAGTAGAGAACATGTAAAGTCAAACATAAAATGGACCAGATTCATGCATCCAGCCATATGGAACCTCATAATTTGAGAAAACCTTGAAATTTGATGAAAGACTTTTTATATCAATTTTAAAAACTGGAAATAGTTGACAGGATATTAATTCAAATAGATTAGAAGTCTTGGCCTACGTCAATGAAACAGTCGGGTTTTTTAGAACCAAGAGTTACAGCATGACAAATATTTGCAGATCATTTAATAATAATAATAATAATCCATTCTTCAGTAGCTTACAACATGATAAAATGGTCACAAAAGTATGAATTGCAACAATTTTCAAACTCTATATTTATGATTATTTATTTTGCATTTCTTGCTTGAAACTTTCTCTCAGTTGCAAGGAAGCAATCAGGCATCAAGAATGGTACTGATTTCACCCCTCATTTATCTGACGACCAGAGCTTAGTCACAATCACTGAATACATATAGACACACAATGTTTCAGCAGTAGGTAGGTGGGAAAGCATGGGCATTGGTCAGCACATCGGGGCAGTTGTGAATAAATTGATAAGACCCAGTGGGACCTCAGAAGTGAGAAAGCCTTTCAGAGCAGTGATCGGGTGGAAAAACTGTGAATCAGGTTGAAAATTTACAGTTGGTCTTAAAAACCAATTAATACCACCAATGAAACTGTTATTGGAGCAAGAATATATGAAGTGATATCACAGTGATACTATGTGAGGATCATGAGTCTAACTCATTATAGCCTATGGGAATGTCTCACCTCTGATTGGCTAACAGCAATGCAGCTCTAATGCTGCCTTATTAACAAATAACTAACTTGCTGTTGTAGTTTGCTGGTGATGCTCCAAAGACAATATCCAACTGTTTCTACTGTTTTCTTTCTTGGGTAAAAAGGCAACGCTAATCTGCTATGTCCAAAAATAACATGTTTCGCCATGTTGTGGATTTGCTAATGGTTAGCGTCTACTTGGTTGATCATATTTTGTTTTTTCAAAAAAAAAGGAAACTTGGTTACAGTCTTGTAACACTTTCACACCTTACCGAAAAATGTCCATTAAGGCCAAAAATCCCTGATAGTTTTATTTACGACGACATCCATATTGTTCGTTGAATAGCTACACCAATATGCTGGCATTCAGTGTCTTCACAGAGCTCTGTTCAAAAATCTTTAAATTAGTTTTTTCCACAAAGACTCACTTAGACGGAAACATGGTGTCCAAAATGCAAACATCTCATGAAAACCGATTTCCAAACATCTGAATGTGTCTCGCTGCAGAAAATTAAACATGGCAGCATGTGCTACCACTGATGGGCAGATCTGGTACACACAAACAATTTAAACAATCCAGTCCAGATTGGCTGCAGCTACATTATGAAATCGAAAACCTTTCTTTGGGACTCCTGTAGTTGTTGCCTTTCCCTCGGCTGCAATGACGAATGGAGTAACTGGAGCACATCGTGGTGTATTGTCTAGCTAGGCTAATGGTCGAATCCGTAAGGAAGAGCTAATGAGGTAAGTCGGCGCAGCACGTTAAACAAAGAACAGTCAGTTATTTCTTACAGATATCATAAAGTTCGTATGTTGTTGTTTTGTTTGATAACCAGAGACATCATAGAGCGCCTCCACAAATTTTCCAGGACTGTGCAGTAACACCAAGACTTCTGGATGATTCTTCTTTGTTAGTATTCGTTGTGTTCTTGTTCTGGCTGCCGGAGTGGGAATCAAAAATAGGAATTGGAATTTTTAAAAACTGAACGATTCGGGGACAATCGAAAAGTTAGTCCCAGTTCCAATCAATGCTCGATTCTCTATGCCCAACCCTAGTTGGGTTACAAGTATACTTAAAATATGTTATTGTTCAGTATACATTTTGGGACGGTAAGAAAAAGCTAATTTTGTATTATTGTTGTATTTTAGTATCTGACAGCATATCATATTAATGTCAAAAATTGCATTATTCACATACAATATACCATTTGCAAAGTCAATCATCATTTCACCCTGTTCACTTGTCATGTCCATGTTGTTACTACAGACATAACCTATTTTGCCAGCACTGGTTCACAGTACCCTTGAGGGATCCTGAAACACAGCAAAGAGAAAGTGCTGCCTTATACATGTCAACCC
Organism: Apricaphanius iberus; assembly: GCA_028564705.1. Classification (NCBI taxonomy): domain Eukaryota; kingdom Metazoa; phylum Chordata; class Actinopteri; order Cyprinodontiformes; family Aphaniidae; genus Apricaphanius; species Apricaphanius iberus. Next base: position 802,000 of record JAPXFQ010001311.1, read on the forward strand.
GGCATCATTTAATGAAAAACATCCCGCTTCAAACCATACATCAAAACAATCCTCCAGGAGTCAAGCTGCTGCTTGTAAACCCTTGTAGAGTGTGACTGATCGGGGATCTGATGCAATCCTCTTCCTAATTCTCATTCTGCTCTTCTCTTCAGAGACAAGGATGTTATTGATCTGGATTTAAGACTCAGGACAATCTTCAGACCTTATCCCACTAAGTGGCTCAGCATGAAGGCCTTACACCGAAACAAAACTTCTCCAGCATGGACTTTTTTGGGATTTTTATTTTTTGTTTGAGGTATTTAAAAAATGTTCTTACTAAAATCAAAGTTGAAGTATATTTAAAATATGATTTGTTTAAATACTACACTTAATCAAAAGTAATAGAATATTATGATATTATGATGTCCGTTTTATATTCGGCTATAAATTTATGTTATGTCAGGGATTAACAAAATCCCTCGAAGTGCAAATGAATGATGTTAGTGGCGATCCGAGGAAATGTAGACATTTAATGACCCTCCCAGGACCTACTGACTTCTCACAGGTAGTAAAGTAAAGCTACCGGAAAGAAGCACCTTTGATTTATTTTTGAAAATTTCCGGATGCCGAGCCGTCTGACTTCCTGTCTTCCCCTATCCAAAATGCCGAAATATACACGTTTCACAGGCGTAGCACGTAGAAAATAGGACTGCCGCGTATATTTAGAAAAGTGCTGCGACCTGACGCTCCTGTGACGGGGCAAACTTGTGCTGCTTTCGCCTCTGGTGGAAAGGATTATATTGATTACAGCGGTGGCTAATAGCCACGTATGACATGCTGCTGCTGTAACATGCTGCTGACGCATCCGTTGGAACAGAGGGGTAATTATTCCAAAAGGCTGCCAACATTTTCTAATTTTACTTGTTCTACAAGAGAGGTTAAAATGTAAAAAGTTGTGCTCTCTTTTTCAAAAAGTCACATCTTTAGTTTACAACAAAACATGCCACAAGAGAAAATAAAAGTTTCCTTTTAAACAGCTTACACTTAATTTTATTGAGATTAACAAAAGATAACTTTAATTTCCTTCTTAATAACTACTTCTTCATTATTGAGACTCAGGGCATCTGTGCTTAGGAATTTCTGTTAGGATATTCATACCTATACATTCCAATTTATAGAATAATTTTATTGGAGTTGAATTTTATGTTCATCATTTAAATATAACAATGAGACTGGACAAAATGTGCATTCAGTAAAGGATTCCAAGGCCAACACAATTTTGGACTAAAACAAACACAAAGGCCCACATTTCTGAAAATGTACTGATGATAGAAAATTCTAGCAGAAAAATACTTGGTTAGAATATCCAGCAATGAGTTTCTGACCTTTCAGACACATTAGCAGTCCACCTTTGAATGGTCCCTGGGTTTTGTAATGGCCTAATCAAAATCCAGACCTAAATCCAGTTAAGATGCCATCATATTTCAGCTAAATTTAGGTTGAATTTAATTAGAATTTGGCTTTGACAAGAAGTCTGCAAAGAAGTTAGGACCATAATTCCTCCACAGCAATGTAAAACAGTGACAACCCTTTTTCCTAGAAAAATCATGTCCTTTAAACACTGCATTTTACATTTACTCATACTGTTTTTGTCTGATACAAGATGTATTTGATGATCTGAAACATTAAAGCATGACAAAAAAGCAAAAAAGAATCAGTAATTAGGAGCCTTTTTGTAAAAAATAATGACATTTTTTTAACAATGTGGAGCCTTCTGTCATTCATAAGCATTCAAGTCCGGCGTTGACGTATTGTCACTTTCAAGCTTGGTGGCATGAATGGTGCACATTTTTCACCTCGCCATGCCCTCACGCTGATTTCAAAGGACAAGTTGTGATGGCCGTATTACCCTGATATACCGCTACAGCTTGTCTTTTGAAACGGGCTAGAATTAGAAATAGAAGAGAGGTATTACCCTCCATAAAGACAGGAAACAGCTTTCTTTTCAAGGACTTAGAATTGCAAATACACTGGAAGACTAAGAAGCTTCAACAGCATATTCTGATAATAGATTCAGCATTCAACTAATATTTTCATTTTTTGTTTGGGAATCTTTCTCTAACTCATATTCTTGAGGGCTGATCTGGTGGCATTATCGCTGTTCCCTCATTTGACCTTTTGTATTCTTATTGAAATTTAATCTCTCACAGATTTACACTTTATTCTGCATCTTATCACTCAGGGAGCACTTCAGACATTGGCAAGGATTTTCTCTTATGTCAGTTATTCTTGCCAAGTGACATTTGCAATGATGTCTGACAATTTAACCATAATATCTTCCCATAGTGTAGCTTTCAGATCTTGACTTGTTGACAGTTAGACAAGCTAGAAGGTCACCAAATACCACCAAAGCAACAATGCACCAAGGTGCCATTCATGATTGATTCTTTTGAAAAAATGAATGGGTATCACATTTTTTTGAGATCTGACTGGCAGTGAATTGCTGTAGTCCATACTGCTAGCAATATCTGCCTCTATATTAAGCTCTATAGACATAAAAGCAAAGAGTTGGGAACGGCCGGAGTGAACTTTTAAGACACTTGGAATCATCAAACTTATTTAGCAGAATATTGATCCATGGATGGATAGAGTTTACAGTCATATAAAAAATTGGAGTAAATTATTCATAGTGAGTTTTGTCTGAATTTATTTTGCAAACGTACATCCAGACTAGGCCCCTCTAGATCAGTGAGGGCCCTCATACTGTAGCACAGTGGGTGGGAGAAAAAGAAAATCTGTGTCACTCTTAATTCTGTGATCAAAATGACCAGGACAGTACCGATAAGAGCACACAGATGGAAGACTAATAGATTCCCCCGCCACTTCTGAAGGCAGTCCAACTCTGTAATATCATAAGACATTTACACATAATGGAGAGTTAATGTGAAAATGATGGCCTTTTCAAATCAAAGCTGCATGTGGGAGGTGGAATCGAAGGGGTGGGAGGTGTTTAGGCTTACCAACGAGCCAGGGGGAAACTCTGAAGCTTCCGGAACTTTCTAGGAACGCTGGAGAGGGAGTGACATTTTCTGTAAGATATCTATCACCAAGGTTTAATGGCTTCCCTGAGCACTTGCTGCAGAAATGGCACTCTTTTTTTAATGGTTAATTAATAAATGAATAGATGATGATGAATGGCCTCCATTTTTTCCTCATCTTAATGAAATGATTCAGCGTACGTATTTTCAGAAAGCAAATTCCCTTGTTTCTGCTGTAATCTAGGCTTTATTTCATAATCATAGACACTTGAGAACTGGTAGCACACCCACAGCTAAACAGACCCGAGTAAAAGTAAGTGGAGTGGTGTTTTTTGTTCTTCAAGAATATGTTTTGTCAATTTCGGCCATCATATTACCTCCCATAATGCTACATTTCACAACATTTCAAAAAGCATCACATAATTCCTCAATGTATAGGGATAGAAGAACAGATGAGAGTTCAGTCATTAACATCAATCAGTCTGGAAAAGGGTTACAACAACATTTTAAAAAATGTTGGGACTCCAACAAACCCCAGTTAAAAAAAGGTAAAAGGCATCGGGAAAGTAGGAAAATATTCCACAAGAGGATGGTCTACCAGAAAGTCCTCAAAATGTACTCAGAAATGTATTCGATGACTCCTTCAGGAGTTCCCATAACCGAATCCAAGGCATTGCTGGCCTCACTTTCTTCGGTTTATGTTCATCATTTAAATATAACAATGAGACTGGACAAAACGTGCATTCAGTAAAGGATTCCAAGGCCAACACAATTTTGGACTAAAACAAACACAAAGGCCCACATTTCTGAAAATGTACTGATGATCGAAAATTCTAGCAGAAAAATACTTGGTTAGAATATCCAGCAATAAGTTTCTGACCTTTCAGACACATTAGCAGTCCACCTTTGAATGGTCCCTGGGTTTTGTAATGGCCTAATCAAAATCCAGACCTAAATCCAGTTAAGATGCCATCATATTTCAGCTAAATTTAGGTTGAATTTAATTAGAATTTGGCTTTGACAAGAAGTCTGCAAAGAAGTTAGGAACATCATTCCTCCACAGCAATGTAAAACAGTGACAACTCTTTTTCCTAGAAAAATCATGTCCTTTAAACACTGCATTTTACATTTACTCATACTGTTTTTGTCTGATACAAGATGTATTTGATGATCTGAAACATTAAAGCATGACAAAAAAAGCAAAAAAGAAATCTATGAAGGGAGCAGATATTTCTTCCTGGTTGTATATCTTTAGCTTGGGCAAAAGTACTGTAGAAGTAATAACTTTTGTTTAACAAAACATTTAAGGTTTGAAAATAAAATAGAATATCAGTGTCCTTGATTTGAATTTGAAGCAAGAAAATAAATCTCAAGTGAAACTGTGATGTGTATTAAATGAATGCAGATTTATCCGCTTCGCCCAATTCTTTTCCCACGAGACAGCTATAAGATGTGATCCAAATGCCACACAAGGCTGCACAAAAACAAATTCCCCCTTTGATTTCCAAAGTCAGTTGCTCAATGGCCCAAGGCAAGATGACAGAAAAGAACCACTCCAGCACCTACCATTTTGAGAGCTGAAACATCCATCATAGAGGAAGCTGTGTGTACATGCATGTCTGTGGGAGTCATTGATTGCAGCTAGAAAATCTCACCGTAGCACTAATCAATAACACAGGTGCTCACATAACTTTAGTCAAGGACAGAGGTAGTAAAAAACAGAAACAGAGGAATCAGCATCAATCAACAAATTGATCTTCCTGCTGTTCCCCTCAAATAACCCAGATATGAAGAATGACTACTTCAATTTAAGAGGACTGTGAAAAAAGGCAACGTTTAAGCACCACAACTATGCAAGATTGAGGTTACAGGCGAACAACACCACTCAGTGTACATACAGTATCAATGCATCCTCTTTCTTGTGAACGCAAAGGCATCATCTTTTAATAACTCAGCCTGGTGCAAACAAAACAGATATGTTGCCTTGTATGTAGGAGCATTCACATCGTTTAGCTCATCATATCTTATAAGCAAACAACATAATTACCTCAAAAATGTATTACTATCAGGTCTAATTCCCATTCTGACCACAAATGCTCTATATTATCAATTCAAGACTCATTTCAGGCATGTAATGCAGCTGAGAAAACAGTTTATCCAGTGAAGATCACAGATAATGATTTTTGAGTCCTTCGTTGTTGCAAAGTCGCTATTATTCCAGTTTAAATGTCCATCACGATTTAGCAATATTGCCTATGAGGGTATAAAAAACTATTTCCAAATTATATGATGAATAGAGATTGACTGAAAGCCAAATTGTCTGAGAAAACCGCCAAAGTTCTGCAACAAGATTTGACTTTACAAACCTACCCGTCAGATTTCCTTACAAGAGAAATTTGACGACCGAAATCTTTAATCAAGCAGGCACAATACAAGTAAGACACTTTGAAGACCACAAAGTATAAAAAGACTCACGTGTTTTGCGGTGGCTGTGGGTACGCGTGGTCAGTGCGGTAGAAGCCTCCTCAGTAGTAGTATGTTCCGTAGTCCATATTTGCGTCGAGTCATGGAGAACTGTTGGATTTGCTGGAGACGAGCTAGTAGTTGCCGCTCCAATTACATAGGTCGTCCGTGGTGCTGCGGTGGTCGTAGTAAAGCTTGCAGGTATACGTCCGTTACGATTTCCGGGGATCCGAGGCGTCACCTGGCTTCCAGAGGCCTCGCCACCTCTTGGATTTATCGTTGTGGTCGAAGCAATGATGCGAGTTCTACCTTTTGCCACGGTTACAGTTCTAGGTGTGGGGTTTCCACCATCGACTGTGGGAGTGGTTGTCGTAGTGGTAGTGTCGGGACCTTTGGGGATCCCACTTGGCTTAGAGAGAAAGATGGGATCTTGGCCTATTCGATTAGCATCCACCAGGTCAGTTGGCACATAATCCCGCACTGTACCCACAACGATCCATTTTAGGAGCATTAGGCTTAATCCAAGGCCAATGAAACCAATAAGTAATGGGACCACACATAGCCATGTCTGCTGGCGAGGCCAGACTGCACAACGAAGAGGACCATGATTCTGAGCCTGGACCTCTCCCCGCCCGGCAGTTGCTCCTGAACCCTCAGGTTCCTCCAGGATTACTGCTCCAGATACAGCTGCTCCAGAGCTCTCACTCATCCTGTCCTGCCGTCCTTTATGGCTCATCGAGGGTTAACCCTGCAATAGGCACTGATAGTGCATCGCAGAAAGGTTTCTCGACTATGCCGGACTTTCAAAAGACAAAAGGAAATGCAGACGCAGATAAAGGAGTTCCCAAAAGACTGTCAGGAACAACGATATGAATGCGTATCCCAAAGATAAAGAGAAGGGCAGGGGTATAGAAGACACATGCAGACATGCAGTCACAAAAGCACAAGTACCCACACTCACACTGAGAGACACCCAGTTAGATATAGCAGAGGTTGTTCAAACATCCAAATTAGTTTTTGTTTAATCCTGGCCGCTTCTCGATCTCCAATGGCAAACTTCAAAAATGTTCAATATGAAGCTAAGCAGGAGAAGACGTGAAAAAAAGTGATGCCTGTAGAATTAAAGACCGAGGCATGAGGAGAGAAATGTGTGGGATGGAGCGTCCTCACATCTGTCAGAAATCAGTGGCATCGGTGTTTGGTGAGGCAGAAATCCACGGTTTGGACGTAACATGAACAAATAGCATCCATGTACAAATCCACAATGGTCAGGGAAACTTGCAGGGTGGGTCCAGTCTCTATCCCACTCTGGAGGACCAAAAAGATGCTCCGTAATGCAGTCTGATGCAAGACATTTAGTGAAGTCACCTCTCCTTTCAAAATTTCTCCCTGTTGGAGCTGAAAGAGAGACGGGAGAGATCTATCAATTAGGAGTCGGCTCAACTATGATTATCTAATACCTTTGCCACTGGTAGACTTTCTGCCAGTCTCTTTCCTTTATGTTTTTATTAATTCATGAGATCTAAACCCACTTTGCCATAAAATCCAAAGCTGAAGATTCCCCTTATTTTTCCAGAAGTGATGAAAAAGAAAGACTTCAAGAAAGGACAAGAGCAAGGGTGAGGAGGAAAAAAGAAAAAGGGGTGTTGTCGCACAGTATCACAGGGCGGATAAATCTGCAACTGCAATGAGTGATCCTGCTCGTTCTCCAGCCAGCTGTGGATCAGATTTCCCCAAGCTGTCCGCTCAGCTCCCTTGCTGTTTCAGTGCGCTGTTCGTTAATACTGCAGCAAGCTGTCAGAAAGCCTCCTCTTGTGGATTTGCACGGAACATTCCGCCACAGAGGGATAGAATGTGAGCGGGGGGTGGTGATGAGGAGCAGGGAGTTGATAAAAAATAATTTCAGAAAGCCAGAGACAAAAGTCAAAGCAGTATGAGAGCACAGTGTTGAAAAATATATATTCCACAGAGAGTGAGGTTTTTCTTTCCACCTTAGGTCCTGAAAACCTGCGCTCCTCTCAGTCAGCCTGTGATTTTTTGGTCTGGTAGCGGAGATCCTCTGCCCGTCCTTCAGTCCTGGATGCTTCTTTTTTGAAGATGATTAAAAATGTGCACCCCGCTTCGGAATGAGGACTTGCAACTACAGCAGCAGCAGCAGGCACTTCCCCAACAAACCCTACCCCCCCTTTGGAGTTCGGAGCATCCAATAATGTGGCTTGTTTTTACCTGTAGCAATTGTGATGCAGACGCACATACAGCTGCCTCCCTGAGCTGCTGCCACTGAGAGACAGGGAACGAATGAGAAGGGGGGGAGGAAAGAAAAAAAAAATCCAACAGAGCGGAGTGCACACTGGTAGAGCAAGGGAAGGGAGAGAAGGAAGGAGGGAGGGAGGAGAGAAAGAGGCTGCACCTGCTTAGATGCACCAGCTCTGGGAAGAGTGCCCACCTCCGTTAGCAGGGAGGGGAGAGAATAAAGACGCAGCGTGCATACGGAAAAGTAGAAAAAAGGGGGTTAGAGGTGTGTGTACAGATAAAGATAATGAGGGGAGGGAGGGGGAAGAGGGACACAGAGAGCTCTGCGTCGGCACACGAGCTAGTTACAGGCAAGAAGTCCCAGACGGAGCCAAGCATAGGCACTAAGCGGGAGCCATCAGTCAGTCACTCAGCTCCTCCCACTGAAAAGCATTATGAGAGAGAGAAGAGGGAAAAAAAGGATCATACGTGGATTTTTGAGCTAAAGAATTGGGTGACTTCCAATGCCTCAACTGATATTTGTTTTTAGTAAGCTGAATCTCCAGAGTGTATTTTTTAAAAGGTTATAAGACAATGTTTGCATTGTATAATGATCGTAAAGTGACATATTTAAGTGGATTTCAGAGTTAAATGACTGTTCTTTTAAATCTAAAATCTCGGGTAGGGGATTATGTGTTTACTTTTTTTACAATGACAGCTTAAATTTGGACAGCAGGTCAGAAAACAGAGATAACTTCACAGAAGCTTCAGAAGCTCAAGATTCTATTCGGATTCTCAAGGGATAGAATCGATTATCACGATCCGATCCAATCCGTTCCAATCGATGTTGATATTGGTCTTTGCTTTAAAAAAAACTTTTTTTGAGCTCTTATCTTAATTATATTGTTGTAATGCTATAATGTAATGCTGGTTGAGTAACAGTTCACTGGGGAAAACTGTATTAACCTTAAGACTTAAAATGGCTTTCTGGACTTTTTCTTCCTATTTAAGGGGTAAAAAAGAGCAAAGCGATATTTGGACTTGTGAATAGATTACATTCTTAGAATTTTTATAAAAAATTATTTAGAATCCTTTTTTTATTATTACAGCACTAATGGACTTCTTCACATCTGACCATTTTTGATGGAGGGTAAATGAAAATGTAAATTCAATATGTTCTCACAACTATATGAACATTTTTTGTAAAATTTCATCAACAAAATAACATGAATAACATCTACACTACCTGCTAATGCTCTCAGGTCGCTATGGTAGCATTTAAACATGCCTTTAAAATAACATTTACCACAAAAACAAATATTAAGTGAACGAAAAATACAACTCACCACAATGTTGGATCAGTGGCTGTTCCTCTGTAACAAGATGCTCCCATATGGGACAGTTTTAAACGCTTCATTGTCTCTTAGAAAACAGGCTGCCACATAATAATCAGATCAGGGGCTTGGTATGTGGAAATCGTCATTGTGATAAATCTATATTTTAAGCATGACTCCTGATATTTCTGGGAAGTCGTAGACTTCTTCTGTATCCTCACGCTGGACCTTTTTACTTTTTGCAAAGAAACTATTCAGAGAACTGTTTTTCATAACTGTTTCATAACTGTTTTTCTGCTAGCTTGTGGGTTTGTTTTTAATTGTGATGTATTACGTGAATGAGGCTGGTGTCTTAACAGGTGTCAAGTGTGAGTTATAGCAAGATGTAGCTGAGAATCCAGTCATTTCTCAAAATAAATAGTTGTTAAGACTCAGATATTGAATAAAATGGAGATACTGAAAGCTAATTATTCTTTCTGTAAGATCAGCAGCCATTTGCCAAATGACCAACGATCCACTTGAATACCTCTGGTATAGAGGTTTTGTTAAAGGGCTTGGACTATAGAATAGAATAATCTTTTAATTGTCCCATAAGGGGACATTTGGTCATAACAGCAGCAAAAAAAACCCCAAATACAAACAGAACAGGAAACAGAACAGAAACACACACAATGTTTGCAGGAGAAAAATATTTACATTATGTACAATAGTTACAAAAACAGGTTAAGTACAGATAAAGTGGTAAACCCAGGTTGTAGTGTGGAAAAAGAAGGATACTGAAATATGTTTAAATAATTAGATGGGGTGGGAGATTCTGTCCATCAGAGATGTTATTTTGGCTTAAATCTGAATGTTTCTTGAGGTTTTTGTGTTGATAAAACGCCCTGACCTCCACACTAACTAAACTAGAACAATCTTTGATTCAGTTTAAAATAATCTTGTGTATGAAAGGTATAACATGGTAAATAATAAATAAAAGAGTTATAACTAAAAAAGCACTTTGAGGGTGCAGGGTCCCAAGGTAGTGATCTGGATAATCCACAAATTATAATCACTTGTTCCCTGTCCCTCTGTAGACATTTCCTGAAAAGTTAATCAAAATCTGTTGATAACTTTTTAAGTTATGTTCCCAACAAACCAACCCATGGGAAAACATGACCCTCTTGGTGGGGGTAATAAGTTAAATATTGTTCTGTTTAGTTTATTTCATGTATTTAATTTAAGGCTAAATGTTTTTACCGGAGATCATTTCTATCTTAAATCTGAATAGTTGAGTTTTAGATATATCATCAAAACAAATAAAAAGTATATTCTCCTGTCAAGTGTAAATCTCAAAGCCTCATTCGCTTTTTCTTTACATTACTTTATACAGTAGGTTAAAGCTAAGTTTGATGTAACATTTAAAATTAACAAAATAAAATTCAATTTCCTCAGGTTTTTGATCCCACTATTCCTGTCTTTGTTTATTTTTCTGCAAGGACAAAGCAGCACTGAAAAATCCCACTTAAAGCCATAAGTCACGCAGAGAGCTATCAGCCTGAAGAAAAATCTTTTAATTACTCCTTTGGGAAAAAACAAACGGCACTGAGTTTTTTTTAAATCTTTTTGTGGTCTGACAAACAAATCAAAATCAGCAAGCACTCTCCGAAGCAGCCATTATGTCACTGTGCTGGTTTGAACCAATGATTAATAATCATGCTAAGAAAGACTCTTTGGGACATAATTATAAGAATAATCATCAACTAGATGTTAAAGGATATGTTTGACAACAATACGAATATCAGTAATGAATGCTATAATCACTAAACTAACTACTTTATGCACAATGATAAATCAAAATATTTGAGAATATTTTCATAGATACTGTATTTGCAGCTTATCCAGTTTAAGGATTTTATGTCAGAAACATGGCTAAATGTCCCCTGTGTTAAAATCAGACAAAAAACATAACTTTTAATTATTTCCTAAAGAAAAACACTGTCTCACCTAATTAATACTTTATTTTTTTCAAAAGATGAATGCATCACTCCACCCCAATTAGCAATTGTTCAATTTTTGTAGGAAAACTGGTAAGTTCACATGGTCAGGATGAAGACAGGAGTAGAAATAATTAAACACCTGAAACAAATAGCTAGTTTTGAAGAGCAGAAGTACACAAGTACACAAAGGAATGCTTGTGTCAGTGTTCATTTTCCAGCATTTTGCAGGAATAAAGTGACAATGTGCTTAAGCTCTGATTGAAATGACACTGGCATCCATGTCAGTGACAGGTTTGATAACTTCATGTTTTCTGTAGTGTAGAAGCACTGTTTTTTTTTTCTCACAGAATGGTAAATGGATAAAGGTTCAGATGAATGTTACTCAATACAGAGATTTCTACAAAGATTGCTTGTTTTAAAGTTTTTGTTTTTTTGAAGAACAGTCAGTAGAAGAGGCACAAGGCACTAAATTACCAACACACAGTGCATGTACATCAAGCTATGGCAATAATAAAACTAATACCTCAACCGTAATAGAAGTATACATGTTAGGTAAGGAAATCTAGTGACTGAATGAAGTGCGTTCTACCCTGCAATGGTAGGTGGCGACTTGGTCCCTTTCGCATCAGCGCTCTTCCAGTTAGCGTAGAGCGTCACACAGATGGTAAACATTTGCTTGGAGCAGTGAAGAAGACGGAATAAAAGCAGGATATGCAAGATAAGCAAAGAAATGGGTGACATCACTGTAGCAAAGTACATTTCATCAGTACTGTACTGTCTGCGTTGCACTTGTTGCAGCTGATGTCGTCGAACTGGTGTTATTCATACTTCTGTAGTCTCAATCGCCTCCAAAAGGGGGAGCGCCGAGGCCGGTCATAGCTCAACTAGCCTGGGATGTCATTTACAAGCAGAGGAATTTGTTTTTTCTAACCGTATTATTTGGGTGGGATGGCTTGATTAGAAGTAGGCCAGTTTGGTTTTACTTCCGCCAGACTAAGGTGTACACATGCATTTTAAAAGTCCGATTTAGTCAGACTATGGCAATACTTCAGTTTTCCCTTACTACATGTAAACGCACCAAGTGTTTTAGAGCATATAACAGGGACACCATTCAGCTGTGGAATGTGGATGTTATCCCACCAGGGGAAATCTCCCAAAGTTGTTAGCGCTAAGTCAAGGTCCTCACTAAAACTGCTGCTCATGTTCTCACTAAAACCAGGAGAAAACAGCCCGTTCTAAAGTTCTTAAACTGGTTTCACGTGGTTCAGAGAATAGACTTTGTTGTTTTCAAATCATCAAAATAGATACAAAATTTGTTGTATCATCCTTCCAGGCCACTCAGCTCTTCTGGTTCTAACCTACTCTTTATTCCTAGAATCAGAACCAAACAAGGAGAAGCAGAATCCAGTTTTTATGATCTTCTAATCTGAAACAAACCTCCAGAAAACTGCAAAAAGGCAGAAAGACTGAGCTCCTTTAAATCAGGAGTATTCAAATAAATTTATTTTAGGTCCAGTCAGAGAAATTTTCTTGAGGAAAAGGTCCGGAAGATTGTATTATCTTTTTTAAAAATTCAGTTTGATATGTATTTAAGTAGCTTGTTACTTTTACTCATTGATTTGCCTGTCAAATCAATTCAATTATGTCTAATTTATACATTTTGACAACATTTATTTACATGTAACAAAGTGCTGAACATGTGATTTCTTATGTATGTAATATTCTCTTTGATGAGTAAAAGCAAGAATGTCATTAAGAAAATAACAGATGGCTACTGTCCATGTTCACAAATTAACTTCATAAAAATGAGGAAAGGCTTGATTTTCCTTTTTTCACATATGCACTCTACCATCTCAAACTATTTCAAAGAATTTAAATCTCAACACATTTAAAAGCTGAACATTTTTAGGGTTTTGCTTTCTTGTTTTTTACTCTGCAAAAAAAAGTGAGTTACTTACTGTATTCTTCCACAACATTAAACCCAGCATTGGATGGAGTCAGAGTTTTTTTTGTGCATGTGTGAAAGAGCTCATTGGTCAGGTTGGTATGGAATTTGGTTTTGAGGACATTTTTTGTGGTGAAAGTTTCTAAAATGGCATAGAAGATGGACTGGTCATGCTTGGCTTTGTGATGACATATTTCCTCTGATTTTACTTGGGTTTTGAGTGGGTATGTTTGTTAAAAACTTGTATGTTTTGTCTCATAATTTTAATACATGTCAGAAACTGGTTTATTGCCATCAGTGAGAGGGGGAAAAGCAGAAGGAAAACTAGTATTGACTCTTTATTTCATATATGCTCTAGTTCTGCAGTCCACTTTTAATTTTATAAATGCCGCCTTTATCTGTCCTTTCGGCACAAAATTCCCACTCTCTCCACACGTTTTATCCTCCTATCTCTGCCTTTTTTTCTCTCCTCCATCTCAAGTATCCGTTTTTTTTTCCCTTTTCAGTTTCACGCCCCAGACTTTCTCCTTTTTTGTGGCCTGTGTCACTCCATTTATCCATCTCACCAGTCGGTATCTCTCCATTTCTTTTTGCTATTTGTCGCTTTATATTTTTTTAACTTCTCTCACACTGCTGTCTGCGCTTCATCGTTTCAAAGTTTTCCGGACCGGCTGGAATGCAGAGTGCTGGTTTGTTGGTGTCATTTGGTACAGCCAAAGCGATTGGTCTGTGCGTTTCCATGGATGCTTGAAGACAACCGTAAAGACTGCAAAAGCTGTGCTGGTGAAGGTGAAGCGCTCATTAAGGTTTTAAATAGGGAACTCTGTTTTAGAATTAGGTCTATGTCCACATGAGACAGCAGTTTGATCTGGACCAATGTCCGCCTATTAGTGACCTCAGCTTTAAATCATTGCTAACAACCCATCTGTTCCCGTGGATTAATGCTAACTGTAACCTCATTCATCATCATGCGGTCATCACTTCCTTCTTTTACCACTGCAATGTAATATTTCTTGCTTGTTTGTTGTTGTTTTCGTCATTTAAAGCACTTTAAGCTGCCTTGTTGCGGCTAACACCATTTCTCTGTCACTGGAATGTCCTTCAGAGACTCCTCTCTTTGTGGACACCCGTAAACCCCTCATGCTTTGCATCATTTCACTAAATCACAAACTTGTGTTATCCCGTTTAGCTTATGGTATGGCGAGATATCTATGGGTCGGCTTTAACCTCTCATTCATGTCAACTTTCAGTTGACATCGAGACATAAAGAACACATGGATGATGACCGAAAGGATGATTGTAAAGGAACTAGTTTGAGAATCTTCTTCTTTGCCAAAAACTAACGCATTACAACCATCTGGTGGTAACAGTAACATTTTAATGTAATAAGACTCAAATTCATATACTATGACAACGGTTAAAGAAAAATACATGCATGTTTCTAATTCATGGGAGACCTTAATTTCTAATTTGACGCCTTACGCTAAAACCTTAACTTTGATTTAATGAAATATGAAATGTTAACTTTTCCTGGATTGATCACTGCCAGTAATTAATTCGAAAACTATTATTTATCATTGAAACTATACATCTTACTTGATGAAAAATTTCTGCAAGTGTTATTTGTACATATGTTTTTTCACAATTTTAACTTTTGATTTTACATTTTAATGCACAATCTATAAATATTTTATTGAATTGTGAATTCAGTTGTATATTGAAATCTGAGGAAATATTTGCTGCACTTACAGATTAAATTCCCCCTTGTGGGACATTAAAGGATTATTTTTTCCATTCCACAAATAATAGTAAATTCATTGTACATCAGCTGTACCAGTTATCCAACTTTTGGGCATGGGGAACTTCACTTCTTAAACATTACATGGTAAGAAAAAAATCCACTAGCAGTAAAGAGCAGGTAAATCCCTGAAGTCATTACTCATTTGTCCCAGTTTATGATGGGATTGGTTTTAACCCAAATTGACCCTGCACAGGATAAACATCTACGTAGGATGGTTGTTTATGCTCGTCATACATTAAAATGGGATCATATTGTAATAGTCATCAAAAGAAAATGAGAACACTGAGGACTAAAGTAAAAAAAAAAAAATGTAATGACCTTAGCTTGTAACTGACAATAAAAATCTATAGATGGTCAATTTAGGACTGGACCACCAGACATTCATTAATATAAAACAGGTATCATTCATCAAGATGCCGTTATTACGCTTATTTGTCAAATACACTGTTAGGCAAGTCGCTAATCACAAAGGATAAATATTCAGACTGTGCATGTGTGTGGAGTGTGTGTGTTTCAGCATGTAGATATATAATTGTGAAGACCAACCTTTGACAGGCCACCAGCATTGTGTGGACATTTTGACTGTTCCACATTTTTTTACAAGGAATTGAGCTGTACTAGTAAGGTTTAGAGGTATGGTGTGAATTAATTTTCAATTAAGGTTAGGCATTGATTGATAATAGTTTGGTATTTTGATAGGTGTCTGGGTTAGGGTTAGTAAAGAACAATCAAAGTCGATACAATCTCCAAACAAGTAGAAAGAAGAAAAAGTGTGTGAGTGTGTGTGTTGGGGGGGTCGGGGATTTTGCCTTGTCCTCACAATGTTTAACAAGCGACTGTGCTCTACTATTTAGGTTTAGAGGTATGGTGTGGATTATGTTTTAGCTAAAATAGAACTGACATGAAATAATTTGCAATGTTTGGGCCCTTTTTAGCCACACTCTAAGTACCTTTATACTATATCAAAGGATCGCTTGCCGTAATTCAGCCTTGTTGAAGAATTGCAGGTGTGACGAGGTAGCCCTTCTGTGAGCATTAGCACAGAACGACCGGGTTTCGGAGGGCGGGCCTAGGCTATGAGCTTTTGTGGTCAATGAGTCTCTAATAATATTTCGAATGTTCAACTATAATATATAATCTTTTTTCCCCCGAATAAAATCATACTAGCACCAATGCTACATAAACAAACTGGGGTATTAGCTGTGAAGCTAATTCTGAATGTTAGCTATGAAGCTAATTGTAAAGCGAACAACTTAAACAATGCCACAATGTCTACTAACAGCTGAAGTACATTATTGAGGAAATATGATTACTTGTACGGGGATATTTGCTGGTTCACGGAGAGTTGGTATTAATCCTGGTAGAAGTTTAAGACGATCTGCGAATCCAAAGTTGGAAAAACAGTCGTCCTAGAAATGTTTGCCACAAACTACCACACGCTTCGGCAGTCGATCGGGCACATTCCCTGCATACATAAAATCTATCCACAAGCTTTTCAGTAGCTCAGAAGTGGGGAGGACAAAAAGATTTATGTTCTCTTTTGTACACCAAGGTACAGTGCAGTTTGGATGCAGTCTGGACTCCATGGTGTTGGTTTGGGGAATGGGGTAATTGGCTGGAACTCAACATGTAATATGCCGAAACGTGTCGTCATAGGCCAAACTGCCAAACAGCCCGTTTCTGAGTGCTAATTTCACGATGTAAGCAGACATACCCCGGAACAAAGGAAATACTAATCAGTAATTTTAACCCCTTAGGGGCCAAAGGCAGGCTGGGGGAACTAAAAGATATGATCAAAAACCTCAAAAATGCCTCCATGCCAGGTCCACTTTAGGGTTAGGGTTCAACATGCGCCATTAATGGTTCGACATGCGCCACTAATGGTTAGGGTTAGGGAAAGTGTCTGGGTTGGGCATGGTAAAGTCAATGGAAGTCAATACAAGGTTCAAACGAGTTTTGCAACACAGATGTGTGTGTGTTTGGAAGCACGTGTATATAAACCTTTAATGAAATTAACATTTTACAATGGGTATGGAAAAATAACTGGAATGCAGACTTTATTGAGTGACTGATAATTAAGATTTTTTTTACACAACCAGAGACAAATCACTGTCCATATAATAAAGCAGTCCATTTCATGGCTTGTTACTCTATTCTGACTAAATTATGTCATCAAATACTTGCTCTCATACTTGCTCTCTCTCCCTTTGCGTCTCTTTTTGGTTATACAGAATAGTTAACAAAAATAGAGACGGGCTTTCAAATTACATTAAGGAGCTTAAAATAAATATAAATAATTATAAAACAAATAAGCTTTCTGAATTAGAATGCTTACCTGTAAAAGTAACTTTACTTTACTTTTTAAGTCATACTGGACAAAGATTAAACTAAAATCTATAAGAGATCTAAAATCATTTTTTCTCAATGTAATAAAAGCAACTTGGGCTGCAACAACGAATCGATAAAATTCGATAATAAAAAGCGCTGGCAAAGAATTTTTTTATTGTCCTTCAATTACCAGGTCTAATTTGGTCGCCAGTGGCTCAACCTTTCTTTTTCTCGTAACCTTTAACAGTCAACGCGAGCAACCTGTCAAGAAGGTTGTAGGCTGAAGATGAGCATTGCAGGAGCAAGTAGATCTAAGAAAATTAAAAACTTCTCAAGCTTGGGAGTATTTTATCTTAAACAATGCAAAGACGTTTTTTTTACCTTCAACATTTGTAAGTCCGACCTTGCATGACATGGGAGTACAATGGTGATGATGCAGCATTGTAAATGCAAGGATGTCGGAGTCATCAGTGAGGAAGGGGAGAGCACAGTGTCTGTGTATGTTGCGAAAAACTAAACTGTTACTTTTTAAGCAATGAATCGTAGTGTCTCGGCTAGAGAAGTCTGTAAGAGCACATTGTGATGCATTTCTACTCCTCATCCAGCTCATTATATATGACTAGACAAACAAACAGTGAGCAACTTGCATTAACTACATTGATCATAATACAGAAGTTGTTGCTGTTTATTATAGCAGTTGCATTCACAAGCTAAACTATGATTACGCTGTCATGTATTTGTCCTGGTATTTGGTCATGCATGACGGTGGAGAATGCGTTAAGACCTGTTGCGCTACTTGTTTTGATGTTGATTTATGCCAAATTTGTCCTTAAATAACTCTGATAAAGCAAAGCCATTTAAAACTAATTTATTCTAATAATAATATACTTGATATTTCAAAAGCTGTAGGATATCTGAGGTGGGAGCATGTTGTGATGTTGTGATTTAGATTTTAATGTTAATTTGTTATGTTTCTGATAGCTCAGGTCACATTTAAGCAACAAAATTACCTCTTTTTATGTTGGTACTATGGCACATTGGTCCTTACAGCACTTTGATGAAGCATAGCCATTTAAAACTATTTTTCATTTAATATTTCAACCGCTGTAAGACATTTGAGGGGATAGCATGTTGTTTTGCGAGCTATTTAGCTGTTTACTAATAATATAATCTTGATAAAGAAAGTTAAAGAAATAGAGAAAAACATTTTCATAGCACTTTTTAAAATTTTCCCCGCTAATCCGATTAATCGAGTCGAGACCCCATCCGATTCAACGATTATCCAAATAATCGGTTGTTGCAGCCATAAAACCAACAGTCCAGAAAAGACCATAAAAAAGTGTATACTAAGGTCTATAGACATGTTGAAACGTGACGTCATGCACCCAAGCCCCCGTCTCCCAGCTCCCAGTGCTTTTATTAGTTTAGAAATCATTTAATGTTAGGACCAGGGTACATTAGAGATCTGCTATCACGCTACAAACCATCCAGATCACTCAGGTCCTCCAGCTCTAGTTTACTGATCATCCCTATAACCAGAAGCAAACATGGAGAAGCAGCTTTCAGTTTCTATGCTCCTCATATCTGGAAGAAACGCTGAACTCTTTTAAATCTAAAATTAAAACATACCTATTTAGACTCACTTATGAGAAACGGTTTTTACTTGCTCTTTTTTAATTGTCACAAAAATTACTGTGTTAATTACTGTAAATGCTTTCTTGTGTTAAAAACCGTGAGCTTTCGACAGCAAGATTAGTTAATGAACTTAAACAGTTTTTTTCACTCACTTGTCCCTACAGTGTTGTATTTTCTTGATTATTTTCTTATTGTAACTGCTCATTTGAATTCAGTCTTAATCATGTAAAGCACCTTGAATTGCCCTGTGTTGAAAGTGTGTTATACAAAATTGCTTTGTCTTGCCTTGCCTCTCTGGAGGGTAGAAAGACGTATCTCACCCACTAACTACTGTTGTTGTTAGCTGTCTGTTATCAACAGATCAGCGCTACATGGCATTGAAAGAAATATCTATCATGATTATTAACATGTGCAGCGCTGTAGGAGCAGAATTAGAAGAAAAAAAGGAGAGTAATAATATAAAATAGGTTTCCAGCTGACAAAATACGCTGCCGTCTATGGCTGAGTTACAGTGGAATATCTATCCAACCAGGGATCCAGTCGGATGAACGAATTTGCTCATCTTCCACACTGGAGGTGCGTCAATATATATGTATGCATCTTTTCTTCTGCTGTGTAAAGTTGAGGCATCATAGTCAGATAATGTAGATATTTGTAAACCGAACTCCGTTCATATCTGAGGAATTTCTACCCATAGCTTGTCATCTGTTTGAAACTGTCTGGAAGCTAACTCTGTGGGCTAGCTCTTAGCTATCTCAGCTTTGTGACATGTTACTGATTGTATAAACAGCTGCCTGATTATATATTGGCTTTAAGTTTATTGTTTTATTTCTTTATGGGCGCCTGTTTATAGTACATGCCGTGGTGCTGCGCTCAGCCTGACGGTGATGTCATTAGCTAGCTGTTCTCTACACAGCATGCCAATGCAGCCTGCACAGTGTAACCTGTCGGTTTGTCATGAAATGGCTTCGTAACTCCGTAACGTGTTGTTGTCTTTGGGTTGTGAATATGTCTATGACATCTCAGTAATCTGGTGAAGTTATTAATAGTAGCCTGTCGGGGGATAAGCTTGCTGAATATTAACTCGATTGTTGTGAAACATCAAACTGCCTTCTTGAGGATTGATCGGTATAAAATGTGTATGAAGAGTCGAGCACTGGGAGTTGTCCTATAGATGGGTTTCATTTCAAACATGCTAAGCGGCTCAGTACTAAACATAATAGTTCTATTAAACTCCCTGGCTGCGCGCCAGTACTATATTATATGTACGATTACGATACTGTACACATTAAAAGAGGCTAATAAGTTTGCTAGTTCAGGATGGCTAACATCTCACCTTACACAGAAACCCTGAATAGTTACGATCGCGCCGCATACCTAAGTAAGTTGGTCCTCACTGATGGGCACCAGCTGCCTGACCCATATACTATCGCCACAGAGCATTGGGTGACAGACCGGTGTAAATGGCCATCGGTTAGCTGGCCTGATATCTATAATTACCTCATTCAGACACCCAGTGTCTATACAAAAGAGAATCTAAAAGCATATAAGTCTATAGATGCCTAAAATTATGTATTATGTGGACATGTGCAGAACATTAAATACTTTGACTCCGGAACAGAGTTCTGCGTTTTGAGGGCAGATGTGCTGCCCAGTCAGAGACTGGTCATAAAGTCCAAACCTTATGATGCCTGGGTGTACATCCACAAGGATTTGGGGTACATCCTTACAGTGAACTGTACATATATGGCATGGTATGTATATATGAAACAGACAATCTGAGATAATTAGCTTATAATCACTCACATAAAGGAAGCTAATAAACCATCTATCGCTCTAGCCTGGCGTCATGCTGTAGTCACGCTGCAGCCATCATGTACTTGGTGAAGATGACAGGGAGGACAAATCCAACGGAGGAGGTAGCCTGTACGTCCATACCCAATCAGTGGAAGAGGTCCAGGAAAAATTATGAGTCGCAGAAGCTTAAATTGATTAACTTCAGCCGGCCAAAAGTGCATATGACCAGGCTTCCACAACTCCAGCGCCCCCTACCAGTCCAAAACGTCCCAGTTGCAACCAACACACGCTAGCTGACGTTTGTTTTGACACGTGATTCCACAAGTTAAGCCAACCTTGATTTAACCTTTGAAGTCAGTGGGATCATTTTTCAGTTTTAGGCTTGATAACAAAATATTATATCCAGTATTTTATTTTTTACATTTGTGTCAAAAATATTGTAGTGTACTGCAGTAAGCTATAGTAAAAACTGCAGTTTTTGGTATTGCAGTACATTGATTTTTTTTAATAACACATTTAATTGATCCCAACTTGACCTGTGTTGATAATTCAGTCTCCATTTATACACACAGCAATTACAACAGAAGACCTCCAGAGTCTGAAAATCCCCTGTCCAGATGCTGCTGTCTTTACATCAATCAACAAAGATCCAGATTCAGACATAGACACAGCATCAGAAACTGAATATGAGCTCCCTGAACCCCTGGATCTGGAGCGCTGTGTGGAAAAATAGATGGCACAAAATCTGGACTGTCACAGTCTATATATCGATGGCCAGAATGCAAAACCTCCTATCTGAAAATTTGCAGATATTGAGTTTTTACATTAAATGGTGAGAACAAGGATGACTCCACATGTTCAGTCCATCTGCAAGATAATCCCGCCCTTTATTATGTCATTGAAGTCACCAGACAAAACCCACCTATCAGAATTGACTTTAAAATCTTGAACACAAAACCTTCTATCTACATCAGCAGCAGATCAAGCTAACATTTTGGACATCTGTGGTATGTATACCTTTTTTAATGTCTGCCAAATTGTAATTATAAATTTGTTTTGACAATACTAATACATATTGCACCCTACTAGTGAAGTTTTTGTTACTGTTTGTGTAAAGGTAATTATAAATAATAATCTGAATCACGCATGCTGTGGTATTAGTGCACTGCTGTGATACTGTAGAATGAGTAGAAAGAAAAAAAAAGTTAACATACACCACAAAAGAATGTCTTGATTCTAAAAGCATTGTAATTTAGTGTCAATTATTAGCATTATTTAAAAAATTTCATGTTTGTTGGCCCAACTAATTCTAGGTAAAAAAACTTCTATCTGCATTTATGTGCAGATAGGAGGTTTTTGCAGTTAAAATTTAGAACTTGTGGATAAAGATTTTTACCGCTGCTTTGGAGTTAATGTAATTTTTGTTTTTTAGAAATGTCAACATGTCAACCAACAGGTTGGGGGAAAAAAGGCCACTGTCCAGAGGAATGATGTTGATGGAGTTGGCTCTCAAAAAAGGCAAGTAGTGGTATTGCTGCATCAGTGACTACGTTTACAAGCAGCCAATAACCCGTTCAAATCTGGAAAATTAGCAATAAAGCGGTCGCGCACGGCCATGTAAACACCACCAAAAACCTGAATGCGCTCATATTATGTTTTTAAAAAAACCTGAATGTGACCCCTGGGTTAATCCTTTTCTAACCCGAATATTTGGTCATGTAAATGCGTATCAAAATATTCCCATTAAAAGGAACATTGATTTGTGTTCTGTGCATGCTCTATCCTCAAGGAATCTTTACTACTTGTTGGGCTGTCTGGCACACAGCTTACCTGCTGAAGTGACAGTACACGTTCTATTAATATTTAAGCTATGTGTCAGGTGTTTGTATGTGCATCTAAACAGAGCACATGTGTGTCAGCATCACTTACCGCTAAACTGAAGGCTGCAGACAGCGTTACCTTCTCCAAGAACACATGAAATCTGCATGGCTTTGTAAAGATTTCCCCTGCTGCTGTCCAGACTACGATAAATTATAGATCCAGTGCACTGCACATAAATTACAATCTTGGTCCTAAACTGGCCTAAAAAGCTTTGTTTCCAACAAAGTATAAGCGCAATGTTGTCCAAGAAAAGCCCAAAACACGAGCCTCAAATTTGCTCCATCAGTGCTTTAGCTCCATGTGTGGAAAGCAAAACTGAACTCGTCAAAAAACAAAAAAAGGCGTCAAAAACAGTAAAAACAGACGCAGCACAGCACCACACTTTTGGAATAAACAGATTACTTTATTAGTGTGGTGGAAGACATGAATATTGACGGTAAAAAAACATCAAGATAGCATATTTGCATCATGATGTTCTCAGTGTCTCGCGGTTTGGATTGGAATATTCCAATTGATTTCAAATACCATGTAAACAGGATTAACTCTGTCTGCTCATGCATGTCAACAGGTTATTCCAAATGGCTCTGAAATAATAATAGCACATTGTTTTAAAGATCTTTTGATATATAATTTTAATATTGGATTTCCTTTACAGGAAAGAAATGTGACGCCTCAGCTAGGCAACCACAATCTACAGGGGACCATGGTGCAGCCACAGCCAGCCAGTCAGAATCTGCAGGGGATCATGGTGCTGGTGACTGTATCCCTACACCACCACCAATCCTAAATTCAGGCCAAAATACTGACCAGACAGTATTTACACTGAATCTTTTTAGTGAAGAAGCTGTCACACTTACATCCATGGTGGAAACTGACTTTGAAACATTTTCAATGTCTGATGTTGAGTCCCTGCTGGATGAAACCTACAACCCTACAAAAGACGAGCAGGAAGAGACTGAAAGCTCTAATAACAGTGGAGAAAGTGAGCAAGAAGAAGAAAAGGAGGAGGAGGAACCAAACAACAAACCAAAGAGAAAAAAAGGCATCAACTACAGAAAACAAAATATGGAAAACAGGCGGCTTGGTAAAGAGTACAAAGGAAAAAAGAAATGCGGGGAGGGAAACATTGAGGTTACTCGAAGTCCACGTTCCACAGGAGACAGATGTAATCATGGCTGCAACGAGGGTCAAGTCAGAAACAAAGGAGGACAACTATGTGCAAATATTTCTGAAGAACAAAGGCAAAAAATCTTCACAGATTTCTGGATCATGACATGGGGACAAAGGATGGTTTACGTGTCATCACAAGTAGAAGCATGCCCCCCAAGACGACAAACAACTGGAGGTCCATCTTGGAAGAACCGAACATATAAGTACAAACTGCAGGTGGATAACAAGCAAATACTAGTTTGCAAGACAATGTTTCTTTCCACACTCAATATAGGAGCATGGAGTGTCCATGAATGGGTCAAATCACCAACTGGAATGCACCGGGTGGTGCAGAAGATGCCATCAAGGAGCCACTGTCAGCAAGATGGTTCTGCACAGGAATTTTTAAATGACCTGCCAAAGGTTGAAAGTCACTACTGTCGGAGAGATACTCAAAAACTTTACTTGGAGCCAGTGTTCAATACATTTTCAGCACTGTACAGAGAATACCAAAATTACTGTGGAGAGCATGCTCGTGAAGCAGTCCATGAAACTACTCTCAAAACAGTCTTTAAACAAATGAACTTGAGCTTATTTAAGCCCAAGAAAGACCAGTGTGACTTGTGTGTTCAATATGAAGAGGGCAATTTAGACAAGGAAGCATACGAGAGGCATGTGAAGCGAAAAGATATGGCACGCAAGCAGAAGACATTGGACAAGGAACGTTACGCAGAAGATGAATCAACTGTGGTATTAACAGTGGACCTTGAGTCAGTCCTGTTGGCACCAGTACTCAAGGCCAGTGCACTGTATTACAGAACTAAGCTAGCTTGTCACAATTACACAATCTATGACCTTCATTCACGTGATGCCAAATGTTACTTTTGGCATGAAGGCGAAGGGGGGTTAGATGCTGACACATTTGCTAGCTGTCTTCTGGATTACCTCAACAACAATGAAAGATGCAAAGCTGCATCCACCATAATTGTGTACTCAGATGGGTGTACATACCAAAACAGGAACAAGGTTCTTGCTAATTCACTGTATGACTTCTGCTGCAAGACCAAGAAAACAGTTTTTCAAAAAATCCTGGAAAAAGGTCACACACAAATGGAATGTGATAGCGTACACGCTGCCTGTGAAAGAGCACTCAGAGACAAAAAAATCTATGTCCCCAGCAACTACAAAACATACATAGAGGGAGCCCGTCCAAAGCAGCCCTACATTGTTGAGTACCTGAAGCATGACTTCTTCAAGACATACAATGATCTAACATACTTTTCCACCATTCGCCCTGGACACAAGGTCGGTGATCCAGTCGTCACTGACATCCGACAGTTTAGATACAAAGATGGGTCTCTTGAGTTCAAACTTGACTACTCTGAATCAGAGTTTCTCCATCTGCCCCATAGATGTAAAGAAAACACTGGTTTAGTCAGAAGAAAATATGCAGAAACACCAAAAATTAAGAAGTCCAAATACGAGGACCTACAAGCTGTGAAGACTGTACTACCTCATGACTACCATTCATTCTATGACGGATTGCCCCACCATACTACTTAAACTAATGTAATGGTATACTGAAAGTGTTGGTTGAAGAGTTTCATTGTTTTATGGAGCCAGATTTTGGAAGTATTTGTACAGTTTTTTTTTTCATTACCACAAAACTGATGCTAGTCTGGTTCCTCCAATGTTCAGGGTTGAATATGACATTGTTAATTTTTTGTTTGTTTTGTTTTTTATTGTGACCTTAATGCAGACCTTTCTATTGCAGTAATGCAATTTAAGTGTGTTTTATGGTTTTACCATGCTTGAAAGAAAAAAACAAACAATAAAAACATTACATTGCAACATTCTCTAGTTGAAAATATGTTTTTCCCCTATTTGCACCTAGTTCAAAACCTCCTATGTGCACAATGCTGCAAGAAACGTAGAGGAAAAAAACACTTATCTGCACTTTAGGAGGCAAAAATACCTTGTATGTATTGTTAACACATATTGCATAAATAGGGTCTAAGAACAGTAGAATATGCTTGAATATTTTTAAGAAAGACCATACTATAATAGAAATAAACGTTTTTTTTGTTTCCTGGAAAAAGTGTTTTTTTCAGATTGGAGGTTTTGCATTCTGGCCATCGATATGGTTCTCCCGATAAAAGAAAAATTCCACATTAGCTCAGCCAATTTTTTCAGAAGTTTTCATTTCAGTTATCCCTACCTGGAAAAAAAGTTTTCAAGGAGCATTCAAAGTATTATATTAACTAAGGCTACACTCAGACAAAGTCTCTCCGGAGTTGCCATTACAAGTGGATCAACATAAAAAAGGATACTTGTTAAACTCAATCAGCTGTCATTCCATTATCACCCAGGGCAGTGTTATGTAATATAATAGGACGTTTTTTAAAAGTCAGTAGACTATTATGGAGAGTGAGGTTGACTTCACCTCTAAAATATGCTTTCCCTGTCATTATTAGCAGTGTGCTCTTCTTCCACTCAAACAGCAGACATTCTGGTGTAGCTTGAAGGCTACATAGGCTAAATATGGAACAACTGAAGGCCGCTACCAAAAAACAGCGAGCGAGACATTGGATTCCAGGTTAAATCAAGAAGGGAACTAACTTATCCTACTTATTTAGCAAAACAGCTAACATTGATAAAGCGGCTAACGCTATCGGTTGCTAAAAACTAGCTTTAACTTGGCTGACCAGGGTCAAATATAAACAGTTTAACCAATTTTAAATATGAACTTATTTATTATATCGAGACACGTACAGAGGTTTTAATTAATGTAGAACACGAACACCAGATATGAAGTGAGGACTACAGACGCTCACCCCAGCCGTAGGACCACTCGTACCCCAATCTGCCGTTTTAATTGCCTGAAGCCACAATCTTCTCCGGTTTTTGGCAAAGGCATGACGTCCTCTCGGGATGTTGAACATACGAAAACCATTTTCGGTTCTGCTTGAACAGTTAACAACACAACAACTCCTCATTGTCAAGAGATCATCAGAATCAACCAGGAGCAGCTGCTCCTGATGTGATCCTCTCCAACCATTGGCTGGATCTCTTCATCCAGACACTCAAAAGCTCCACTCACTCACCTCTGCGATGCTCAGTCATCAGCCTTGCTCTGTGGCTTAGCTCCCGATCCGCACTAGCGCATCATCCACGTTCTGTTCTAGACTCCATCTGCTTCCTGCAGTTAGGAATCTGCTCCAAGCAGCCAGTTGTACTTCTCTGGTTTCCCTGCTCCAACCTCGTCCTCCATCCCTGTTCCCGAGAGACCTTCGGCTCCTGCCTCGCTCTGCGGTTGGAACATCCATCTTCCCAACAGTGATCCGTCTGATCACTGGCGCTTGACAGGATGACTGAGCCCACGACTAATGTTCCAGCGGAGCTAGAAACCCTCCGTGCCGAGGTGGTCCATCTGAGGAGCCTGGTTGAACGTCTCAACTCCAAGCTGGAGACCATCTCCGAAGCCCACATCCGTCTGGCTGGGCTCGTCAACATGCTCCAGCAACGGCCGTCTCCCACCGTCGAACCACGGGTTTGTCTCCCAGACAAATGGAACGGCTCTGACGGAAAACCCGACGGTCTGATTGCAACCCTGGACATGTTATTCGAATGCCAGCCAGTCATGTACGCTGCGCCGGCTTCCAGGGTGGCCCTGCTTACCTCGCTGCTGTCCGGGAGAGCGCAGGAGTGGGCTGCAGCGCTCTATAATCAGAAGTCACCTTTGTGCAATGACTACTCGCTGTTCGTAGCGGAACTCCGGAAGACCTTCGCCCCGCCGTGCAGCGAGGTTGACACGGAGGGTCAGCTTCTTCACCTGCGTCAGCGCAACCAGCCGGTTCACCTGTTCGCCGCCGAATTCCGCACCCTGGCCGCCAAACTGTCCTGGGGCGACGGCGCGCTGAAGTCCATCTTCCTGGAGGGGTTGGCCGGCTACATTAAAGATGAGATGGTGGGCCGGGAGGCTCCCAAGACGCTCGATGCAGCAGTGACCCTGGCACTCGAGATTGACCGGCGTGTAATGTGCCGCCCCAAGCAACCGGCCCGCTCCCTAACGCACCGCCCATTTCAGTCCCGCTCAGCTGAGGCCAGCTCTAGCACGCCACGCCCCCGTCCGGAGGAACAAGAGGAGCCCATGCAGCTCGGCCATCTGCCCCCTGAGGAGAAGGAGAGGAGGCGTAGAGAGAGATTATGCGCCTACTGTGGGTCTCCAGCGCATGCCTGGCGTCACTGTTCGCTCCGACCAGTAAAAGATCAGGCCAGGTGAAGGTAGGAGGAATTTCATCTGGCACCACAAGACCTAACAGTTTCCTCCTCTCCGTCCAGCTCCTCCACCCTGATCCAGACCACACATGCTCTGCGCTGCTGGATACCGGTGCAGCAGAGAACTTCATCTCCACTCAGCTGGTGGAGAGACTAAAACTGCCTCTGCAGCTGTTACAGCGACCCATATCGGTGACCTCCATCGATGGCCGCCCGCTGCAACCCAGCCCCATCACACACCGCACCACCGAGGTTCAGATGTGGATCGGTGATCATACTGAACTCATCAGCTTCCTGGTCATCGTTTCCTGTTCCACACCACTCATCCTGGGATACCCCTGGTTCAGAACACATGACCCCCAGATCTCCTGGTCCACACAGCAGATCCTCGGCTGGGGTCCGTCCTGCTCACCCCGCTGTCTCCGCCCAACGTCCACCAGGGAAACGGAGGTCGATCCAGTCCCGGCCCTGGAGGGGATCCCCCCTCCATACCGGGATCTTGCTGAAGTCTTCAGCAAGAGGAGAGCCTCTCAACTACCACCCCATCGCTCCTATGACATGGCCATCGATCTCCTGCCAGGGGCGGCGCCCCCGCGTGGCCACCAATTTCCACTCTCACAAGAGGAGACAACACAGATGGAGGCCTACATCTCAGAAGCTCTCAAACAGGGATTCATCCGCCCATCTACCTCTCCGGCGTCGGCGGGGTTCTTCTTTGTTAAAAAGAAGGAGGGGACCCTCCGGCCCTGTATTGATTACCGGGGCCTAAATAAAGTGACCATTAAAGATCGTCATCCACTTCCTCTGGTTAATACTGTGTTAGACTCTCTGTCCAAAGCCTCTGTCTTTACTCGCCTCGACCTGCGGAACGCATACAACCTAGTCCGTATTAGAGAGGGTGATGAGTGGAAGACGGCGTTCAGCACTCCCACCGGCCACTGGGAGTACCAAGTCATGCCTTTTGGCCTGTGTAACAGTCCAGCAGTCTTTCAACGCCTTCTGAACGACGTTCTCAGAAACATGCTGGGACGGTGGGTGTATGTCTACCTAGACGACATCTTGGTCTATTCCACGTCAGAGGTGGACCACACCAGGCATGTCCGCGCCGTCCTCAAACGACTCCTCCAGAATCACCTCTACTGTAAATTAGAGAAGTGTGCCTTTCACGAGCGCTCCACCACGTTTTTGGGTTATGTCATCTCACCCGACGGTGTGGCCATGGACCCTCAGAAGGTGTCCGCAGTAACCAACTGGCCGCTTCCTACCACACTAAAACGGTTGCAGTCCTTCCTCGGCTTTGCTAACTTTTATCGGCGGTTCATCCGCAACTATAGCTCTATCGTGGCCCCACTCACAGATCTGACCAGACCAACTGCACAGCCGCGCCCATTTCACCTGCCCCCGGAGGCCAAGAGGACATTTCACAGACTGCTCCGGCTCTTCACTGCGGCGCCAATCCTACTCCATCCGGATCCCACCAAGTCATTTACTGTTGAGGTGGATGCCTCAGAGGTCGGTGCTGGCGCCGTTCTGTCCCAACAGGGTCCGGACCAGAAGCTCCACCCATGCTGCTTCTTCTCTCGGAAGTTCGCGCCTGCACAACAACGCTATGGGGTTGGCGACCGTGAACTTCTGGCCATCAAGTGGGCTCTGGAGGAGTGGCGCCACTGGCTCATGGGCACGCCAGAACCGTTTCTGATCTGGACTGACCATCAAAACCTCATCCACATCCGGAACGCTAAACAACTGAACCCCCGTCAGGCCCGGTGGGCGCACCTATTTGAACACTACAACTTTCACATCTCCTATCGACCTGGTTCAAAGAATGGGAAGGCTGACGCTCTCTCTCGGTGCTTCTCCCAGGACCCCATACCATTCCAACCAGTTCCTATCATCCCCCCACATAAGGTCCTGGCCGCCCTCCGATGGCCTTTAGAGGATTCCATCCGATCGGCTCTGGCCCACGAACCAGCACCACCCGAAACGCCGGCCAACCGCCTCTATGTCCCAACCCGCTGCCGTCAGGAGGCCCTCCTATGGGGCCACGGGTCACCGGTGGCTGGTCATGCGGGGGTGAAGAGGACTCTTCGGTTCATCCGCCGTGCCCTGTGGTGGCCCACCATGGGGAGGGATGTCGAAACCTTCGTCAGCGCCTGCTCGGTCTGTGCCAGAGCAAAATCCCCTACTCAGCCCGGGACCGGTGTACTCCGTCCTCTACCAGTCCCATCTCGACCATGGTCACATATCGGGGTAGACTTTGTCACGGGGCTGCCTCCGGCTGGCGGCATGACCACCATTGCAACCTTTGTGGACCGCTTCTCCAAGGCAGTCCACCTGGTCGCCCTGCCTGGCCTGCCCACGGCCAAGGGGACAGCAGAGCTGGTCCTCGAGAACATAGTACGGCTCCATGGCTTCCCCCAGGACATCGTCTCCGATAGAGGCCCCCAGTTCACAGCACGGTTCTGGAAGGCCTTCTGTCGTCTCATCGGTGCCACCGCAAGCCTTTCTTCTGGCTACCACCCAGAGACCAATGGACAGACAGAGAGGGCCAATCAGATGGTGGGAAAGTACCTCCGCTGCTTCGTCGCCTCGCAGCCCACTTCCTGGCCACGGGTACTGCCTTGGGCTGAATTGTCCCTAAACATGCATGTCTCATCCGCCACTGGGTTGTCACCATTTGAGGTCTGCAACGGCTATCAGCCTCCCCTATTCTCCCACCAGGAACCTGAAGTGGAGGTCCCAGCAGCCCAATCGTTCATCCGCCGAGCCAAGGCTGCATGGATCCGGGCTAAAGCTTCAATTAAGCGCGCTAACGCCGGGTACGTGGCTCAACATCGCCAGCGTCACCGACCCTGTCCCGCGTTCCAGCCCGGAGACCTTGTCTGGCTCTCCACACGGCACCTCCGATTGCCCTCGGGGCCTCAAAAATTGACCCCCCACTTCGTGGGTCCCTACCCAATCATCCGACGCATCAACTCGGTCACCTTTCGCCTCCGACTCCCAGCGTCCCTGAAGATTCACCCGGTCTTCCACTGCTCCCTCTTCAAACGCCACCTTACCTCACCTCTCTCCCCCCCCCGGAGGCTCGCCCACCACCTCCTCGTCTCATCGATGGGGGTCCAGCCTACACGGTTCGGCGCATCCTTGATTCCCGTCCTCGGGGAAGAGGATTCCAGTACCTGGTGGACTGGCAGGGATATGGTCCAGAGGAACGCTCGTGGGTTCCTTCCCGCCATATTCTGGACTCCACCCTCATCAAGGACTTCCACCGCCTTCACCCAGATCGTCCGGGCCCTTCAGGGGCCGGGCCTCGAGGGGGGGGTCCTGTCAAGAGATCATCAGAATCAACCAGGAGCAGCTGCTCCTGATGTGATCCTCTCCAACCATTGGCTGGATCTCTTCATCCAGACACTCAAAAGCTCCACTCACTCACCTCTGCGATGCTCAGTCATCAGCCTTGCTCTGTGGCTTAGCTCCCGATCCGCACTAGCGCATCATCCACGTTCTGTTCTAGACTCCATCTGCTTCCTGCAGTTAGGAATCTGCTCCAGGCAGCCAGTTGTACTTCTCTGGTTTCCCGGCTCCAACCTCGTCCTCCATCCCTGTTCCCGAGAGACCTTCGGCTCCTGCCTCGCTCTGCGGTTGGAACATCCATCTTCCCAACAGTGATCCGTCTGATCACTGGCGCTTGACACTCATTGTATCGGGACTGCTGCTTTGTATGTCTGTGTTTCTCTTGCTCCTCGGCTGCGCGCGCAGATGGCTCTGACGTCGCACAGAAATCCATCTATTGATTAAAGGACTTATTTGGTTTTGCTATATAAAGTCACAATGCTGATGTTGGGTATGTTAAATAAAAATATGATATTTGGCTATTTACAGTCAAAGACTACTTATGGCAGTCAATAAAGTTAATAATTTATAGAAAATTGTTATTATTCGGAGCACCACCTGTTTCTACCAGGAACTATTTTAATAGCAGATCAGACCCAGGATTCAATCTGCAGATGCTGGAGGGAAAAGATGAATTACTTTTACTAATTACAAGAGAAAAATCAAAATATCCTTTGGATAAAGAGATGTTTGTTAAAAATTATCTGGATCAGAGTAATTAACTTTGGGAAATGACTTCTATTCATGAACTGGTCACCGAAGTAAACATTTTAGTTCCAGTATTTGATAAAAAAAAAAACTTCAAACACGGTTAATAAGATCAGTTTCTGTTCTTAAACAATCTATTTGAACCGAATTCTGTTTGAACAGTTATTAGCAACCTTTGTTATGAAGTGTTCACCTGGACAAACACGTGAGCTTGTCGGCTTTCACGTAGCCCTCTGTAGCGCACGTGGGGCGCTTAGAGTGACTCAAACACATTTATTAAACATTAAACACAAAAAGGGAAACCTTTAAAATTAGTTATTCTAACTAATTGCCTCTGCCCAAACAGACCTTATGAATGTTTAAATTCCTCCGAGTTGTCGCACGGCGATGAGGGGAAAGGGGGGTGAGGCTTTTATTTTGGTAGGACAACCCAAGATCATAACTGGCCCCCTTTAAAAACATTCTAGTTACACCCCTGCTCATCACTCAAAATGAAATATTTGTTACTCTGTATAAAAAATTTGTAAACATTTAAAAATAAATTAAAAAAATATTTTTGTATCATTATTACTCATAATCATTGATTTTATTTATTTATTTAGCACATCAAGATGCATTACAGTGCACATTATATATATTAAAGAAACAAGTTTTTCTAGAGCAGAGAGGAAACAAACCCATATGGTATTGTCTGAGGCCTCAAAAAACATGACTTGCATTCTCCTTAAGATCAACTGATTTAAAATCTGTTGCCATTCTCTATTCTCTTAGCCATTTTGAATATGAACTAGCTGAATTAAACTAATTTCAAGGGGAAATACAGCAGGTGTGACTCACATTATAAAATACAATTATTAATTCATACTCTGATCGAAGGGGAGACAGAGGCGGATTGAGTACCTCTTATTTAAGATTTTTTTAAATGGGACTTTATATTCCTCGCCAACAATTTCCTACCTTTGTCGCTCATTTCCAACATGTTTTAATCCGTCATTAGTCCATAAGTGAACAGAACCACGCCAACCTGTGTTGAAGCTGCGCCCCATCCAGTTCCTCTGGAGGGAAGGAAACCTGCTGTCCCATTTCCCTGATATATTTACATGTCTTCTAGTTGGTTTTTGAGCGACTCTGTCTTCATCAGGTGCATCTTATTGTTGCTGACTTTGCAAGACCTGCCACTGTAACTGCAGCAGGCAGCAGCTCTTGCACTTCTCTAAACTGAGAGGCAGAGGATTTTCTTATGATGATAAAATACGGGAAATTTACAACTAAACTTTAATAATGCAAGACGGCAGGAAAGAAAATACCTAGGTTCCCGTCAGGAAAAATTGTGTCAGAAAAAATGTAGTCAGGTGTCAGGAAAAGCTCTGTCATTTTTTCGACACAATTTTTCCTGATACCTGTTTTTCTGAGGTTGTTTCATTTGAAGTTGTTTTATCTGAAGATGAGGCCTGTTTTTCTGATGCTGAGGCAGTTTTGTCTGAAGATAACAAATGTTTTTCTGAGTATGACACCTGAGTCTGAGGGTGTCCTAGATGAGGGATGTTTTTCTGATGCTGAGGCAGTTTTTTCTGAGGACGATGGATGTTTTTCTGAGACTGACACCTGAGTCCGAGGATGTCCTAAAATGAACGCCATACAGCACCAATATCAGGCACCAATTTTCATGGGCATTCCCTCCCACAGTTTTACGGTGTCTGCTGCCTTACACAAAACGGCTAAATTTATGTTTGTTAACGCTGACTGAGACTGTACTGGAATGTTTCCAAGGATCCAATATAAGGCTGTGACTTTGTGTTTTTTTCCTTGAAGTTCCTAATGGATTGCACACCTCAAAGTCATCAATGTACAGGATAAGACTAAGTCTGTCCTCTTCAGAGAAAAAAACATTGGATTTCTTGATTGCTCTTGTTGTTCAGAACATGTGATAGAGATTGCAATATTGGCACTTACTGGAATGTTTTGCACTACTTTTCATTAAGTATGTACTCTATTGGTTCGACAACTGAAAAATTTTCCTTCATGAATTCTCTCCTCCTATACGATGTTGAAAATGGCGCATCGCTTGCCAAAGCTGAGCTAATTGGGTGGGATTCACTGAGAGTTTTAACCAAATCAGCGATCACAGCTGTGTCCAACTCACAGCTATGGGCCCTTAGAGTAGACTCGATCAACTCTCTTATACTCTCTGATACTGTGCATGATATGAATTGAAGCTCATTAACAATTTCATCAATGCACTTGTTTGGCACATTAATGGAGCTCTCCAACGTTAGAGAAAAGCTGCCAAACTTCTGCTTTATAACATGAGATAGATTGTTGTCTTCCTCATTCAAAGGTTGAGGATCCTCTTCCTCAGTCTAAAACAATGGCTCATCCTGAGTAACAACTGGATCTGGGTATTTTTTCAATAGTTCACTTCCAAAGTCTTTAAGGCTGTGTGGAGGATGCTAGGCAAAGGTTGAATATATATTTGAGGTGAATGTGCAGTTTTTGAATACACATGAAACTACTTCAAATGGCTTCCAAGATGTTCAAAATATTGCCTCTCTGAATGAAAACAAGCGGAACTTCAAAGGGCACAAGTAAAAGATAGAATCTCTTTGGATGTCACTGTTTCACGATGCTGCCGGGATAAATGAATGTTGTCGTGACCGTCGTCTTTATGAGTTTGGGCGGGCAAAGCTGCGCATGCATGCGTCCTGGAGACTTAGCACGTCACAATGCACGTGGGGACTCAAAACGCATAACACTATTAACATTTACTTAGTATGTCTAATTTTATGTGCAACGATATGAAACCTTTGAATATTATGTGAAAATATACAATAAAACTTATTCATTCCACACTGTTTATTTATTACATGAATGACATATTTAGATTTACCTGAATCATTTGAGTTTTCACTGTTACTTACAATTACTAAATAAAAATTGTGACAATTCATCTAATAAATAATACTATAGGCACAAAATCTTTTTTTCAGTGTAAGAGCTTGGTAACCGATGCGTTGGTTGCTGATTTTCTCTTGGACAGGTAATATCAAATTATATTTTGTGACTTGATTGAAATGGCTTGTGTCCTGCGAGTTGTTGACTGTGGCAGAGACCCAACGAGACCATGATGGCTGCGTGTGCCTGTTATTGAGGCGTGGCATAGGGGGAGAGCATGAGGCAAGGGGTGGGACTTTATATTTTGCAATAACGCCCTGTTGAGGAGCGCTCCCACAATCGTATACCCTGCCTTTAAGGTTTTATTTTGTTTGTCTAATTGTTCAACCACAACCACACCGCTTTGCATAACGATGTTCAAGCTTTTTGCCCTCCACTGTTGTACGCATGCGCGAAATACCCGGATGAAAACAATAACATTAAACGCGTCTATAGTTTTCATCTTTATGCTCAATCAATTTATAGAAAAACTGTCACTTTACAAAGCATTATTATAGATTTTGTTTGCATGTAACCTGTGGGTTTTTGCTACACTTTCTTGACTAATTTTGAAAATTATTTCAAGGTTATTTCTATTTAGGGATTAGTAATTACTCCATTAGTTAAGGCATCCAGGGAATATGGCATAATTATTGTGACTCCATGAAGAGACTGAATTTGAAGAAGACTTATGGTGCATTCAGACTTTGCCAGCATCAAGGAATGCTCATAAAGGACTAGTTTGACGCACATAGATAGAATATACATTTTTAAGCTGAAGCTTGCAAAGCTCGTAGGCAGACCTTTTTCTGCTGGATGTTTTAAACACTCACGGATTGTGGTTGGCTAGGCAGCATCCACGTCGGGCAACATCACTACAGTGAGATGCTCTGATTGGTTGCACTGCTGCGTCAAGAACATCAAGACCATCAAAAGTTCAACTAGCTGAACTTCTGTATTGCTAGCATTATGCACTTTGAAGCTTGAAACGCAGGAAAAGCTAAAAAGGTTGACAGAGCCAACGCTCACAAAACGCAGCAGAGACTGCAACACTCCTCCTTAACATGTAAACTTAACATGTAATCTTGACACTGCTGACGCTGACAAAGCCTGCGGTCTGAATGCACCAACATGGACGTTTCACCCACTCTAGTCTAACTGAAGGACTCCTTTTATTCTGTTTACATCTCTGGATTAAACCAAACATCTCTGATAGAAAACTCTAGAAGCTTCCATAGGCAGGCAGAACCACCACGTTAAAGGGAAAGAGAGGCCCGAAAAAGGCTTTCTGTACATTCATAATAAATATTTTAAAAACGCCAACGGAGACCGAATCATCTTTAACCTTGTTCTTATCTCTATGGAATGACAGCCTCTCTTGTGAACAGTGCGCTCCACTGGGCGAGCAGGTCACGTTCTCCACTTTATGATGATAAAATGCGGGAAATTTACGACTAAACTTTAATAATGCAAGACGGTTGGAAAGAAAATACGGAGGTTCCCGTCAGGAAAATTGTGTCAGAAAAAATGTAGTCAGGTGTCAGGAAAACCTCTGTCAGAAAAAATGTAGTCAGGTGTCAGGAAAACCTCTGTCAGAAAAAATGTAGTCAGGTGTCAGGAAAACCTCTGTCAGAAAAAATGTAGTCAGATGTCAGGAAAACCTCTGTCAGAAAAAATGTAGTCAGGTGTCAGGAAAACCTTGGTCAGAAAAAATGTAGTTAGGTCTCAGGAAAAACAGTGTCAGAAAAAATGTGAGACCTGACTACATTTTTTCTGACCTAGGTCAGGTTTACCTGATTGAAAAGTAAGGCAGTGTGAAAATCATAAAAGTAGTGTTGAACTGAACACTTCCAATATTTTTGCATTTTCCATCACACAGACTTTCTAATCAGAAGCAAGCAAATTCTGATTTCTGAGTGGGAAATATTAACTGGAATTGTATAGATTTTTTTGTTCCGAATTTGATTTAATATAGACACTTCTCGCATCAATAATAGCAACTGTGGTGGAAAAATTTTTCTATTTTAAGAGACACACTTGTAAGAATGCATCTAAAATGAATTTCATGTATAGCCTTCAACTCTAACTCTGATAACATAAAATTTGTGTTTGAATACGGAAAGTAAAGCTTATAAAAAAGTTTGTAAGAGGTACTACTACTATGGGCATCCAGATATTGGATTCCCAACTTATCAGACTAGGTTAACTGGAACACTATTTACTCTGGCATGACATCAAACATCAATTGTACAAACCAAGAGACTTGTGGATTTCATTTTTTTTTTGCAACCAACAAGCTAAAACTGCTCAGAATTCTCATCATTTTCGTGTAAACCCAATATTATATATCGGTTGTGTGTTTCATTCCAACTGTGAATTATGACCAAGATCGTCATATTCACACCTTATTATTCATGTGTGTTTTCATAAAAATGATCTGATCCAACAGGAAGGGAGATAAACACAAGAGCCAACAAGTACAAATAAAGAAGAAAAAAAACGATATGTGAGAACAAAGGGGAAATAAAATACAAGCAAAGTGGGGCATTACCATTCCTGTGGCTTGTAAAAGCAAAAACCATCTGGTCTTACCCATCATGCAGTGCAATCCCATCACATATGATAATTGTAGCATTATATAGTTATATCTGTTTGTTCTACATATGGCAAGGCTATCGCTATCCCACAGCTTCAAATCAAATCATGAGCAGGGAAACAAAAACCCGGCTAATGATTTTTCTGCCACAGATAACTCCTCTTGATGCAGAAAGGAAAAGAGGCTTGTTTCATCATAGAAAGAGTCATTCATGTACCTACTGCTTCAAACTGGCAGAAAATCAAACAAAGGACACCAAACTTTAGCCATGATGTAGAAATCTTTCAGCGAAAAATGCAGGAAATGTCTGGTCAGCACCTCGTTGTTATACGTTATTTTGGATTTCCTTTTCCAACGCATTCTCATTGCAGACGCGCTATGACAACGGTCCAGTTTCATTAGTGCCGCTGTGAAGCTTGTTCTCTGTGTGCTGGCTCAGCAGTCCATTGTTTAAGTGTGGACATTTGCATGAGTCGGGTAGAGAGACATCATGATACCACTCAGCTGCACACGAGTACTTCATTCGGATATTTTGTATTTTAAGCTGGATGCAGACTCGGTGACCCGCATACCAATGTACTCTTGAAACCACAAAGCAGCAAAAGAAAAAGGGGATACGGGCAGCACACTGACACAAGCTTTGTGGAGGGGATTTGGGCTCATATCAACCAGCTGAATTTTCCATTAAAGTGGCTGCAGCAGCTTTTGTAGGTCAGGCCAACTTTGCCCTGGTGTAGAAGCTCAGGGAATGTAAAAAGTCCCTCAAAACAACTGATGCTGGCCTCCTTTACAAAAGTTGCAGATTGTTAAAAGAATAATACTAAACCTCTGCTTCTGGATCCTGACAAATGTAACCAAGAGGTGGAATGTGTTAAAAAGACCCTTTCAAAAGTATTTAGAGTCAACTACTTGAATCAATTGCAGGGCTTTTATCACCCTTTATTTATTTAAACACACTGGAGTCACTTTGCAAGAGACTCCACAATCCAACATAATAGCTTGCTAGGACTGAAGAGAAAACAGGAGCTAAAACAGTGATGAAACTGCAATGACACCAATTGCTAATCTTTACACATTTATTCGAGCAGATGATCTCCACAATCTTACATCAACGAGATTAGAATCATTGTACAGATTGAAAAACACTCCAGTGTGAGGTACAATTATCCAAAGAGTTGTTTTTAGACAATGGTTCAAATTGATTTATAGATTTTTATGAGATTGTTTCCTCAGGAAAGAGAAAGTAATCTAATAAAGTTCAATTCACTGTGCAGACAGTAGTGTGAAACACTTCCCACTTTACAAGGTAGACAGAGAGATGAAGAGACACGTTTTTGCACACAAAACTTGCCAATCCAGCATGGACTTTTTATTTTATACTAACAAAAAACTTTTTTTTCGGAATCTCACAAATGTTCCACCAATCTTAATCACTTGATCAAAACAAAACAGAAAACAACCAATAAGGGTTTTTCAAAACAGTAACTACTTTTGTTGTTTATCCTGAAAAATAATGTTCGCAAATTGTTTCCCTTTTTTTCTCCTTCAGATTTCCTCAGTTACTTTTGTCATTGTGAGAGTGGGGCTTATCAAACACACTGCTAAACAGAAAAGGCGAGTATTTCTGTGTGGGCCTGCAGCTTCCCATGGACATAGCCAGGTAAACAGAACTGAACTTGCAGCAGGCAAACCTACTGTATGTGTAGAACAACACATGTCCTTTAAATATCAGATCAATAATTAGCACTTGAAGACATGTGAACACCTGCAGTTCAAGCCCAGAACCCTGTCACAGAAAAAAAAAAATCCCAAAAGAAATTCCTTCTCTTCGAGCATTCGGGGTAATGTTATGGCTGCTGCATGTCTGTCTTGAGTCAGAGTCAGCACTGCGGGAAGTGCCTGGTTCAACGCCTCTCCATTGAGCACAGAAACAGGCCAGTGTGGACTTTCCACCCTTCCTCCGGCTCCTTCTTCCGTTAAGCCTAGTTTATCCTTCTTCGACAGCAAGTCTGCACACAGACGCAGACGTATTGTTGGAGACGTTTCTCGTTTATAGTCCTTTGTTGATTTTTCTGGGTTGCAAAATAAATACCAACAAGGACTGCACGGGGTGCTACCTTTTCATGGCAGGTCTGCCAACCATTTCAGTGTTGTTTCTGATTAACTAACCCAAACTTGACGTGCTGGGGCCTCCCACCCCTGGTGGATAGTGCTGAATGGGGGTGCCTTAAGGAGTCAGCAGGGAAGCTGGCCCCCTGGGGTTGGCATTGTGTCACCCCAGTTGTTTCCTTCCCATCCCCAGACACCTCTGTCCACCTGCTCCTTCATTATACCATTCACATAGGGCCTTTGGGCGTGGACACATCACTGGGTTGCGAGGAGGAGTTTCCGTCTTCGCTGCCCGGTGGCGGCTTGGGTCCCAAATTAAATTGTATAACTTAGACACTTTCACTCGCAACATGTACATGAGACACACACATGTAGGGACCTGGCGGTGGATACACCTCAGTGCTGGAGGCGGAGCCCTTTTAAGAGCCTAGCCTCTGGTGCCGGTGCCCTCTGCTTAACTGCATCTTGACACTGAGGGCCTGGGGTGGGAGATGGGGGTGCCTGGCATAATTCCCATCTCCCACCCCTCTGTTTTAAGTGCACATTAGAACAACAAGCAACAACATATACGTCTTCGACCTCCTTCATGTCTGTGTCGATTCCTGTAGGACGGATTGATGGCTCCTTACAAAGCTATCAACCACTTGCATGTGAAAACCTTATTTACACCTGCATGCTCACACACACACATAGGTGTGGGGACATTGGTGTGTATGGACATAATCTTGAGCTAAGGTCAATAGATAGTTGGTACCTGGAGCTTACCACAAACATTAGTGTTGTGTTCATTAATCATTATTTGTGTGTAGTGAATGTCTAGTTCTTAGTTCATATTACTAGATTTGTTTTGTTAAAGTTGTGTTCTATTGGTTGTTTTTGTTTGTTTTGTTTTTTCCCACTTCTCTGTTGTCCAACAGAGGTGGAGGAATGGGATGTTTTCTTGTGTTCTTTGTTTACCTCGCTATCTTGTATCGTCAGTTCACACTTCTACCGGTCCTGTTTCTCTTCTTCATCTTCTTTCTTTCTTCTTATCTCAATTTTGTGTCCATAAATTCAAGGAATTAAACCCACATTAATCATTAATAAAGATTTTAAAGTAAAGAAAAAAAAAGAAGAACAGAAAAAGAAAGGTTCTGGTTTGGCAGCAGCTCCATTGCTGCAGTAACAAACATACATGCTCCACGTTCGAGTCTGAGTATCCAATAACACCATAAAAAGTCAAGTTGTTTGTCTCTAGTTGCCATTTTCTGAAAAAGAGTCAATAGATGAGTCTAAACTCTTGCTAAATGTAGCTACACAGCTGCTCCGTTAGCAGCGCTTTTTCCTTCTACATGTCACATGACTGTGCGTAGTTACGTTACTCAAGGCAACGCTATTTTCTTAAAGGGAGAGGAGCACCGCTAAACTAAAACCAATATTTTCCTTTCTTTTTTTTAATACCGAATTGACCGACACAGGCAAAATGACAAGGGAGTTTAATAAATACAGCTGCAACGGATATGTTCAGTGTAAAAACCAAGAGACTTTATAATGGGTAAAATTCTGGATTTTAATGACTATTGATACAGGATTGCTATTGTTACCCTTCAAATTATTTGTAGTGATCCCCAGGGCACCTGGACCAAGCTTCCATAATTTTATGGCTACATAGCATGAACTGATCTCCCTGTTTTTGTGTTCCCTGTGACAGCTTTTTCTGTTTTAAAGCTGCCTAATGTGGATCTTTGTGAAACCATTTTAGCCAGAGTCATTCGGTTCTCTATCTGATACAATGCCTGATGTAGCTGAAACAGATAGATTGATAATAAGGACATCAGCAGGGTCACTGTGGTCCTGTCCTCTGTGCTTTGATAAGGCCGACACATCCTGCTATAATTGCCATCCGGTGCTCTCCGACAGCCCTGTCAGGTCCTTATCACTATCAAACACGTTCAATAGTCTTAGCAGTCTAGCAGAGTGAACATTGGAAGAAAGTAAAAAAAAAAGCACAACTGGGTGTATGACTTGGTTACAAGAAAGAAAGTATTTTGGCCTTGTTCTCAAAGCCGAATTCAGAAATAAAAGGTAGAGACTCTGTGCTTCAGCTCTACTATATTACTTATCAAATCAGCTTCCCAAATGGTTTGCAAATTGCAATGACATCAGTTGCATATCAAAAAAATAGTTTGAGGAACAAATAAATATGAATCACTATTACATATGGTAGCATAGACAACGATTCCGACAATACCAAATCTGTCTGACCAACCATGTATGTCTAAAGCACTTCAAAGTCCTGCAATAGGGCACCCTGCCCCCCATAAAACTAAAGTGGTTTCAAGGGTGGAAAATCAATGAAGTACATTTAACAGGAGTGGTTCGGGTGGACGCTTCTTTAATTTAGGTGGGTTGTGCCGCAGTCAAGACAATTATTTTGGTCCAAAGGCCTAATTTGTTAAGAAAAATCTCTCAAACTATCAAGCACCATGGCCACCTATATTTGCAAGGCCCATGATGTTGGGAGGTTAGGAGGCTTCCTTTCAAAGAAAATTAGAACTACTGACAAATACCAACTCTCAAATATCAAAAAGAACAATATAAATCTTGCAGAACTACAGAATGGAAAAGTCAAAGAGAGAAACTTTTCTGCTGTGTTCCGGATTCAAGAATAGAGACATTTTTAACTAGGGACTGTGCACCTCATTATTGTTTTTTCACCGCTATCTGCAGATCAAATATGCGGTAGAAGTGAGTAAAAACATTCCAGGGAAATCAATTTGAAATAATTCATAGTAATGTGCCCCATTTTTTAACAATCCATCTCCGTCAATGGAGAGCGTACGCCTGTGATTGGTCAGTTTACCAACAGCCAGAGATTGCAGAACAGTGCTCTATAGTCGATGTAATCAGTAGTCAATGCAGCGTTAGGGCCCTACAAGCTTTATACAGGAATGATAAATGATCTAATCTGGTCTGGTGTAGAGAAACAACAAAACAGGCTACCGTGTTTGTTTACTTGCGTATTCAGAGTATTCTATGAGCTGCACTTCTAGTAAAAAGCTTTACAGTTTAATCAAACATACTTTCTGTTGTCCATTGCTGCTTGAGGGGGGAATGCCTTCACATGCTGAAGAAGAAAACATCTAAGCAGAAACTACGCTGCAACAGTAGGATGACCTGCCATGAAAAGTTAGCTCCCCCAATAGGGCTGGCCAAAAAGATTATTTTTGTAATCATTTTTATCTAGCGATTATTTTTTCGATGCATCGATTAATCTAAGGATTACTTTTTCAATTCGATTCGATGTTGATTTGATTCGATTATCGATTACCCATTATTTAATTTGTATAGAAATTTGACATTTATTAATTTATGTATTCCAATGAAACAAACAAATTTCTTCATTTATACACATTTTAATTGTAAAAAAAATCCAACATAAAGTTGTAGTATTAGTCTATTATTAATCTCCTGTTAGAGGTTACATTTAACAAAAAGTTAA
Source organism: Apricaphanius iberus (assembly GCA_028564705.1). Lineage (NCBI taxonomy): Eukaryota > Metazoa > Chordata > Actinopteri > Cyprinodontiformes > Aphaniidae > Apricaphanius > Apricaphanius iberus. Next base: position 845,057 of record JAPXFQ010001311.1, read on the forward strand.
ATGTTGTGCAACCAAATCATATGAATAGAGAAAAGAAAATACCCAAAAATATTTTTAAAAAAAAATTAATATTCACTTAATGCAATAAAGTGCTCTTCATTCACAAAAAAAACATTTACTTTGCTGCATTTTCTCTTGTTTCTGACATAAGATTTGCGCACACAAAAAAAAAGAGATAAACAGGGAGAGAGGCGCTGTTCATTAGAATAAAATGCTAAAGGCATAAAAGGCACTGTTGATTTATCCGAGCTTTATAGCCACTGGAATGCTAATAATAGTGGTGGTGCCAAGCTGTAACAGGAAAATTACAGGCTGCCGTACCAACTGCTCAGCAATAAAATGCTAAGTTGCTCAACAACACTTACGTAACTCTGTGCTTGCAAACATAAAAATATAAATATAAAAAATAGATTTATGTCTGTGGTAGTGAAAAAGATGTAGTCTTTCATGTACAATAGCTACAGAAAGTATTCAGACTCTTTTAAAATTTCCACTCTGTAATTTTGCATTAATTTGTTAAAATTAAAAAACTTCAAAGGTATTTCTTATTAATGTACACTCAGCACCCTATCTTAACAGAGAAAAAACAGAAATCTAGATATTTCCATTCATCTTTCCTTCAATTGCAACCAGTCATCCTGTCCCTGCAGCTGAAAAATACCCCCACAACACCATGGTTCCGCCACAATGTTTCACTGTAGGGATTGCATTGGGCAGGTGACCATTAATATCTGGAAATATCCATTAAAATATTGGTGGAAATGAATAAAATGATGCCCAATCATTGAAAAGTATCGATGACTTCAAAACATGTAACCATAAAAAGCAGGTCTAAAATACATGGCCTGGTGTATGGGGACGGACATATTGGAGGCTGTGTTTCCTTCTACGTGAGCCGATGTGGACAAAATGCCTTTACTGATTCCTAAATACGTGGTTACATCCCTTTTTCTCTTGTCCTCAGAGGTTTTAATGAAGAACTCTACAAACAGACTAAAGAAAAAAAATTATTCAACCCTGACTGAATGACCAACCCGATCCGAGATGCACCCAACTGAGGTTGCTGTCCCCAATCAGACAGTCAGCTGTTGCGTCTGAGCCTTCATGCCCGCCTAGCAGCTCCGTGTCAGAGGCAGAAGTCGATCAGCACCACCAGAAAAGTAGTGTAAACATCGGCATCACATTCTCTTATTGGAAATAACTGAAGGACCAGCTAAATGTAACACACAGGTAACAACATTCACCATAATGTTTTTTGTTTTGCACCCTGAAATGTGTCATTTTTTTCATTGAGGTAATTCCGTCTAACATTATAATTTATTAATTTACAAAATTATCTGAATAATATCAGTAACCTACAAAATGTTGGAAACTTTTGCATTTCACAACTGTTGTTGTTTCACACATTCACCTCTTCGCTCGCTGCTGGGATGAAAGACGGTCTGATGTGTTTGTAGAAAGCTGCGCAGTTGTGATTTTTGTCCTGTATGGCCATCCGTCATCACTCGTACACAAAAATACTGCTTGCTTGCAATGATTTGGGTATATCCTGCCCCCTATTGTCAGGAAACTACTCACTGTCACTTTAAGGCCAAAAGTCCAAATAGAGTTGGCCAACAAACAAATGAAGGACTCCCAGACTATTAAAAATAAGACTCTCTGGTCTAATCAGACCAAGAGTGAAATTTTTTGCGTTAATTCTAAGCGATATCTGAGTTTTTCTTTTGTAATAAATTTGCAAAAAAATTCTGCATTTGTTTTTTTCTGGCAATATGAGGTCCTGGGTGTATGTTAATGAGCAATAAAATTACCTTTTTTATTTTACCAAATGGCTGCAGTGAAACACAGAGGGAAACATTTAAAGGGATCTGAATACTTGGTGTACACACTGTATTTAATCAAAACTCCTCTTACGTGTGTTTTTAGAAATGCATGTAGTTATGTGAGGATGGTAAGAGAGGCGGTTGTGTTCACTTTGGCGTAAAATCCTGAGGAAGATTAGAGATTTTAAAAGGTGGTTTGTGTTAAATTTTTAATCTCTTCAGTATGAGGTGGATCTAGCATTTCAACCCCTATAAAAGTCTAAACAAACCAGGGGTAACACACACGCTGGAACTTGTCTCACAATGATTATGCAAGAAATCAGCCCCAGAATTAATTTCTTTTGGCCTTATTTTGTTTGTTTGCCCCCCCATCTCCACTTTGATGCATGCTTGCTCTCGAAGTGGGTGCTGTTTGTGCATAGATTCTCCGTTATCTCGTTAAACCCTGTGAAAATTCAAGCAGCCAGAATCCTCCATTATTCCTTTTATCTCTGATTAAGGATTCTATTATAAAAGTAAATGAGGTCTGTGGGGGTCTGTATTTTTTTCTGACCTTTTTTTCTGCTATTAAAGAGAAACTGCTATGCACACATTTTTCCAGGCTTTTAAAATGTACACTGGAAACTAAGGGATAATTAGAATTGAATCAGTCATAGGGTTTTGTGTAAGGGATGGGCTTTAAGCATCTATGTTACTTAGTGATAAGACAATAGGTGCACACAAAGAGAGCATGCTTGCTGCAAAATATTGATCAAGCTCATTTTAAAGTGCAACTCATCCCAAAATCAACTTATTTTTGTTGATATACTGTATAATGAGTGTACAATAGCATTGTCCACATGTATGGTCATTATTTTATGTATTTCAGTACATTTTAGTGAAAATATTAATTTTGTACCAAAAAGAGTACTGTCAATCCTTTTTTTATATATATATATACATATTGCATCCAGATCATGTCGAGGTAACGGTGGATACCCAGTTGCAGGTGAACAGTCGGTCCAAACCTCATTACCATCAAAGGGCAGCTGAAGCACCAAGGACTGCCAAGGAACCGAGAGCCCAGAAACATAAGAAGTGTTGTCATTTTTACAAGCATGCTCAATTCCTGCCCGTAGGGAACATCATCTGAAGAACTGACGTTCTTGCTTATTTTTTTCTTTGTTATTTGATAACGAATTGTCAAGCTGACCATTTCATATCTTTGCATAGTAATCTATTTTTCAATTGATAGTTTTTTGCATATGTTTCACCATTTATAGTCTAAAATTAAGGTGAACACATCATCACTCAATATTTATAAAAATAATCTTCTGTAAATGGTATATTTCTGCCAGAATTACTTGGGTAACTACTCGTGACAGACAGCGGTACAGTAATTTTAATGGAATGTCAGTCACAGTTTTTTTCTTTAATAAATGGATATGTGCCACAGGAATATTGCTGTAATTAAACCTTTACTTAAGAAACCCTCTGTCGATCAAGATGACATAGCTGATTACAGACCTATATCTAACCTTCCTTTCTTATCCAAAATTCTTGAGAAAATAGTTGCTAATCAAGTATGTGAGCATCTAAACAGCAACAACCTCTTGGAAGAATTTCAGTCAGGTTTTAGAGCTCATCATAGCACTGAAACAGCCCTGGTAAAAGTTACTAATTATATTCTAATGGCCTCAGATTTGTGACTGTTCTGGTCTTGTAGGATGTCAGTCCTGCTTTTGATACAGTCAATCATAAGGCTTGAACATGTAGGGATCAAGGAAACCGCACTAGGCTGGTTTAAATCATATCTATCTTAAATATCTATGAAAACCTATCTGTGTAACTATCAACCATTGACCTCCAACATAACATGTAATATTAGCTCCCTTTGTACAGCCACATTTTTTATTATTACCTCCTGTGTGAATATATATTCAAACATCATTACTTGTTTTCACATTTATCTTTCTCTATTTTGATGAATTTTTTTTTTTTTCATTATTTTATGAGGTGATTTTTTTTTCCGGTCTATTTTAAAAAAATGAATAAAGTGTATGTTGAAAGTCACTATGAAGCATACATCCATTTAAATTAGTGTCAGTTAAGCAGGTTTTTATGGACACCAACAACTTTAAATAGATGAATTGAAATTTGTTGAATAGATAAAACAATGTTTAAAAAAAGTTTAATAATTATCAAGGTCCAGAGGAGGGAGGAGTCCTTTATAGGCCCGATTTTCTGGGAACTCCTGCCTGATCCTGGAGACAGCACATAATGGAACAACAACATGAATGTGCTGTCCCAGATAACCCCAACACCACCAGACCACATTGCAGTAGGCAAGGTGTCTGAGACCGGTGAAAAATAAGTGGTACTTGTGTTTCAAACGAAAAATTTGACAGAAAAATATTTTTCTGTTATCTAACCCAGGGGTTCCCAACCTTTTTTGTGTCAAGGACCGGCAGAAGCATAAAAAAAAAGTTCAAGGACCGGTTGGCAATTTATGTCAACTTTAATATACATTGAAGACAAAACAATGCATTTCAAAATGCTATATTATTCTTTTACAGTGCTAAATGCGCGATGGTTTAATATATTATCCCACCAACAGGTGGCGACAAATGCTTTTTTTATGAAAATAAAAGTATTTAAATGGTCAGACCATTTCAAAATTAGACATTTCGGCATCTTTGTATTACTAAAGACATTAACGTTATTTCAAAAGGCAACTCAGTTATTTCAGCCTATCATCTCTAAAAGTATCTAAAATGTAGGGATCAGGCTTTACAAATCTTATCAAATCTTAGACCAAAACACACAAGAAAATACCTGACCAGTCACTAGACCAACAAGAACAGAACAGTTTGTGCGTGATCATAACGTTTATATTGATACAGTTCCTCTTGTGTGGTTCCATTAACAATATGCATCCAAAACATATTTCAAAACCAGGATACAATAAAACTAAACAAAAAAAAAAATAGGACCACTTTACAAATATTAATGTCATCAACTTACTGAAATCAGTGTCAGTGAGACCCTTGGGCCTGTTTGCCTGCCACAAGTACATCATACCGGGGCGTAATGGGAGACAGTGAGACGCGCAGGGTATTCCTCAGATTCAGTTTGCTTCTAAGTCTGGTCTTAGTAGCGGTCATGGCAGAAAAACCCGCCTCGCACAGATATGACGTTGGGAACGGGAGCAGCGTCTTCAGAGCAAGCGTGCTGATCTCCTTGTATTCTCCCGATGCTTTGATCCAGAAGGTTGACAGTGATGTTGAATCAAAGAGTGTTTTCAGTCCTCCGTCATTCCTGAGCTCAATCAGCTGGTCGTCTTGTTTTGATGGGAGCCGGTCTCGACCATCGTCATTTTGAAATGGATCACGCATCCATCCTTTGCCATTCCTTGGGTCCTTTGAAGATGGGAAATAGCGCTCAAACGCAGCAGACAGTGATGTCAGGTGGCTGTGTATCAACTTGCGAAGTCCAGCCGGCTCTTCCGAAAAGCTGGACAAGTTGCTGAACATGTCAAAAACACCCCGGTTGACGCGCCGTGCCCATGTTGCCAGTTTGCCTTTGAATCCGGCGATTTTGTCCGCCAGCCTGAATGTGTCAGCCATTCTCCCCTGCATAGTCAGATTTAATTCATTCAGAGACATGAAAATGTCGCTCAAATATGCTAGTTTTGAGAGCCAGCTCTCGTCTCTAAAGTGCTCTGCTAATGGTGACTGTTTGTCGTGGAGGAATTTCTGTAACTGTTCCCTTAACTCGAACACTCTGGTTAACGCTTTTCCTTTTGACAGCCACCTAACTTCTGTATGTAGAAGAAGGCGTCTGTAATCAGCATCCATGTCCTCGCACAGTAACTCAAACATCCGCGAATTCAAGGCATGGGCTTTGATGTGGTTAATGACCCGTATAGTGTCGTTCAGGACTGTGTGGAGTTCAGGGGACATTTTCTTGCTTGCCAACATCTCACGGTGAAGCATGCAGTGAGTTGCCTCGCATTCCGGTGCCACTTCTTTCAGTTTAGCGGTAAACCCCGACAACCGGCCCGTCATCGCGGCAGCCCCGTCAGTACACACACCAACACAAAACGACCAGTCCAGTCTGCCTGCAGCGTATTCCTTCAACACTCTGAATATTTCTGAGCTGGTGGTTGAGCTCGGAAGTGAAAGACAACAGAGTAAATCTTCATGCACCTCATCCTGATGCACATATCGGACGTACACTAACATTATTGCCTTATTTTCTACATCAGTGGATTCGTCCACTTGTATTGCGTACCACGGAGATGTTTTTATTCTGTCCAGTAATTGTCCCTCAATATCCTCGGCAATATCATCGATTCTCCTGGCAACAGTATTGTTGGAAAGTGGAACCTTTCCCACCATGTCAGCTGCTTTCCCCCCCAAAAGTTCGAGACAGATGTCTTTTGCAGCGGGCAGAATTAGCTCCTCTCCTATTGTGAAGGGCTTTTTAGCTTTAGCGATCCGGTGAGCAACGAGATACGAAGCCCTCGTTGCAGCTAAGTTAGCTGATGTTGTGGCTTTTAAAACTTGCTTCTGCAAATCCAACTCACGTTTTTTCCTGTCAAAAAAATCCACTGGTTTATCTTTGTGAGAAGGATGCTTTGAAGTTAAGTGCCTCTGTAGTTTGGATGGCTTCATTGCTTCGTTGGCGAGCGTTTCTCCACATAAAACACACAATGGGGTTGGTACAGCCGAGTCGCCCGTTGCAACAAATCCATATTTTATATAAGAGATGTCATACTTGCGAGTGAAGCTTTGTTTGCTTTTTTTTTTGGTGGGATTTTCCACTTGTTCATCACCATTTCTTTTACTTGAACAACCCGCGAAGAAACGGCTCATGGAGGTTTGCTGAGGTCCATTCATCGCTGCATGAGATAATAGGCTACTGCAGCTGCACCTAACCTGCTGCACCTGTGCATTGGTCCGGGCGGGTACCAGTGTCAGGAACTTATGATCCGCCGTGCTGTCACAGGGGCGCTCATAGACACCCGCAGCTGGCCCAAATGGTTCATAATGATAAAAAAAAAATGTATGAGCCATTTCACGGCCCGGTAGGAACAGGTCCACGGACCGGTACCGGTCCGCGGACCGGGGGTTGGGAACCACTGATCTAACCTGTTGACCATCGTCTCCTGCATCTCCCCAAAAATCTGCACAAAGGTACCATAAACTGCCTGCAGCACTAAAGGATTTAAAAAACCTGGGTGCTCCGTTATGCAGGTGGCTACCTGCTGACATCTGCACGTTATTTATGACAAAAGATAATAACTGATATCAGTAGATGGAAAATAAAATCAGGGCTAAGAGTTCATTTTTTGTGCAATATTTGTAATTGTGTGAAAGATTTTTGGCACATTCCTGAATGAATTTCTATTCACACCTTGGGCACATCTCTGCAAAACATTTTCTGTTATGGGCGATGAAGTACAGTAGCTGAAGGTGCAACTGTTGAGGCATAGTCACACAAAATTACCCAAGCTAATCTATATTTAGCATTAGCATTGGCCAACAACGATGTACCACTCAGAGACTGCGGTCAGTCTGTGCCGCTATGCTGCTACAGGCTCGGCATCTGCTGCCCCAAGCAGTTCATGGGGGACAATGGCTTGAAACGATCTGGCTCAGGGCTGCTCGCCTCCTCTACAGAACCCAAACCCCCACCTCGTGTGTTCGCAAGTCCGCCAGGCAACGCCTTCTTTTGAACAATTTTTCAAAAAGAAATGTGGGTGGAGTTATACTCTGTTAGTAGGGTGAGTTACTCTTTCAGGACTTTAAAATGTGTGAGCATTAGCAGTGCGGCTGTGCTTGTTTCCACATTTTGATTTTTCAGGAGCACACAGAAGAGTTTCCACCTGGAAGCATTATTGAGATGCATTTTAGCCAGCAACACATACAACTCTAAACAATTACAATGCAGCCCAATCTCCTGCTGGGAGAAGTAATGACAAACCACTCTTAATTGAAAGCAGGAGTTTGCATGCCTACATCCATTGTCAAAATGCCCATTATGGGAACACTAAAGGTTTCCCAGTGTTAAAGAATGTATTTTCATGTTTACTGGTTACCCAGCGGCGGTTGCTTTTAGCCAACACAGATGTTACTGAGCCAAAGGATGTCTCTTACATAGCTGCCCTCATTGGTGCATTTCTCTGAACGTAGCTTAAAGTCTAAGCAGACTTGACCTCTGTTTTAGCACAGTCCCCACCACAGTGTCCCGCATAAATACTAAAATGAAGTTAGTTATCTAATTTTTATTTATTTTTTCATGCAGGAGAAAGGCAAAAAAAACAAATAAAAAATGGGTCTCATGAAATTAAGACAATCTATGGGGTTAAAAACTGTGGCACGTCTGTAAAAAAAGGAACTCATCAGCAGTGAATAAAACTTCCCTCCCACCTCATATGCATTACTCATACAACATCCTTTCAGCTCTCAGGTAACAGCTTAACTACCAATTTACTTGTTACCGCTGTTGACGCAGACAGTAAGGCAGTTTGAAATATTCATTTCCCAGATTGTGTGAGGTTTTGTATCCGGAGCGAGTCCTCTCTTTCAGAGAGGATCTGTGACTGAGTTGCTGCACAGGCTGATTGCTTCCACCTGTTCCCAATCGGCTGTTTGGTGCTTTATAAGGAGCTGGCTGACAACTCTTCAGTGCCTGATGGTTACCATACCGGTACATCCAAGCCTCTGTTTCCCAGGTATTTCTATGTCCAAGTTTCTCGTGGTCTCCTGTGATTCTCAGTCCTCTTGTTGTCTTCAGGTTTTTTTGAATGGAGTTTTTTGAAGCAACCAGTCTCCGGTAAAGCCTCCAAGTTTGACAGCTGTTTTCCAAGTGGATTACTCGCCTCCATCACAGTCAGCTTCTCGTGCAGCATTCTACCTGCCTGCTCGCTCTCAGCCACACCGTCTCCTCCCGTACTCCCCAGAAGCCCCAGTCTCCGCTCAGCAAACCTCACTTACTCCTCCCAGGATCAGACATCCCCCCCCCCCGGATCAGTGAGTACTGACACATTCAGGAATCCAATTAATTTCCATTAGCCATCATTCCTTCCTAATCCAATCTCTCAGTTTCCAGATGCCTACCAGTTCCCGACGTTCTCTAGCTGAACTATTTATTTTCTTATTTAAATAAACCCCTTTGAATTGTCATACAGTCTCAGTGTGGTTCTGCATGTGGGTCAGGAGCTTGGGCCGAACCATGACAATTGTCTTTACTTTGGTAGTAAGCCCAAGTATTGATGTTGCACTTTCTTATAAAGAAAACATTCAAACTGTTATATATATTTTTTTATAAATTGTTAGATCACCCACAAATTTGTTGGGAAATTTGCTGCAACTAGTTTGATTTGATCATTTCACACAAAAAAACAAGGTACATAGCAAACAGAAATGTTTGCATACCATTTTACCCCTAATGGACTATTTTGTGGCTTTGAAGCTATGACCTTTTAGAAATTTGTCATGCTTAGATATCATTGACTATGCTTGGTGCTGAGTTTGCTAATTCGGTCCGTGTGTATTCCTCATATTTCAACCAAAAACTATAACGAGACAAACTTGTCCTAAATTGCATAGTGGTGGTATAGGTTGTACTGAAACATTTATAACATGAGATAATTGAGAACGATCCCACACAAATGTTAAAATAAAAATACTTATAAGCAGAAGATCTCACAGTCAGGCCACTATTTCGTTCTCATGTGACCCTGCTGCTGCTGTTTCTGAGCTTGTTGCCATGGCTCCTTCTAATCTCACGGTTTTACTAATGAAGGGGAAAAACAGTTGGCGTTTGTTCGTTGACATGGGTACTTTGGTTCCCTTAAGTAGAGACCAAAGGGGCTTTAAAAAAAAACGTGATACAAGGAGACTTTTTGGACTGGATCAAGGGAGTGTTGGGTTACTAAAAGAAAGGATGAGTAACATGCAAAGCTGAGTCCCACATCATTTCATAATTTTCTGAGTCTATGCACAGTTGTACTGTGATGTCAAAAGAGCTTAATTGTTGCTTTGAATCTTTTTTTTATCTTAACCATTTTGTCTGTCTTCTCTTTAGTGGGGTGATAGGATTAAAAACTTCATTAATTTTTTATTCTAAAATGAAAAATAGAATGTCCCTGTGAATGCAATAAATTCAGTTGGTTAAAAGGTGGAATATGCCACATTCTAAAATACTCCAGTGTTGCCACTAAAATATTCACAACACCAAGGACGTTTGTTTTTGATAACAATACACAATAACTAAACTTGTGTGGATTGAAAATTGCTGGGGAAGAGTATTAAGAGCATTATTCATAAGTATGCATTTGTTTGGGATTTTATTACAACAGTGTGTTGACTTATATACAGCATTATTTTTTTAATTTTGGTACTTTTTTTAATGCACAGTACGACGCTCAATTCGTACTTCTTTTTCAACATTCTGATGTAAATATTTTCTCCTTTGAAAAATATTTTTTGAGTGAGTTTCAACACATGCATCTTACATGTAACTGGTAATTCATATCTAAAACTCTACGTACAACTGCTGCTGTTATGACTAAATTTCCCCTCACGGGACTATTAAGGATTATTCTATTTCATTTTATTATTATTATTATTATTATATAGCATTTGTACTTTTTACACAGATAAATAACAACAAAGAAGGAAAAAAAAACAAGAGTCCCTTAAGCACCCACACACACAAAAAACAAACAATGTCTGGATATTTTGTGGTTCAAAAGAACACAGCTATGAGAGTCTAGAGGCAACAAAGATCAGCATAGGGGAACTTGTATTCCTTCAGAATCTTGTGATATCCTGGTTACATTTCTAGGTTAAATATAGTTAATAAATCATTCCCATATTTTGTTAAATATAACATGTTTGTCCATAAGGGTATAAGTAATTTTTTCTAAAGGAAAGCATAAGGACATTTCCTGAAACCATTTTACAATACTTGGCGTTTCCATTCTTTTCCAGAACATAGTAATTACCCTCTTTGCTTTCAGGATTCCCTGGTTAAAAAAAACTTTGCCATCGCTATCTATACCTGTATCTTTAGGGTAAAACCCCAACAAAAAAAGTTTTGGTTCCAACTCCAAATGCACTGACCAAATATCCATCAACACCCCTCTGACCTCTACCCAGAACTCCTTGATTTTCGGGCATAACCATATACAATGAAATAAAGTACCCCTCTCTCATCTCTGCATCTGTTGTATACGTCCAAAATATTCATATTAATTTTATTGAGTTTCACTGGTGTTACAGATAATCTCATTAACCAATTAAGTTGCAGTAATTTTAGACGCATATTACTTGTTTGTGTTTGGGCTCTTTTAAAGGCTTTCTTCCACTCATCTGTGGTTATTCTTACCAGTAAATCACTCTCCCAAGCTTTACGTTTAGAAATGGAGAATTCCAACGACGCAGTAATCAGCATGTTGTATAGATCAGACATCAACCCTTTACGATTACGTTTATTTGTTAAAATTTTCTCAAGAATAGTAATGGCAGGAGCTTGATTAAAATTGGGATTCTGTGACCTAATAAAACTTTGTAATTGCAAGTATTTATAAAAATGCTTGTGAGGGATGCTGAATTTCTAAACTAACTGTTCAAAAGATAACATATTACCATCATGTCAACGGGCGAGAGGCGGGCTGAACAGGTCGCCAGTCCATCACAGGGCAAGTTTATTTGTAGAGCACAATTCACACACAAGGCAATTCAAAGTGCTTCACAGTTGTATACATTAAGAAAACAGATAAATAGAAAAATACATCAACTTAAAAAATAATTAATTGCAATAAAAAGCAAGAGTGCAGATAAAATACTTTCAATTCGTTCATACGAACGGGTAAAAAGAACTGTTTCAGCCTGGATTTAAACATTGTTAGAGGTAAGGCTTGTCTCACATCCTCATGAAGACTCTGGTGGATTGTCTGTTTCTTCGTCGTTCAGCAACAGTAAAGCCGATTTAGAGTTATTCATTTTACATCCTAAAAGACGTCCAAATTTCTTCATTAGATCCAACACAGCAGGAATTGAAGTTCTTAATTATTTTAAGGAAACAATGATATCATCTGCATATAGGGCTATTTTATGGTCTCTCTCTCCAATACTAATTCCCGTAATCGATGTATGGCCCCTCATAGCTATGGCCAAGGGTTCAATGGCTAATGTAAATAACAAGGGAGACAGGGGGCTGCCCTGTCTACATCCTCTCCATATCTTCAGAGGTTTTGAGATCATGCCATTGGTAATTATTTCTGCGTAGGGATTATGATAAATTAGTTTGACCCAACTACCAAATTCTGGACCCAGGCCAAAGTGCACGATGAGTTCAAATAAATAGGGCCACTCTACTTTATCAAATGCTTTTTCTGTGTCTAATGCCAAAAGGGCTGTGTCAGTGGCTCCTGATACAGAAAATGTTAAACTCTACGTACATTGTGTAATCCTTGCCGTCCATTTTGATCTGAATGTATAATTTTGGGTAGAAGGCTCTCCAGTCTCTTTGCTAATATCTTACATAATATTTTTAAATCTGAATTTAGAAGGCTGATAGGTCTCCAATTCTTGCATTTATCGTGGGTTTTCCAGGTTTTGGAAGCTAGGGTATATTCAATGCATCCGGGATCCACAACTTCAGGAACGCGCAGGCGTCTCCACCCTCCACTTTTTCAGGTACGTTTACCAGTCTCAGATTGGCTCTCCTGGATCTGGATTCCAAATCAATTATCTTGGATTCCATTTCTCTAGTCTGGGTTTCCAATTTTCGGACTGTACCCTGAAGGCTGGTTACCGTGTCTTCTCTACCAGAGATGCACATTTCCGCGTTTTCAATACACTCCTATCTGAGTTTTCACTCCTTCCATGGCTGCCAGAAGACTGTCAAATCTATTTGAAAAGTCGACCTTGAGGTCTTTGATGGCTTCCATGATTGTAGTTTCGTTCGGTTCTTCGGCCATGGTATTGCTTTTGTCTTCCATGCTAGTGTTAGCATTAGCTTCTATATCCATTATAGCAAATCTGAAGTTTAGCTTTCCTTGAGAGAGCTTACCCCGGCCTTTACTTGTTTTTCGTCATCCCGTCGACATACAAGATTTATTTATAAATATTGCTGTAGGTGGTTACTTAATAATAGTTCATTTTATTAGGCTTCAGCATAAAGTTGCAGAGGAGGGAGGTGTGCTTCCGTCTATGACGCCGCCAAAGTCCAATACTTTTAGTGGTAAAAGTATCAAACAGGCTGGAGTTTTTGGAATACTGTGACACTTGTTCTACAACTAAATTCAGTTTTAAAAATCATAATTTATAATCTTTCTCCTCGTTTTGCAATATATTGTATTGTCACTTTTGTATCGCGATACTTATCGTATCGCTAAATTCTTGTCAAAACAAATCCATACGGCTTAAACTCCAGCAAATACGATAGATTTATTTTTTTTAAACAAACATACCAAGGCCCTTCCCAGCACATCCATTCTTCACCCCTCCTGCTCTAGCGTCACCTCTACAACTGATCTCACCTGCGATTTGCATGTCATTGTGTACTTTATTAAAACGTTTTTATTTGCTTTGTTGAAATGTTGCCAAAGTTGAGTCTGCTGTGAAGCCTTTTAAGATTTGAAGGCATCTCCATTGTTGAAAAGCATCACTGATGTAGCCTAGATGCTACTCCAAAGGCGTTTTCCCGCGAGTTTAGTTGCCCGACCAAAGCTGCCTGTATGTGCAGCTCCATACTCACAAGTTCATGTCATTCACATTGATTGATTGAAAGTTAACAAGGCAGACATTCAAATTGTATTGAATGTGTAGCACAACGATATATCATGGTACTGAATAGAACAACCATGTGAAAGATTTAATTTGACCTGAACCCAATTGAGAATATATGGAGCATTGCCAAGAGAATGACAGGAAGCATGATACGGTACAATATAGAAGAGCTGAAGGCCGCTAATGAAGCATCCTGGTCTTTCATAACGCCTCAGCAGTGACACAGGGTGATAGAATCCATGTGTAGTCAGATTTTTGAGACTCTTAATAAATGAGAGAGATTCCTTTAAGCGTTTGGAGGTTTTAATATTATTTGAATTGACCGTACAGGAGGACAGCAACACATCACAGCAAATGTGGAATACTGACCTCTCTCGGTCTTACAACAATAAGCTTATATTATTACTAGCAATCTTGGTCTATCTATTCTATTCGATAAAGTGCAACTCTCAAGATGAAAATCAGAGACTTTGTGGCGCCTTTCTCTTAGATTAGAAAGCAAAGAACTTTGTGTATCTTTAAGGATGCCTGGTTGAAGAACCATCTCCATGGTAACACTGGATATGGACTATCATTATCAAAAACTCTCTGTCCCTGTCCTGGTTAAAAAAAATCACTAAATAAGACTAGTTATTCAAACTGATACTACAACATTAAGTAAACCAGGTCACAGTTTATTACAAAGTACAGAAAGTACATAACATTAAATTATTTCCATCACACATGCTATACCACATTGTGGCAGCAATTAATACAAAAGGGGCCAAAAGCAACTACTGAGTAGATATGCATGATTATACTTTTCAGAGGTCCAACATTTCTCTTTTAAAATTCTTGCTTTATTGATTTCATGTAATATTCTAATTTTCAGAGAGTTTGAATTTTTTTTTTTAAGCTGTAATCATTGAAATTATAACAAATAAAGGCTTGAAATATTTCACTTTGTATTTAATCAATCCATATCGTAAATTAGTTTCACCTTTTAAATTCAATTACTGAAATAAATTTACCTTTACACCATATTATACTTTTTAAACTTTCACCTGTACATCAATCCTACGTTACCTATTAAAATAAATATAAAACATATTTTGGAGTGTGAATGAGAGCAGAGGTGTGGACTTGAGACATGACTTGGACTTAACTCAGACTCAAGTCATTAATTTTGTGATTTGAACATTTTTTTAAGACTTTGACTTGACTTGGACTTCCACAAAGACTTGGGACTTGACTCAGACTTGAACTGATTTACTTGTAAAGACTTGATATTTTACCCAAGGATTATAGTTTTAAACATCTATTATTTCAAAGGTGTGCACTTTTATAAAAAAATATCAGTAAAATCTCTTTCCTGGTACCTTTGAACTGTGTTTTCCTCACCTTCAGCACATCAGGTAAATTTCCGCTATCGGAACTTAAGGGTTATTTTCCCCGATCTTCACAGTATGCGCAAGGGTGCTTTCGGGGTCATTTCAGGAATCAACAGAGTACCAGAAATCATATCAGAAGATGTTGCTAAACAACAACCAACAGCCCACAACCAGGTTTGTAAAATTGGAAGAGTTGCTGGCAAAGCAATTCAAAAACCTAGCAAACAGAAGCGCGGCACTGCTTCTTTCATTGTCAATGTTTTTTTTATCCTGCTGCTATGGCTGCCTATTGGCACTGGTAAGTGAAGCCATGCATTGTCAAAATGGTCACCATATGCCGACGTCTCAGTTAATTCCTTGAAGGTTACATTTGTATAGAAACATGGCAGATAGGAGAATGGGGCCAACAATGGACTTGCCCTGTGAAGAATATTAATACTTTTATATGCTTTACATATATTTGGGTAAACATTTTTATATGTAGTGAAGTAGTAAAAACATATACATATGGCATAGGGTCATATACTCAATTAGAATTTTGTGAATCTGTGATCGTGGGAAAACTCAGTGTCTGTAAGTTGGCCTGGCAGGTGGTTATCTAGGAGAACAAAGCTGAGACTATTAAACATACTTTGGAAGCAGGAATAGGGAGTGAAGCATAACTCACAAATGAACTGTTCAAGGTCTCTGGGAAGCAAAAAGCTGTGGGAAACTGTGATTCTTCTACCGACCATTCATGTGTATGTGGAAAGACAGGTCACTGAGTCTAAACTGTGAAAAAAAATACGGGGTGGGTTCAACTATTTATTCTGGGTGTTTGTACTTCAATAAAAGAGTGCTCCCCTGTCAAGAATTCAGTCAGACTTTGGTCTGTCTCCAGCTGAATTCAGGTGCGCATTGAAAACAGAATTCTGTTGTGTGATTGTGTTGTTTCTCTCTGTCCCTGAGTCTTATTCTGAAAAGGTTCCGCTGAGGAGCGTCGGGTCCTCTAAAACATACAGATAACAGTTCCTAATTGAAGAAGGAGTTTATCTGACACCTGTCAGATGAAAGTCCAGTAATATAAACATGAAGTTATGATAATGCAAAAAAAAACACCTATTGAAGGACCAATAAAGGTATTTTACTATTAAATCTAGTATGATTAAAAACCTCAAGGTGGGACATATGCAAGTTTTCCAGCTTGACAATAACTCAAGATACACAGCATTAAGTTCATTTAGTGGCCCAGTCAGTTGCAGTAATAACTTAAATTTAATACCATGTATTAACTCATGGTGACTGAGAAAAAAAAATGAAAGAAAGAAAATGTACTTTTATGCAATACATTTTTGGAGATGACCGCCCATCTGCCAGTACACCAGCCAATTACCATGGAGACTGAACACAGCTCGTCGGCATTATTGTTGACCAAGAAGTTGCACTGATTCATTAAGCAATTCCCTCTGAGACAAGATAAGCTGAAGGACCTGATCACCCACATCTAATAGAAGATACTGTTGTGCTCAAAAGTTTACATAACCTGGCAGAATTTGTGATGTTTTAGCCATCTTTCAGAGAATATGAATGATGGAACAAAAACCTTTCACTCGTGGTTAGGTGAATCCATCTATTATCAAACATTTGTGTTTGCCTTTTTTTACATCGTAACGACTACAAAACATACCCAAATGACCTTGATCAAAAGTTTACATACCCTGGAAGTTTTGGCATGATACCGTACACAGAGGTTGGCACACAGGTGTAAATGGCTATTAAAAGTAACCATGCTCATCTGTGATCTGTTTGTTTGTAATCAATAGGAGTGCATAAAAATTGAGTGAGTTACTAGGCTTCTGACATAATTCATCCAGTGTTGCACTGATGTTTGTTGGATTTCGAGCCATGGAGAATGCAAAATAATTATCACAGGATCAGCGGGAGAAGATTATTGAACTTCATAAAATAGGAAAAGGATATACAAAGATTTCCAAGCAATTAAGAATGCCAGTCAGCAGTTTTCAGACCCCATTTAAGAAGTGGAAAATGTGGCATTCTGTTGAAAACACATTCAGGTAGACCAATAAAAATTTCCGCCACAACTGCCAGGACATTTGTTCAGGATACAAGAAAAACCCTGAAATAACTTCAGCTGACATGCAGAACTCTCTGGAAAAATGTGGAGTGGACGTATCAAGATGCACAATAAGGAGGCATTTGAAGAAAAATGGCTGCATGGGCAAATGGCCAGAGGAAACCCATTACTGCACCAATACCACAAAATAGCCCACTTATAAGATAAGCCTCAAAAGTTCTGAAACTGTTACATCTGGAAAGGAGTCAACAATGCCCACGATAAAAAGTACACCAACACTAACATGAAGTGAACACTTACAGAAGTCTCTAGGATTTCCTTTTTTCACCTTAGGAATATTGCAAAAATTAGAACCATCCTGTCCAGGAATGATGCTGAAAAACTAGTCCATGCCTTTATTACTTCAAGACTGGATTACTGTAACTCTTTATTATCAGGTAGTCCACAGAAAACAATTCAAAGTCTTCAGTTAGTCCAAAATGCTTCTGCTAGGATTCTGATGAATATTAAAAGAAGAGATCACATTTCCCCTGTTTTAGCTTCTCTTCACTGGCTCCCAGTGAGATCTAGAATAGAATTCAAGATTCTCCTTCTGACATATAAAGCTCTTAATAATCTAGCTCTATCATACATAAGAGACCTGATTGTTCCATATGTTCCTAACAGACCCCTTCTCTCTCAGACTGCAGGTTTACTGGTAGTTCCTAGGATTTCTAAAAGTAGAATGGGTGGCAGATCTTTCAGCCATCAGGCTCCCCTCCTATGGAACCAGCTCCCAGGGTTGGTTCGTGAAGCAGACAATTTGTATATCTTTAAAACTAGGCTTAAAACTTTCCTCTTTGACAAAGCTTACAGTTAGATATATGTTAATAGGCAGTTAGAGACAGGTTAGACAGGTAGCTAGGAAGAGACAGGTTAATGTTAGTAGTCAGGTAGAGTGTCAAAAGCTAGGAAGAGATAGGATGAGGTAGAGTAGCTAGGTAGAGATAGATTAATATAAGCCAGTTAGAGAGTGTTAGTAGCTAGGTCTCCTAGTAGCTAGGAGACAGGTTAATGTTAGTAGCTATGCTGCTTTAGGCTAGGCTGTTGGAGGACATTATTAGGGTCTATTCCTACTTCCTCTCCTACTTCTCCCCAACTGCAGGATGTGCTGTCAGTTCAAGCGCTAACCTGTTTTCTCTTAGTCTCTTCCTACAGTAGGTGCTCCTGACCCGCCCTGCTTGACGACCCTGACTAAGATGGCATTGCAGTGACGGAAAGTTGTCCACGTCCTGCAACAAACTTCAGCATCAGTTCTGTTGTTCTTTCTTTGTCTCTGTTCTGTGTCTCTGTTCTGTATTCTCCAAACCACAGACGGCCTCGGCAGATGACCGCTTGTGCTGAGCCTGGTTCTGCCGGAGGTTTTTTCCTGTTAAAAGGGAGTTTTTCCATTCCACTGTCGCTTCGTGCTTGCTCAGTGTGAGGGATTGCTTTGAATTACACGACGCAATCTTCTGTGGTTCTCTAATTTCTACATTAAACATTGTATTGTAATGACTCTTCTTGTAAAGTGCCTTGAGATGACATCTGTTGTGAAACGGGGCTATATAAATAAACTGAATTGAATTGAATTTATAGAGTGTTACTATAAAGTAATTAAATGATTGGAGTAACTTGAACCATGAATGGTTCTTCATAATATTTAACCAAAACAACTCTTTAAAAGATAAAAACGCCAAATCTGTAAAAATTTTATTTTCTTTTAAGATTCTTAAGTCAACATCTTAAGCCTATGGAGTAAATGTAGAAGGGAGTATGTTGAACCGAACACAGTTACCCACTCTGACCTTCCTAACGGCTTTAGGGAAAGTGTGTGAGTGCGTGTGCATGTGTGTGTGAAGCGTGTCAGCCCCTCTAACCTATTTATTTTTAAGCGGTGGCAGCTGAATGTGTCTGGTTTCATTTCTGAATTAACACAAATGCTTTTCAAGAAAATATCACTAATGTCTGAAGACATAATGCTTTTAGGCTTTCTGTGAACATTTATGATGGTCTTACATGATGACTAACTCTAGAAATACTTTGAGAATTGAGTGACAAACAATGACATGCACAGACAAAGTGACAAATCTGGTAACTGCTCTCTTAGGCCTTGTCCACACGTAGCCGGGGATCTCACAAAACGGAGAAATTTTGTCGGACATATATGATTTAAACCAGCCTAGTGCTGTTCCCTTGATCCCTACAACATGTTCAAGTCTTTCTAAGAGAATATTATGAACAACCTTGTCAAAGGCAGCACTGAGATCTAACAAGACCAGAACAGTCACAAATCGATTATCTGAGGCCATTAGAATATCATTAGTAACTTTTACCAGTGCTTTTTCAGTGCTATGATGAGCTCTAAAACCTGACTGAAATTCCTTAAACAGGTTGTTGCTGTTTAGATGCTCACATACTTGATTAGCAACTATTTTCTTAAGAATATTGGATAAGAAAGGAAGGTTAGATATAGGTCTGTAGGTTTAATTACAGCAACCTTAAATTCCTAAGGCACATATCAATTTATTAAAGATACATTCATCATGTCTGGAATAGGGCCAGTTACCAGAAGGAACACTTCCTTAAATAATTTGGTTGGTATTGGGTCTAACATACAAGTTGAGGGTTTAGATGAAATATTTGTGATAATTCAGAAAGTTCAACAGGATCAAAACGGTACAGACATAAACATGGTTCTGCTGTTCTCTCTGATATTGCCTCATTTACTGAACAAGACTTAATCAAGTTTGGGAGAATTCCAGTGATTTTATTTTTAATAGAATTTATTTTATTTATGAAGAATCCTATGAAGTCATCACTACTGAGAAAAAGGGGAACGGTTGGCTCAACAGAGATATGACTTTGTGTCAGTTTGGCAACTGTACTAAAAAGAAACCTAGGACTGTTTTTATTTACCTCTAATAATGATGAGAAAAATGCTGTTCTAGCTTGTGTAACTGTCTCTCCAGTTTCCTAGTATTCTGCTTTGAAGTACGCAACTCTGCACTAAACCAGGGAGCCAGCCTCCTATGGCTGATTACCTTCTTTTTTAAGGGTCCTACACTGTCTAGTGCCAAACGCATTTAGGAACTAATACTTTGAACCAGAAACAAATCAATAAAGTAAGAATGCACTGATACATATATTGGCACTGATACCATTCTAATGTAATCCTATCGGTATAGCATAGTTAACCCATGAACTGATACTTAAAATATGGAAAGTGCAATAATTTCACAAATCATTTTTATTTTTCACTTAAAATTTTAGTATTGTGGTCATTTTTTTTTTTTTTCTAATTTACCATCATTTTTTTGTAACATGCAGGAAAAAAAAGAAAGAAAAAAAAAACGTCTTCCAGGTAGAAGTATTGGTATTGGTACTCTGCATCTGCAAATACTCAGATCCCAGTATCGGTATTGGTTTGAAAAAAAGTGTTATCAATGCATTCTTACAATAAACTGATCGAGTACTAAATATACAAAAAAGTTAAATAACAAAAATGTTTGATTAGATTTTTTAAAGACTTACAGTATATTGCTCAGTACTGATATACGAGTAAATATCGTCCCGATATAGGCTTATCGGTCTGTCCTTAGTGGAAGCTGCATTAGCACCCCACAGAATCTAATATCTATCCATTTCTCATTTCTAGTCTTGGGGGTACACCCAATCAGGTTTAAGCAATACAACTCATGTGTCTGGATTGGCTGCTGTGCAAAATGCAAGTCAATAGCGTATCAAGTATTATCAGGTTCCCAAACTGGATTTTCTTTTAGTACTTTAGAAAACTCTACAAAAATAATCCACAAATAGGCAGCTTTTCCACAAATAATTTGGATTTATTTTAAAGATGAGAACATTTCTTCCACCCAGTAAGGTTTGTGAATCTTGTAAATTGCTCGTACTTCTACATATAGACAGGTTGAATTTTATTGTTGTCATCCGGGTAATTTGGCGCGTGTCCAATACTGGAGGGCAAAAAAAAGCTTCCATATCTGCTATCCGAAGCTGTGCTGTCGCGGTTGAACTATTAGACTGACAAAATAAAACCTAAACCATATTTGTGCAGATGATCGCAAAGATATCTGTATGTAGTACAAAGCTAACAAAGCTTCAAATAGCTAACAAGCTACGGGATGAAAGAACTTGGATATGACCACTGCCAGTTCAGTATAGGAATATCTACAACTGAACAGATGACTTGTATGTCATAAACATATTCACTACCCAAACATAATAACACAGCGTTATTACAGTTAATACCGATGGTCAAAATGCCTAGGAAGTTTAAGCAGTGGTGTGAAGCTAAAAAATTAAGTATTGTAAGCAGGACTATCTGGATCAGCAGATGGCTGATGCCGACATAAAGAAGCTACTATCAACATGGATTTGGTACACATCCATATTGATTTACAAGCTTTTACATAAAGCAGTTTCATGGTCATAAATGTCAATCCCACATATTTCTCTGTTTTCTATGCTAAATATGCCAACGGTAGACTTTTATTTTTAATTTGCTTTAAACATCAACATACTTCCTGTGAGCAGATACTGTCATGAGGTTTTGGCTCCCATAATCTGGATGGATCATCCGCTAACTCTCAACATATCTATTAAACATAGACCATGCAATATTTCATCAGCTGGAAGCCTAATAAAGTTCATTGCTGTTTTTTTCTCTTCTAGATTTTTACTTCAATGTCATTTAGAGGAATCTTTTGACAACTGTCAGCTAGCTACAACGTTAGTCAGCGGGGGTGATCGGTCTGTTTTCCCTCCAGCTTCCGGCTGGGCACGATTGGGCATGTGGCGTTACATTTAATGTGTCTATATCTTAATATCTTAATTGTTGGGCTTAAAGTGTTATTTTTATTTTCCCAGGGAAATTAAATTTTCCAAACCTTTTATTTTTTTAAATATTATTATAATTATTATTTTGCTGTAAAACTAAAGCACCCCAACAACGGGTTTTGGAATATTGGCAATTGTAATTTTAATGTTTGCTTGTTCATCTGCTCCAACACCCACCCCCTCTTATAATTAATACTTTACCCTGGACCACTTTCCATGTGTTGTCTCTGCACTCTGCTCCTATCCACAATTATAGGAGACAAAACGAATCATTTTAAAATAAAATAATCTGTAAATAAATAAAAAATTACTCCTCTGAAGATTTGCTGTAAGTTGTAAAAAAACACATCTGTGACACAGCTGGATCTTTTGTCTAATATATTTTTAATACATTTTTCTTGTAGGTCCACCAACACAGATTTGATAAAAATTATCCTTGTTGTTGGCAATTTCACTTTTTACATTCTCTTTGTGCGGACTTTTGAGACCTGTCTTTGCAACAAGACTTCAGTGGCGAACAATGAAGCTAACGTTTCCAAACTGTAATAAAACATTTTCATCTCGACAGTGATACCCAAAAGAATAATGAACAAAGCACATCCTATCACTATTCTTAGCTTTAATGGAACTGAACAACCCTGAGCTGAGCCTTTTCCTTGAGAAGACACTGACAACCAGAGATGTGCATCTGAAAAAAACAAAAAAACAATTATCCAATGTTATAACTGTCAACGTAATGGTAGCTGTATTTTAATAATCACAAAAGACTATGGCTTATTATGATGGTTGTATTTTAGGATACAACAAACAATGGATGTAAGACGGAAAGAGGAAAACATAAATTGGCTATAAATTAAAATAACAGAGGTTGTACATTTCTATACTAGTCATGCGTTTTTTTTGTTGTTGTGTTTTTTTTAATTTTTAATATTGATAGCATTCCGATGTGCAGCTGCAATATAGACAGGATTGTCCAAGGCCAGACTGGGATAATAATCCAGGCCAGGAGTTTGAAACCACAGGGTGAAAGAATAAAGGCTGCACATGCGCCCACACACACAGCACTTTTTGTTTATTTCCCCTACAAAATGAAAATTTATTTTTCTGCATTAACCAGCACTCAAACTGCATTAACTGAAATTCTATCATCTACTAATACACTGGCAAATATGCAGCCTGCACAAGGGGAGCCTAAGGGCTGGTTCGCACCAGCAGCGGGAGCGGCACCGAACAGAGACCGCTTCCATTTGGCGCCCTTGTTAACCTATGGTATAATTCAGTGTTTGTTAACCCTGTTCCTCAGGGGCCAATGCCCGTCATATTTTGCCTCAAGTGCTGCAAAAGCCTGTTTATCACCCAGTTATTCGGGCCAGGTGTGTGGCAGAAGGGAAACGCAGGACAAACAAGCAGGACAGAGGGCCCTGAGGACAAGGGTTAAGAAACCCTGTTGTAGTTCACAACAAAAGCGAAGCCCCGCGGATCCCCACAGCAGGCCGTGAAGCGATCGTTTCAGCGTCTGGTCTATTTTTGGCGCGAGCGATCCGCATCAATTCCGGCTGGAAGTCACACCAAAATAAATAACTCAAAATAAAATACTGCAGTTAAATAATGTGATCACATTTGTGGATCAGATTATAGAGATGATAAAGAGCTTTTTCCTGACTATTTGCATAGGGAAACAGAATTTGTTTTTTTTTTAATATGAAGAGTAGTTAAACAAAATGTGTATTTGAACAGTATATCTACACTACTACTTTACTTTACAAAAAAAATAGCTTTGAATAAACAACAACTGAGCAGAAGCGCTAGTCGACCACCGTGGAGAAATATGCTTCTGGTGTGAACAGGTGGGCATCTGATGACGCGTGATTTTCCTCAGCGCGCTGCTCTGCAGCGCTTCCACATCCAGTGTGAACTGTTCCGGTCGGCCCATGGTTCCCCTGGATGAAATATTTTGTTAAAAATGAATCGAAGTCAATGGAGCATTAAAAAATGTTTTCTGGTCCGCTTTGCATTGCACCATAGAGTCAGTTCGAATAACTAATAATGTGCATTTCTAATGTGTTTCTCATCCAATTTGGGATTTATTTTCTTTAAAAAATTGTAATTTAAATGACTACAAATCAGAAGTTGCATGTAGATGACATCATGGAGCTAGCACTAGGTAGCTCTTGAAACACTCACCGAAACCTTGTAGAGCTTCTCCCACATGCTGGCTGACACTCCTCTGACTGTTTCTGAAGCTTTTACCGCTTCATTGGCCCTTTTCTTTTTTTTTCTTTTTTTTACAGTAGGAGACCCATAGACCGGAAGTAGGGGGGCATAACTTAGGCCCCTTATTTCACAAACTGACTGATATCAATCGTGTGTGAACTAATAAAATACTAATGATATCTTCGGATGGGAATGAGTGTAATTCTAAAATATCAGTCATAACCCTATCCTGATACCTGCCTGGTTTCTCCCACAAATGGATCTCTATCTCTCGGCCCCCTGCTGGCTATATAGTCTTATTTCTCCTCTAAGTAGCAGTGAAATTAATGTCAAAATTACCCACAAAATCCCTTTTGTGCCACTGATTTTTTTTTTCTCAGTCACATTTTCTTTTCACCTGTGCAGACCCCCCCCCCCCCCCCCCCTCTACTCTTTCTTTTGTGATGAGCTACAACAACAACAAAGAATTTCCCTCTGGGATCAATAAAGTATTTTTGAACTGAATTGAATGAATATGCCATTCAAATATGAGGGAAGCTGTGAAGTTCTTCACAGAAATGAAAAAGGAGTGGGTATATTCCTAGCATGAACTGACAAGTAAAATATGTAAGTAGGTACCATTAGTATTGTTAACTAGATTAACATGATATGTTGACATGTATTAACTAGCTGGGGCATCAGACTGGGGGGAGAAAAGGCACTGAGTACCCTGGGCCCTGAGTCGTGGGGGCCGTTAGAAGTGATTTTCTACATAAATATACATGCACTAACATTTGTATAGCATTTATTTATAAATAAAAAACGTCCTGTGCAAAATTAAACTTGTAGTTAGGCACTGGTTTGGTATATAAAAAAGTCATTTTCATGCTATGCAGCCCCACCACCGCTCTCAAATCAGTGTAAATGGTACGACCCGCAGGTGCTTCTGCTGTGGTGAATCAGTTGATGAGACAGGAGCTGGGATGAGCCACAGAAGGAACTAGGAAGACAGGGAACAGTCATGTGTTTCCTTAAGAAAGGAAAACCAGGGACTTAAAAACTAAAAGAAAAGCCGATTACAGAGAGAAGGGCAAATGAGGGCAAGCAGTTTCTAACTCAGTTTTGTGAAAAGAAAGGTGAGCTCCGAATGCATCATCAATCATTTACATTGTTTTAATAAATATATCTACTCCAGGCAGAATAGCATACATTTATTTTCGTACTTTATTTGCATTATATAGCAATACTTTATAATATCACATCCTACATAGCGAGCAAACAATGTTTTTGGGTAAATAACACAGAGTGAGAAGCAGAGGGAGGTGAAGCTGGAAGCTCAACACTGCCGCTCCAAGCTTGTCTCCTCTTCTGCTGCACTTCTCTCCAGAGTCAGCAGTTTACATGAAAACACCCTATATCTCCCTCCATTGTCAAAATCTAACACCCGTGAAAACGCATAACATTAGCGCCTATTTTACTGCATTGATATGCAAATTAGCTCCAGCACGCTCTTACATTAGTACAGGATTGTTCTCAGTTTAATGCACATCCCAGACAGTAGCTGACTCTGCCCCATATCCGATTCCAGACAGGTATATTGTTGGTCTTTTTGTCGTTGCAGGTGCCTGCAGGAAACTGAACTGCTCCTGTTGAGAACGCTTAAGTACTTTTTAAGGAGTTTTTTGGGTTGAAATTGACTTTGTCTATCTTAAAAAATGCAACAGGTTCAAATTAAATGTGCTATTTTTATTTCTTGATATTTGTTTCTTTCTTTCTCTGTTGTATGAAAAATAACACATTTAGAGAGACAGCTTTAAATAATTCACTCTAGCAATCCTTTGGATGTTATTTTATGTGTAAACAAGCTTATTTACAACTGCATGTCTTGATATACACATGAAAGACTAAGAATTCCAGGTCATTAAAGTTATGTTTTTGGTATAGGCAAAAAAAAGTCTAATGTAATTAGAAATATTATTGAATAGCTATGTAAATAAACAGCTATTTAAATAAATAAAAACTAAATTTCTAAATGATTTGGGCCATACAATATTTTGGATCTGGACTAGAACTGGGCCTGACTCAGGACAGATCTGTTCTGCATCCAAGCCGGATGTAGGGCCGGAGTACGGGTGGATCACAACTTAGGAATTCACATCTGGCCCGGAGCCGGTCCAGTTGTGGGCCGGACTCGGCAAAACGGATCCGTGTCGGTATTGGCCCGTTCGGACAAAGGAGACCAGTCCGGATCTGTTATGCGGATCTGGGACGAAAATTTTGTGGACTCCGGGCCGGATCCGTTCCAAATGATTTTTGCTGTCTGGGATCTTAATGATTGAAAACTACTTTTAAAGATTTTAAACCATAATAATTCAAAGACTGAATGTCTAGTTTGGCAAGTTAGAGTACCACTGTGATTCTATAGTCTGCTTTGATAATCATAATCAATAATATAATTATAATGATATAACCAAATATAACTTGTACCTACCCTACATTTTGAAAAAGGTAAGGGACAATTAAGGATATTTTAGCAACCATTTGAAGCCATAGATTTCCGTTTCAGACCCTGCAGCAGCAGGTCCCTCATCAGGGCCAGGTGAAAGTATTGACAGTGAGGTTGACATTACTTGGAACGTGCTTTCAGCAAACTTTAACTTTTAAAGAAATATTTAACAATGTCCCAGGATAGACTGAACTCCCTTTCCATACTCTGTAGAAAGTCAGTTGGCCAGAAAAACTGGATTTTAAATACCTGATCAGAAAATTTGTGGATGCAAAGACCCGTCAGTGGGCATTTAGTGAACACTGACATTATTTAGTTTGTGCTTATTAATGTTCAAACTAAAAATTGTCTTATTTGGTATGGCCATTGTTCAGAACTGCTTCACGGTATATTAATTTAGTCCAGGTGTGGACCTGGTAGACCTTCTATCATCTCACAAAGTAGTACTTTCGACAACAAATCATCAGTGTGTGGCTCATTTTGTTTACATTTAAGTAGTTTTTATGATAAGAAATACCAATAGCCCATCCACTGTTATCACTATGGTATTTAATAGGGGGGCCCAGCAAGATCGTTTGTACCCAGGGCCCAAAAGTTAACTAGCCATCATTTAGCTACATTATCTGCATGCAAAAGCATAATTCAATTCACAGCTCATTTGGTAGATAAAAAGAAACCAGCAGCAGGTGTCTGTGATTCATTGCTGCCCGCGTTAGCATGTGTACGCTTAAGGTTCATTTAAAGTCATCTCGGTAAAAAACATGTTACCTTATATTAATGGATTAATTGCCTGAAAACAGTTCAGGGGACAGAGAAGACTGACACAGAAAGTGCGGGGGACTTGTCCTTCCAGTACCCCGTGTCTGTTACTCCAGTGTTCAGCGGCGTGGATGCCATAATGAGCCACAGGACGGATTGTTTATTTAAAGATTAACCACCACCTGATCAGACCATCTGCCATCACCAAACTTGTTGTTCCCTTTCATATATGCTAATTGAGGGAAAGTTTGAGCCACGCAAGAGGACTTTGATTCCCATTTATTTTTTCATCCACTAAGCATAGACATGACAAGATAAAGTTTCTTGAAACAATGAGGCTTTCTAAATAAAAACTGTTTAAACACAGCTCATTGTCCAAGGTTTTGGGGTGGTCAGCAATGACCTTGGCTGATCAAATATTTAACATAGGAAATTTCAGAATAATCTATGATCACGAGGTTTCAATTTTTGCAGCTGTTGCTTTCCCGAGGAGCCATGTTAACAGTTTCTTTCCAACAGATTGAACATGTTTTAATTATTTATATTATTTATACATCTGACTTAAGAATGATGGTTTGAAGATGATATTGATGATAGACAATATTTAGCTGAAAACACAGAAATGTACCATTTATGCTTTAATATTGTCACTTTTAATCAAAACAGTCATTTATAGACAGTAACAGTGATATTGTAAAGCCAAAGGAGCTCAGTCAGTTTGATCACGTTTTTTTCAAGTGAACATGTGCCGTGGCGAGTTTCTATAGTAACAAAAAAATGTTTTATCGGTAGCTTCATTTCTAGCGAAATAAAAAAAAACTATGTAAGACTACAACATGTATGTCATTAAAATATTTGCAAAAAAGATGCAATTGATAAACTAGCTAAAGGAATGTTATTTTAATTACTTTCCAATTTACCTTCGATGCAGCATCATTATGTTACTTATGATTATAATCAAGACTACACCATACAGTTAACCAATTCTTACTACAAACCATCTTGAAATACCAACTAAGACTTATACATTGTGACCGTTTAGGATTAATGCTGAAGAAACATTTTCTGAAATAGAAAGTCTGTGGAGAAAAATAGAAATTAAAAGGAGACGAATAACTGAAGTACTTGACGAGGACAGAAGTTCCTCGTCAAGTGATATTGCGACATTAGTCTTTTAATCCTATACATTTTCTTTTAACAACAGTAAAAAAGGAGATTTGGCCAGGTACAGCTGAGCCAGGTCAGGTAAAGAAATGTTATCAAAGGAGCCATCTGCATCACCAGCAGCAGAACAACAGCAGCAGTTGACACAGGGCACCCAGAGGAGGGAAGGCTGAGACCCCCTACCTCCATCCAGATACTACCTGGAGAGTATCCTGGCAGCCACAGCCAATCACCTCTTCCGAAGCAGAGGGCTCCCATAGAGGAAACACTGGAAGGAAGCTTAAGATAACTTAAAATATAAATAATCAGTGGATAAATATAAAACTAACACGTAAAACACTGATAAAATGTAACCAAGTAAAACATGGAGAGCAATTAAACAGATTATAATAAATAATTAGTTAAAAGCTAGACTAAAAAGGTGAGTTTTGAGCCTGCTCTTAAAAACATGAACGTTCTCTGTGGCCCTGAGGTCTTTCGGTAGCCCGTTCCAGAGGTGAAGGCCATAATAATGGAAAGACACCTCACCAAGAGTGTTTGTCCTGACTTCTGGGATAACAAAGAGACGGCTTCTAGAGGAGCACAGAGACCACAAAGGTATTATATGGTAAAGCGATTCTGAAAGATAAGAAGGCCAAAGACCTTTGAGGTTCTTAAAAAATGTTAAAATAATCTTAAAATTATTGCTAAAACATAAAGGGAGCCTATGCTGTGGTTTTAAACCGGAGTAATGTGCTCCCGCCTCCTGTCTTATTTGTAGAATTTTAAGCTGCAGTCATGAGTCACGTCAAGAAATGCTGGGAAGGCAGGGAAGTGCATGCTCCCATGATCAGTCTGTAATAGACGGGGGGGTTGACAGTCCCACTTTTACATCCCATTGGCGGTATGTTATACACTTCCGGTCAAACCTGTCTTTTTTGTGTCACCATTTTCTACATACAGATACCATAATAGGAAAGCTACAATTCTAATTATGCATGGCAGCCAAGGATACAGTAATAAGGTAACCTCAATCTAACATTATGTCAGACAAGTTAGATTTGCGTATCACAAACTGTATTTTTTACTGTTATTTTATTTAAAGCTGAAGTGTTTATTGTGTTCCAAGGAGTTGGGGTACAATAACAACACCTTATCCATGCTAAGACATTCTCGTGCTTTGCATTAGAATACGTAGACAACTGCTATTTCTGAACAAAAATGAATTATGTCTCTCCTGTACATCATTGCTTAAGTGATACGACCATATTCAGTACCCTCTTCCTTGTTCTACAAGCAGTTTGAGTTTCCTCTACCTGCTTAAGCCCATGCCTTTTGCCTAAAGTGACAGAAAACATGATTACACAACCTAACATATCATATGATACTACCATTTTGGGACATTTATTTACAGAATATATTCAAATATATTTTAATTACTCAAATTGTTTACTATTTTATCTGGAGAAATATTTTTTTTGGAACTAAAAGTCATTCTCAAAAGCCAAAGTAGACTTACAAATTAAATGCCTCTCACATGTCGCTAAGAGCTAAAGCTGCATGTGATTATACACCTGACCAGTAGGGGGTTTGTTGTTCACATGAAGCTTCTTGAGATGAACCCTTCCTCAAACCAATTGGCTCAAGTGGTTCAATGCCTTATGAGGCTTCATCTCACCATCACCATTAATAATTAAGAACAGAACACTTCCCATGACGATCGTAGTGAGAACAGGACAGAAGCGAAAGCAGGAACAAGCAGAGCAACGGAAATAATCACGGAAAAGAATGACGGGAGGAACAAAACAGCTTTATATACACTAAAGAAAGAGTGGAGAATGACAAAGCAACCAGAAGAATGGATTAAAAGCAAATAGGAGCAGCTGAGGAAGAGTGCAGACAGAGGAGAATCCAGTAAGAATTGACAGCTGTGATTGCAGGCTGGGGGGAGCTGAATGAACGATGAAGGAGCTGAAGATGTACAAACAGAGACATACAAAGCAATGAGACAGGATTACCACTAATCAAAGGGAGCAAAATCCACAAAGAAAACAACTAATGAAAAAAATAAACTGACATGGCAACCTCTAAGAAACAGAAGAAACAGCAAAGAACTGATCAAAAACTCATAGATCATAATAGGATAATCTGTAGAACTCTGGTTGCTTTGTAAAAAAAACACAGAAGTCCAACTGGATGGTAATTCAAAGTTATGAAATATCTCCTAACTGAATTTTTTTATTATATTTAAATCTCTGAGCTAAAGATTGCACTCATAAACAATATTCTGATAAATAACAGTTCAAATTCTACCATGGACTTCAAAATTGTCTAGATCTGTACTTTGAAAAATAAAAAATGCAAGAAAAATACTTTTTTTGGAAACTGGAGAAACATCAGTCAACTTTCTGACGCTGACACATGAGGAAATTGTGAAAGTCTGTGAAAGGCTCAAGAGGGA
Organism: Apricaphanius iberus; assembly: GCA_028564705.1. Classification (NCBI taxonomy): domain Eukaryota; kingdom Metazoa; phylum Chordata; class Actinopteri; order Cyprinodontiformes; family Aphaniidae; genus Apricaphanius; species Apricaphanius iberus. The sequence continues at coordinate 876,047 of JAPXFQ010001311.1, forward strand.
AATGCCGTAGGCAATGTATACAGCAGTCCATACTGGAAAATGTTTTAGTGAAACACTGTATTCGCTTCGACAAAACAAACTCGGTTTTGAATTCCATGTTGAATCTGTCACATATTTTCAAACTCCACTGTGTTGCATTTTCTTTGAAATAAAATCGTCGGAGAGAGAATGTACAAACCCTGTATAATGAAAGTTATATGTTGTTTTTTCTTCTGGCATTTAATAAATATTTCAATAAAACTGAGTAAGGCCGATATGAATTACACGGCGTAGGTTGCTCAGTATTGCTGTCAGGGGTCTGACTTCCCTCTCTGTTTCGAGCATCACATACCCGCTTTACAGAGTCAGCACTACATGTTTGCTAACGATCCTTTTAACTTCAGTACAGTTCAGAATTATATACAGGCAAACATCACAGTGATGCCAATAAAAAAAACACTCTCTGACAGACTCGCACTACACAAAACAACATGATCGGGTCAAGTTGTGACTGGCAGATGATCCGGAGGTAGCAAAAAGCCTTTCTTCCACCCTCAGACCGAGCTGTCAGTCAACCTGGTAGAGGGCAAAATTGCAATATGGCTGCTGAAAATAGGCTTGTGTCTGTCAGGGGACACACAACATGTTTCAGACAGAAATAAAACCGAGTGGCAACATTTACCTGCCCAGTCTATAACAGAAGGTTACCTCTGTTTTTTGGTCCCTGGACTTTCCGGTTCCATTATTTGTTTTCTTAGACTCAGGCGCGGTGTCAGTGGGTCAAATTAGGGGGGCAATGCGTCCCCCCCGTCCATACCTCCTTGCCCCCCCCCATTGGCTGTCAGATTGGTAATGATTTTTGGTGTGATATTGAGTTTGCTTTTGGTTGAACAACTGGTTTTCACGTGCATATGAACTGAAATGTGTTCTTGTCCCAGCAATAGTAGACCATATAGATTAAGTACAGTAAGCATATGTATGTGCAGATCTGGGGGACAATCCAATCAACCAAAGCCCCCCCTGTCAGCACATGCACCCCTCACAATATGGTTCTGGAGCCGGGGCTGCTTAGACTTTTGATTTGTTTTCATTCTTTTTGTTTTACTTGGTCAGTTTGCATTTATGGAAACAGCAAATTGTCACATTGGTTGTAGAAAGCGAAGAGTCTCTTAAATAATGAAGAAATATTGCAACTACTTGATATAAAATACATGATTTTTTTCGTATAGGGGAAATGTGTAGCATTAAGCTAATTCTTTTTTGTGATTCTTTCTCTTAGGTAAGACCAACACTTTATGTACCCTTCATTCAGTGAGTAGCCACTGGATTATCATGTTTACTGATATCTAGCACAGGATGGAAGATGTCAAGGGAAACAGAAATAAGTCAAAGAAAATGTCTATCATGGGAGAAGGAGATTAAAGGAGAATAAACTCCTTGGTGTTCACCTGGACAAAAAGTTGCTTATCTGTTGGGGTTCCAGCATTGAAGCCAGGACAGGACTTTTTAGGCCATTTATGAATGACCAATGGCTCCCTGATGCAGCCTTCGCTTTGCGGCAAAGTGGTGCCATTGTTTTTTGAAACAGGTTATAGACTGCTTTGTGAGAGTAAGTATTGACATCTTGGATGATGGAGTTCAATCTTTAAAAATGGTGTATAGTATTGCCAATGGATGCAGAATCTTATCTTGATCTCTGAGGACTGAGGTGATAATACTCCAGTAATAACAAGCCTTGGCTTGGCATGCTGCCCCCCATCCGCACCATTTTGCAGGGGCAGCAAGTGTTCAGTGTTTTTAGATTACTACACACACTAAACTATGTTGCACAAACCCTGGCTGTATTTTCTTTTCATACTGATTTAGGGGACATAGACTGTCCAACAAGTTATTAACAAGGAGCACTATTACAGCAAAGATGTCGATGACTCAATGCAGTCACCAGGGATTCCTTACATAGAAAACAGGACTGAAGATTTCAAGGGAAACAGAAATAAGTCGAACACAAAAAGTTGCATATTTGTTCCAGCATAAGAGCCAGGACATAACTTTTTAGGCCATTTATGAATGACCAAGGCTCCCTGATGCAGCCTTCACTTTGCAGTTTTGTTTTTTTGTTTTTTTTCTCTGCTTGTTTCAACAAATCCTGGCAAATTAGATAAAAACAAAATTATTAAAATTACCTCAAATCTACAATTTTAAGTGAAAAATAAAAGCATTTATGTAAGATTATAGCAGAGTTTTCACATTTTAAGTATCTGTTCATGGTATTGGTTAACTAATCCAAGTCAATGGAGATTGTCAGGGATCTTGTATTTATTCCAGTTTATAATATTTGCTCCAAAAGCGGATTTCTTCTCACCAATCTGTTTGCCTATTGTAGATGGGCTCATCCCAAACTTGTGCAGGTGTAAAATCCTGTCCCTGGTGTCCTTGGAATGCTCTCTAGTCTTGACCTTGGTGGAGGTTGGAGTCTGACTGAAGGTTCGGACAGCTGTCTTATACAGATAACAGGTGCTAATAATACAAGTAACAAGTGGAGGATAAAAGAACTTGTGGAGGCCAGAATTGTTTCTTGTTTACATTCTGTCTCTCACAATGGAAGTGCACCTCTGAAGAAATTGCAGACCTTACATCTTTTTAAGTACGACATCTTGCACACTGAGTGGCTGCCACTTTTTTTTTGACTCACTGTGGTTAATGATCCTTTAATAATGTTTAAATAAGCTCAGACACACTCTGCAAAGACTAGGGAATAAGGCTGTATCCAGGAAGTTTTTAAAGATGGCTTAATTAAGGCCAGTGATGAACTCGGTGTGTCAGACCAAAATAAAAGCAATGATGTATTACAAAGGGGCTGGGGCCTAGACTGAGTAACAGACAACAGACTCACAACAGTGGGGTCAAAGATTGACGTAAACATAAATGCATAAATATTTCTAACCAATTAAAGCCATTTCTTTTAATCTATCATTCATTAAAATATCTACCCAAGAAGTAATAATTTAGCATCTTCATAAATTCAGAAAAGAAGGAGCTGCTGCAGAAAGTTGGCAGACGTGAGGGTGTCAGTTTTTGCGAACACTGTTACACATTTTGATTTGATTTAATAATTTTGTAGAAGGAAGCAAAGATGGGATACAGACAGCAGATGCATTCAAACCTAACATGAAAATTAGTAACAATTATCTGAGTAGAAATGTTTCTTTTGCTGCAGAATGGTAACCAAGTAACCTTTTTGGAAAAGTACATCATATATTGGTGAAGCCCAACTGGTTTGCATAAGGGTATTTAGTTTTTATTTTGTATTTTTAGTTTACAAAGTAATATTGTACACTTAATTTTGATGAAGTTATTTTGTGGAGTGTATGAAAGATGAAGGGGCCTGCAGGATCAGTAGCTCAAGCTGCAGCAGAAGCATTATCAGGCATGTAAACTGGAAAAAAAAAATGATTCTAAAATTGTGTTATAGATAATGAATCAAACAATTTCCTTTCATTCCAACTATAATAATACCTATTAAATAAAGATAGAAGCGAATTCACAACAGGTCAATAACAGGGCATCATTGAAAACTTGATTATAAGAAATAAGTCTGGTCTTTCTCTATCTTATGTGCTCCTTCACCATTACATCATTATGAATAGAGGCAAACAAACTAACCAAGACAGTACCAAATGATGGGAGGGAGAAGGGCAGAGACAAGCGATAAAGAAAAAGAGAGGCAGCAATGGGTGAATAGTTTATGGGCCTGATTTATCAACGGTTTGCAGCCGGCTGAGGCTGATCTATCAACACGGCGCAGAGCACATTGCGCCTGTTAAACCCACAGCAAGACGCACACAATCCATTTAGCACTTTTGCCCTTGATGAGTATGCAATCTGGCAGTTTCTCTAAGAAGACGCAAAATATTGGGATGAGAATAGCAAAGAAGTAGTCCTTCCAGGCGCAGTGTAATTTACTAAGCATAAAAATGTTTGTCCCGGCAGTTTTAGCGTCTATTTGTAGCACTTCTGAAAACCATGTCTTAATTTTGCGCTACCACATTCAACGAGTTTGTTATTGACAAAGAAAAAATGCAATTAACACACAATATAAACTAAGAGTAATTAACACTCTAATGGCCATATACCTGATAGTTATGAAAATAGTTAACTGTTGTTCCCCCAAAGACGCATCATAACTCACTGCGCTCTCATCACGTCTCCACCTGCTGAAGAAGGGCTGAGCGCACATGATCCTAGTGGATCTTTATTAGTTTCTCACTAAGTGGATAACCTTCCTGGAGTCCAATTATTAAAATGTATTAATCATATACAATACCACAATGATAATTGGCATTATATATGACATTTTAAAAACAAAATTCAGACATGCTGCAGTTTTAATCAGTCTGACCCTGCAATACGATGTGTGCAGGCAGCAGTGAGCAGCGCATGTACACCGTATGAATTACATTTATTACTGACAAACTAAAAACAGCATTTTTTCTAATCTTTGTGCCAAAGACGCATCATGGATCCATGCGCATCATTCCTCCTCTCTCTAGCCGTGGTGCTGCTCGCATTAGCGGCCACAAACTCCTCATTTGAATACTGCTGCTTGCGCCTGGTGAGAATTCCTCACGCAATCTTAGTAAATCACCCACAAATTAAGGAAAACCCACTCTTGATAAATCAGTCCCAATGTGTGTTATGATAGTTTATTAGCCACGTAATGCTAAATTCTTGGATCAAAAAAGCAAAAATAATGTGGGAAAAGACAGAAACATTCAAGTAAAGGAGAGAAAGGAGAGACCAACAGAACCAGGTGAAGAATGATTGAACAGAATTGTTTGGTTTTGCTGTTTTGAGATATAATTTTCCACAACACAAATGTCTCCATATTAAATTCAACATTAGATATAAAATGATTTACATAAAATGACACATTACACTATTTTGACATGCATTTAAATTTAAATGATAGTTTGGGCACTTTACCATGTATGCTTTTTTCTCTTTCGCTCCAGGAGCTAAAGAGGAGTTTTTGTCTGTTTATTTCAGTTTATTGTTGCATGTAAATGCCAGAAGGTGAGTTTTTATGTCTTTATTATATAGTTTAAAGTACTGTTAAGCATATTTATTAAAGGTTACCCATATTAGAATTGTGTATAATCTGCTATGATTATTTGTGGTAACTAAGAGTCCTTGTTTGAACCGCTAATTAGTTAGCGGTTCAAACAAGCTAATTGGCACAAATTACCAGCAAGCATAACTGGAAAGTACTTTGAAAAAAATCTGCGGGACTCGTCAGCTATTATAGCCCATCTCCGATCACTGGAAAATATGAAAATATTTGCCCGATCTCGAGATTAGCACATCTCAATCTATAGTCTATTGTAACACTATTTAGTTTTTTTTGTTTTTTATTACATCACTATGCTTGACAGTTTTGGGCTCTAAAATAGTCCCGTTTTCTCCAGCAGCAGGATAAGAGCCCATGAGCGAATCAGTAAACATGAAGTGAAACATATTATTTAACACATTTTTGTAGTTTGTACAAGGTTTTTACATTATGGTTCAGATTTTCAAAGGAACATGTTTTGCATCAGACCGTTGCACCCACTGATATTAATCATGACATATAACATGGGCTCCTATGTAACAGTGCGTGACAGTAAGGTCCATGTCACACTGATGCACAACTTTCAACTTTTATTAGTTACTGCCAAGAAAATTCAACATTTTAATTTAAAATAATGAAAAACAAACTGTTCAAAAAATATCTAAAGATTTTGGAGTGAGTGTTTAGAGGTTCTTCTATGATCTCCATGTGCAATAATACATAACTAGAACCATGCCCTTTTACAGCAGGCTGTTGCATAGATCGCTAGTTTCTCTGCTGTCTAATTAGAACACATGACTAATTTTTTTTTGCTTGTACTGGTTAAGTCAGAACAAATTCATGTTAAGGAGCGTAGCTTGTAAATACTATGCGTTGGATGTTTCGACAGGTGACCTGGTCTGTGTATGAGCCTCAAACAAGTTATGACTGGCATATTCTAAACATGATTACTCAGAAACTAGAGTAGCATAAGCACATGAACAAAAAACATTTATTTTGTTCACCTGTTTTCTTAGTGCTACTGCTTGAGCACACACACAGTTCTCCTCCTGTGCCGGCAGTCATTACCCTGAGTCCTTGACATCACCTTCACACCACATGACTATTCAAGCTGGTGGAGTAGATGTTCAGAGGTTGAGCTGATTTTACTGGCTGATGTTATTGCCCTTCCTTACTTACTGGTCTTACAGCATTATGTTTGTGAATTATTACTTAATTTTCTTACCTATTTTGGGACTCTGTTGTCATATTGTTTTATTTCCTTTTCTCCCTCCCTCTTGATGCGCTGATGTTTTGTTTACTCCAGCGCAATTTGATTGTGTTTAAGGACAGGCTTTAGGAAAATATCTTTTAGAGCAGAAGTAAATGGAAGACATGCTGCTTCCACATCTCTGTGAACTATTAACTGGCAGCTCAAATTTATACTGCATTAGAAGTTTATGGTTTTTACCTCCATTTTCTTTGTTTCTAACTGTAGAATTAATAACTGTAGAATAATTCCCCACCATACATCCTATTTGCAAATATTACTGTATAGAAATACATCAACGGAAACATTTACTGGCACCAATTCTGTAAAAAGCCTTTAAATAAATATTACAGTAGAGTAAAAAAAGTATTTGGTAACCAGACGTCATATACCCCTCAAGTCTATCTAAAGAAAGGAAAACCTCTCCCCCAGATTTATTGGTCTAATATTTTTTGTCTTTTCTGCATTGCTTGAGTCAACGTTGTGTCAGTTGTGTAGCAATAATATAGACTATAATTTGTGACCAAACTGATAGACGATCAATCTGTGGCAAGGCAATGCTGTACGCTTATTTTATATTAATATAGTATTGGCTCTTTTTTGCTGTTTGAATGAACAGCAGATATGCAAACATGGGTTAGGAGTACTAAAAACAATAATATTTACTAAATAAGGAATTTTTCAATGCATTTTAGAGTGACATTACATTACTGTGAGATTACGATGAGGGATCCACTGGTACGCAGTGTTGCGTAGTAACGGAATACATGTACCGGCGGTACGCATTTAAAATACTAATTATGAGTAACTTGATTCAGTTACTATTTTTAAACATTGCATTCAGACTACAGTTACTTTCGTAATACCATTGGAATACTTGTGTGATTTCCACTTTCCACATGAAAGATGAAGACATAAGTTTTGTGAAATGTGTGTCTCCGCGTTGTGTATCCCAAAATACCCCTAAACAACATGCTGCCGAAACCATAGAGATCCTATGGCCGAAACACTCCCGACCTGCAAGCACCAACATTAACGTGAGATGCCAGGTATGGATTCAGAGCTGGGGGGTTGGAGCCACAACTGCAGCTAAATAAACCTACTAGCAGTGAAGGAAATGATGCATTCAATGGCGCTCTCTCACATAAAAATTTATTCAAGTGATGCTAGATTTCATTCGAGCATTCCTTACAAAAGCCAGACTAAAGCCATGGTGGTTTAAACGGGGAAAAGACCAAATCTGGTATCACTAGTCATAGCGTCGCACCGCTTATTCTTCTGGTGTCAAACTGCGAAGTATGCAGGCGAACTCCAGTGATTGCTGGAGCGGCTGTAATTTGGTTACAATTAACGAAGTGGCATATTCGTATTACCATCCAAAATATTTTTGCAAAGGTTAGGGATGGATCCAGGTCGGAAAATTCTTACATTTTTGTGTAAACCATTGCTGGCGGGTCTCATGAAACTACAGCGCCGCACATCGACAATGCCAGCCTTTCAAGGTATGTGAAAGTCACAAAAATTTAAAACACTGCAACGATGTACAAAAACAAAACAAAATTCTCTACCACTGTTTTTTGTCCATTATTTGACAAGGCCTATATCGTGTTAGTTAGGTTATTTTCACAGTAACAGTGGTTGAATCTGACATGACGTTAGCTTAATTTATGTTTTTGTGATGGATTTCCCAAAAATTATGGATATAAGCATAAAAGCTTTTCATTTGGAGTGTATTGAATTGTCAGTTTACAAAACTCTATTTGTTAATATTTATAACAGAAAGTCGCAAATAACCTAATTGGCTGAGGTTGCAAAACAGCTAAACTTAATTTCAAATTACTAAAAAAAAAATGTTACTGTTAAAAACCAGTTTGTTTGTTTGGTTGGTTGGTTTTGGTCACTGAGAGGTAGCAGTGTTGTTCTAAAAATAATTAAATACTTTTTTTCCCAGTCAGTACGTAATGTTTAGTATTAATAGGCCCTCTGTTTTCCTGTGGGAGTAGCTACCAGTGCATTTTTTTGACATTTAATGGACTTAAATGCTGTTTTTAAGGGGAATATTCCAAGTAATTAGAATACAGTACCAGGATTCAGCAAAGTAACGGAATGTGTTACAAAATACATTTTAAAGCAGGTATTCAGTATTCTGTAACTAAATAGATCTACAAGATATTCTCCTTAACATTGCTGGTAGATAGTGAAAAAATGGATTGTCGACGAGGCAAAAGAAGATAGAGTAACCTAAACTCCAGGATCACTATGAGATCTACAAAAACAGGCTGAACAGATACCAGTTAACTTTGAAATATGCAAGGGAATCGTTCTTTTCTGAAATCATTACCCCCCCCCCAACTTTTTATGCTTTTCCTAAATTGTTGTTTTTAATCAAATGCTAAATGTTTTCTTTTGTGGATTCTCGTGTTTTATCTGTTTTTAATTTTCATATGTTTCATACATTTAGCTGTTTTTGCTTTCTGTGCTTTTCTAATGTGTTTGGTTTCTTTACCACTGTAAAGCACCTTGAATTATGTTGTGTTGAAAGCGTGCTACACAAATAAATTTCCTTACCTTGGCCACCACCAGTCGTGCAAATTGTCACAATTAAGATGAGAGTGGTCCGTAATTTTCATCATAGGTACACTTCAACTTTGAGACACTGAATGCAAAAATATTTAGGAAATCATTTTGTATGAATTTTAAAGAATTTATCTGTGTAATGATGCAGAAAATAATTATTAAGCACTTAAAAATAAGGAAGAATGCTGTCCCTCACAGCTGTGTTACTTTTTTCTTAAGAAGCTCTTTTAACCTCCACAAGTTATCTTTAATAATGGAACCTGTTTGAACTCATCTGTCTAAAAGATACATGTCCACATCTTTAACCAATCAGACTCCAAACTCCTCCATGGCCAAGACCAGAGAGCTGTGCAAGGACAAGACTGCACTCCTGCACAAGACTGGAATTAGCCAGTTTACAATAGACAAACAGCTTGGTGAGAAGAGAACAACTGTTGGAGAAATTATTAGAAAATTGAATAAAGGGTAATCTCCATCGACCTGGAGCTTAATGCCACATCTTACATTGTGGTGTACACATGATCTTAAGAACAATGAACATGGACATGATCTACTTCCGGATCCAGAGACAGGCATCCTTGGCTGGTCCCACTAGCTTGAGATTCTTAGCCACCGGAGAGCTCTATCAACAAAGTACGGGATGGTTATAGCTAAGAAGACTTTATTATATATATATATATATATATATATATATATATATATATATATATATATATATATATATGTATATTTATCCTACGGTTTTTCCCATTATTTATATCCAAGTGTTCCTACCTAATTCCAGTTCTGGGCAATGCTCTCCTTCTGCCAACTGTGGGAGGGCCCTGCACTGAAGCTCAAGCCTCCTTTCTGCTTGAGGTGTGAGCAGGCCCTTCTTGTCACCTGAGGGGGCAGGGTTTTCTACAACTGGACATACACTGAAAAAAGAAAATGAAGCTCTGACTTAAATAAATTGCTTCAATTGGTAACAAGTAATTGAATTTAATTCAGCAAACTTAATTCAGTTGCTTTTTAACACTAGAACTACCAGAGAGCAGCCATTTGGCTTTTCTACCTATAAAGCCCACAGGTAAGCCGAAAGGCTGGATGGCCCCCTGTGAACCTTCCTTTTGTTATGTAAACAGAGTGGCATGATTGCTTTTACACTGATTTTTAACCTGACACATTGCTCTTTTCCCAGGGCTAGGTGTTGAAGGTTGTAGCCGAAGCAATTGTTCCCTTTGTGCCTGCTTTGCACCCACATGAGAATGAGCCAACTCTCTTGCAAGCTCCACCAGGAAGTCCACCCGTCTCTCCTGCCTCCCGGTGCATGCTTGATAGAGCACATGTGCATTCAGTGCTGCCATATCAATCATGTTATAGAACACAGCGACTGGCCAGCGCCGTGTTCCTCTGCGGACAGTGTACTCCCGCACCATCTGGTCCATCACATCAACGCCGCACTTTGTGGTGTTGTAAAGGGTGACAGTGTTTGGCTTCCGTTTGGTGGTATTCTCAGTCTGAATGACGCGGTGCATGCTGCTGAGAATGTATACTGTCTTCTTCCGTTTGGGCGCATACACCGTTAGCGTGGCACCAGTGGTTGAAAATACCTGAGTGGTGAATTCATCACGGTCCCTCTGTCTTGTTGATTGTGGAATTTCTCGCCGAATCCTGTTGACTGTGCCGAGGATGGTGGTTTTCCGGCTAAGCAGTCGTTGTGCCAGTGACAGCGATGTAAAGAAATTGTCCGTGGTAACATTTCTGCCCTTGTCCAGGAATGGTTCCATCAGCCTCATCACTACATTTTCGGACAGTCTCTCTCCACTGGAACGACTGGGGTCCTTGCCAAGATATGGGAGGACATTGCAGATGTATTTGGATTTCAAGTCACAAGCCACCCAAAACTTGATCCCAAACTTGTCAGGTTTTGTTGAAATGTATTGCAGGAAACAGCAGCGAGTCTTTGACGGGAAAAGCTGTTCATCAATGGTGATGTGTCGACCAGGGTTGTAGGATGTGATGCAGTTGGTGACAAACGAACCCCACACACCGGAAATTGCAGCAAACTTATCCGTCTTTGCTCGCTCACTGCGGGTGTCCTTGTCGTCAAAGCGTAGGTGTTGCATGATTTCTTGGAAGCGATTTCGGGACATAGTTGCCATGATCTGGGGGTTTCCCAGGTTTGCTGACCAGCAGTCATGCAGTGATGGAAAAGAGAAAAGAGAAAATAGAGGGAAAGAGCAAAACAGACAAAAACAATGTACAAATTCTTAAATATAACAAATCAAATGTGTTTCGGGTGTATCTCAGTTTGAAAAAAATGTTACATAAAATAAATCTTGTACAGATATCAACTTGATGAGCAATTCTGTAAATGACTAGTGGGGCTACCACAGATTTTGAGTGCTTTATTTGATGTGGTTCTGTTCTATTACTTTTCTTATGTGTCTGGTGGGGATGTTGGAAGCCCAGTGTTGTAGGGTTCTGATAACGTCTACATCCTTCTACATATATTACATTTTGATTCAGCTCATATGTTCTGCTCAGACAGTCAGTTAGCAATCCTGCTCCTACCTGATTGTCCCCCTCCCCCATTTTATGTCAAGGTGTTTTGAGTGAAGTGGCTCTGCATATCCCCCCTCCTGTGGTGTCCCAGTGATTGCCCCGTTTACATAACAAAAGGAGGGTTCACAGGGGGCCATCCAGCCTTTCGGCTTACCTGTGGGCTTTATAGGTAGAGCAAAAAATCCTGGGTCTTCTAGTGTTAAACGAAAAACTTAAAAAGGTTGCTTAAATTGGGCTGCACGGTGGTGCAGTGGTTGACAGCTGGCAATAGGCACCAGCACCCCCGCGACCCATTAAGGATTAAGCGGTTAAGAAAATGGATGGGTTGCTTAAATTAACTTAATTCAATTCCTTCAGATTAGCGCGTGGAAGGATCACGCTATTCCAGCCAGATCCTCCCCAACCCTTCAGGCACCCCAGTCAGCCAGTAGAAGGGATTATACAGAACTGGTGCATGTTTTTCTGGGAGTAGCTCACATTAGCTACTCAAGGGAGCACTGGGAGGTGTAGAATTAAATTTTTATAAAAAAGATAATTCAGTACATGTTCAAAACAGAGACATAGCCAATTTCCAGTTCTCAGTTTTATTTTAAACAGATTAACAGATATGCAGTTTTACAGAGAAACATGCCCATTTTCTCTGGGCCAGATAAAGACATCTGACAACGAATGGTTTTCATGTCATAACTTTTATACACATCCAAAACTTCCCAGCATCTGGGCGTCTCTTCTCCCTCGGAATCTGCTCCAATCAGAACGTTTTTTAAAAAGTGTCTTGACAACCACTGGTCCGTCCAGAATTCATAAGATGGAAGTGTCCTCCTCCTGGATCCAAGTCAAAAGTTCATTCTGAGTTTTATGGTTTTATGGTCCCGGTTCCTCCCTGCTTTCTAATCTACAGACATCCTGGTTTTGCAGCTGGTTTTGCAGCCTGCAATAAAACTCTTTGTCTCAGAGGTCCTCAAAGGTCACACATACTCCCAACATACACAAGGCTCTGATGTTCCTCAAAAGGTGCCCAATTAAAATACTGGTCAAGGATGTGTTTCACAACCATGAATAATATAAACAGACTTTTACCTTCTGAATGCTTACTAAAGATATTTTAAAACATATGTACTACGAGACTGTATATAAAATAGCCCCAAAAAAGTAGAATACAACAGAGGACATGCAAACTCCACACAGAAAGGCCCTTTCGCTGACGATATGGAGGAACAAACACCCTCAGCACCCACAGCGTCCCCAGCAGGAATCGAACCCAGGACCTTCTAGCTGTGAGGTGAGCTGCACCACCGTGCTCCCTTAAGAAGACTATTCTTAAAGTCTGGAACAAAGATGTATCTCCAAGTTTTGAAATCTGGCTCACCAAGCTATTTGAGTTGACAGGGACATCAGATAGATTCCACCAGATATGGAAAACGTTTCTGGACTACATAACACAGCGGAGAGATCCCTCATGATGCCTGTTGAATTAAAAGTTATCAAATAATTCTGTGCATGTTCAAAACAGAGACAAGGAACCAATTTCCAGTTCTTAACATTTATTTTGAACAGATTAACAAATTGCAGTTTTACAGAGGAATTTTGCCCCCGTCAGTTCCTCTGTGGTCCAGACTTAAAGAAATCTGAACAATTAACTGATCTTCATTTCACAGCTTTATAGACAACCGGGCCTCTAGGCGTTTCTAATCTCTCCAATCAGAACATTTTCATACAGTGTCTGAGCTCTTATTTGCTGTCAGAGAATCCTGGAGTCAGAAGATGGGTCGTCTCTTTTCTGGGTCAAAGGTTCATTATAAAGATTTATGGTTAAATGGCTATCTGCTTCTCTAAAACTTTTCTCCCAGTTTCTTATCTAAACATCCTGCTTTTACAGCTTGCAATAAAACTCACCCCAGAGTTTTATGACTTAAAAGCTTACCTGCATAAACAATAGTGACAGACCCATTTTTACAACCATGCAAACTATATAAACATTCTTTTACCTTCTGAATAATAAAAGTTTAAACATATATAGAATAACACCACAATTCCCTCTTTCAATCTTTTTTAAAAATAGATTGATATCTTCTCTGTAGTCTCCTTCAAGGTAAGTGTTTAAAACTTAAAATCAAAACCTGTAAAGCATTTTGAGAATGCAAGAAATCAAATCCAAGAAATTTCATCAGTTTAAAAACATGAAGTATTTCAGACTAAAATTCAAAACACAAACTATTAAAGTACCTTTTTTATCCTTAACTCCCATTAAAAATGTAAATCTGTTAATCATAGATTCACCCTCTTTTGGCATTAACCAAAAAATTTATTTTAACAATTCCCACAAACTAAATTCAAAACCCAAAATGTATAGGAATGTCTTACATGTGAAGAGATAATTAAATCTGACTTGATACATGTTAATACTGTGGAAGAAGCTCAGAAAATCCATGAACATAGACATTATTACTATATTATATTCTGAAAGAAATCAAACTTAAAGTGTTAAGAAACCTGTGAAATAGAAGGTATTAAGAACCCTTTTAGGCAGTGTTACGACTCTTCACTTGTGAATAAAATAGTTAATCAAATAGTTAAACAACCTGTAAAATGCAAAAAATTATTAATAAATGTTCAGTCTTTATATTTGTATTCTGATCCTCTTTCTTCACTCTCATTTTAGATGATTACAATAATAATCCCTCTTTTGCCCTTCGTAGACAATAATAATCCCTCTTTAATGGTAAATTACTCCCGTAATTGACCATTCCCAAACACAGCCAATCCATTCAGGTGCAGGAAGATGCGATCTGATGCCATTAAGAAGACCTGGTATGGAATCAAATGATTAATTTAACATTTACTCATTATTTCTAAATTCTTCCTTACAGCTTAACAAAACCCATAGCATGTGTCATAATAGCCAGAAATATATCCCATAAGTACGCAAAACTAACTTAGTTAGCCTGAGTTTTTCACACTTTAGCTGTCAGACCCTGTAAATTTTCCAAGTATACATTAATAAAAACTAAACCTATAAATTTAAAGTGTCCAATTTATCTTCTTTCTTCTATCTTCTTTATCTTCTAACAGCCATTCACGTCCCATGCCCTAATTTGGCAAATCAATATAATGTTATTTAGTTTTAGCAAACATGCCCAGACTTGGTAGATCTATGGTCTGATCACAAATACAATCAAAAGTATAGAAAAACGCAGGCTAACCTCTATCAGTCAGTCTTACCCACTCTGCAAATTCTTCCATCACCCCCACAACTTCCTTCCTGGGCAATACATTTCAGTGTCAGCAGTCTCCAATTCCTTGAGGTGAGAAATATATCTTAAAATTAATCAGTAAGATCAGTAGGCTCTATGTTGATGTCCTGCAAAATATGGTGTCTGAAAGCAAACATAACTCTTATGTCATAATGTCGATTCCTCAGATATAAACTGCATTGATACCATTCACTAATTCTTTTCTTCAAAGTTAAGTGGTCTGTTCCCAAAGTAAATAGATAACTAAAATAAAATTAAAAAACAAAAAGGCTGGATTTTTCTGTTAGATATTGCTAAAACACCACTAAAACATTGTGATAACAAAAATAAAGGCAATAACCATCTGCAAAGGTTCTATCCCCTTTTTTTTCTGTCCCTCTTACAAACAGTCGCTATGGAAAAGTGGCTCTCCTGGTTTCGCTTCACTGAGGTTGAGACGAATAGCTCATATTGAACTAAACCCCTTTGTAATCAGACTTAACACCACTTTTCCCCGACTCTGTCCCTTTAATCAATTAATAATTTCTGCTTATATAAGTATGCTACTTACATTGAGATAACTGTTGTTGGTGTTGAAAAAGGTTATTAAAAACATCAAATGTTTAAAACAAAACCAGAGAACAGTACTGACTGATAACACAACATAGTTTACAAAAACAGTCTTCCGTGTGCTATACTTCAAAAACATCTGTCCGATTCTGTGAAGGGAACTGAACATAGTCAAAGTGATTTTTGCAACTAAAACTCCTCTTAAATTTTCGTAGGATACACAATAGTCTAATTCCCCTCAGCAGTCAAACAAAACAAAACAAAAAATTCAATAAAAGAGGTACAAGAGATGAGATTTCTCTAAACAAAAACTAGTCGCAATAAAATAAAAATAAAAATAAAAACCAGCATTTTTCTGTTCAGTATCCCCCTTTTCCTCTCAGGCTTCTTTTTTTTCTTTTCTCCAATGATAAACACCAAATTAAATTGAAGCTTCTAGAGATGTTAAATACATTACCACTGAATTATGTTTTCTTTAATCCAGCTTCCCAAATTACCATTTTCCAAAGTTCTCATTAATAAGCAGACCGCAGTTCAGAAATCTGGGTCATAATCCAAGTCGAACCAGATATATAAATTCTGAGAGAGAAAGAGGAAAAAATAAGAAAAAATAAAGAAAATAAAATAAAAAAAATCTAAATAAATTGTCAGTTACAGAGTCCCCACTCATCAAATGATATATTATGCCATTATTCTAGGATCAGATCTGTTCCAAAATGTTTTAGGACCTGTAAATATACTCTCAGCATCAAATAAACTAGCTAACAATCAATAAAGAACATCTGAAAGATTAATCTTAAATTTCAAAACCAAAACCGATTCTTATTTGTCAAAACAAAATGTGCATTCAAATATATGGTAAAAATTATTTCAATGAAGCTGGTCCAATCGCATTTTGCCTCTACACGATCAGAATAAATGAATTTAGAATTTACTTCTTACTTCCAAATTAAACCATCATTTCGGTCACCGTGATATTCATTACTTTCAATCCTTAGACCAATTTAAATTTATCCCCAGCCTGTTTAAAAACAAACTGATTACTTAAAGATGACTCTGTGTTTTAATGTATTCTTTTTTTAAAACCAAACATTCAAATCCCACTAGTTTATACACTATCACTATGATAAGTGTTGTTTTGCATGGTAAAAACATTTAATTTGTAACGGAATTGAAATGTACTGGGTTACTTCTTGAGCCCCAGTTGAATTTTGATAACTCCAATAAGCCTTTTTGTCCAGAAAATCCTTAAGAATGTTTAATTGTGTAAATAATTTAATACCAGTCTCCTTTAGGTCATTCATTCAGAGACCAAGCTATATTTCTAAAGTCTATAGAGCCATCAGAAATAAGCCAAACATAATTTTAGCATAAATGATACTTATTTAAATCACAGACTCATTTTCTGTACCATTCAACACGGTGCTTATTAAAATAATTTAAACCAGTTTGTTGCTTTCCAATTAATACCGTTTGCTTTTCGTTAAATTCTTATAATTACTACTCATAGCTTTATCTTTATTTAGGCCAACTTAACAACTCCTGCTTAGATCAATCAAAAAAACAAAAAAATCCACCTATTTAAAGATTCAAAAAATGCATCTTTTATTTTGACTATAAACGCCCCTCTTTTTAATTTTAAAGATGAAATCAAAAATTAAAACTACACCAAGTCAGAATCGACTCATGAGTAACTGTTCTTAGTCATTTGCGTTTAATTGTAACATGCATAATTATCCCAAATAAATTTACATGCTCTCCTCATGGTTTTGCTCTCCTCGTAAAACCAGTTAACCAAATTCAGCATGTACTTCTTAATCTTTAATCTCCGTACCGTAACAGTGCAGTCAAATGTGAAACACCTTAAAAAATTGCCCTTCGTAGAAAATGTGCTAAAACATGGCCTAAGTTATCTTGAGGCCGTTTTACATCCTAATTAACCAGAAAAATTTAACAAAATCCAAATTCGTTTAAGTCTTAACAAGGCAATCGTCTGCAGGAGTCTGTAATCACTTTCTATCCAAAATCAACTTTTAGCTTGCAACACATAGAACATGCAGTTAGCCACCACCGCTAGCTTAGCATAGCAGCCTAGCTCCACGTGCTACCGTTAGCTTTCTTTGTGAAACAAAAGCTAAAACAGCACAAAACGTACGGCGAAAACACTCCAGAAAATCGCAACACACACTTTAAAAATGATTTACCGCAATACCAGGACTTAATCTGCACAATTTATACCACTTTACCAAACTTTAATTCGGCACGAACAAAACATTCTCCTGTTCGTCCACGCGGACTGAAACATATGTCCCCAATTTCAGCCGTCCCGCACAGCAAACACCGATTCAACTACGTCCGTTACAGCCCAAAACCATTAACAAAACACACAACATTATAAGCGGTGGCTTTTAGACCTAATTAATTATTTTATCGCGGAGGTTTCAGACCAGTCTGTTACAAGTTTCGTAGTCCGCTTTGAGAAATTTCCTGGCGCCGGCTTCCAGAAAACCCCTCAAAAGACTCAAACAGATGGCAGAAAACCGCCTACTACCACTAATTTATTTATCAAAACATATAGTCAAAACTGTCGTATGTTAGCCATACTATCAAGCAAAAAACTCACACAGTATTAGCTCCGCCATAGCACCTAGCTTAGGGCGGCCACCCAGATGTCCTGTTGTAAATGTTCACAACTAATTCTTATAGATTTTTAATTTCAGTTATCCATCATATTCAGTTATATATTCATTTATCTATTTTAATTTATTTATTATACTCGAGTTCATTATTTATACAATAACATTTTAACACAAAACGCAACATCACCAGCACTTCTCGCAAAGCGCCTGCGTAAAAAACATCTCACACACACATATACAGACATGCGCAGCTCGTCACATCAAAACACCAACACAGTACTTTTATAACATTATTAAAAACTAACACCAACAACACGAACCTTAATCGGACCACACCAAAAAAACCAATGCCGGACCATTTTCACAATTCCCGTTCGTGGTGCTCAGCCACGCGTCTGGAAGTAACGCAGCCCCTCTCCCAAGTAATCCGATAGACTTAACAGAGGGCGACCCAGGCCCTTCTGTAATCTTTTTTCGATTGCCAGCCTGGGAGCTCCAAAATAGCGTCCTATTCTGGGCAGGGTGGCCAACCCGTCGAGTTCCGATCCGCACTTGTGGCTCCGATTTGAGTCGTTGAAGATATCGGTCCGTCTGCTCCACTGTCCGCCCCGGAGAACAAGCAGCCTGCACCGGGCACGCAGAGGAAAAAACTCCATCTCCCAGCATGCACCGGTGGTCCTCTACGGAGCGAAAAGAAGGACTAAATCCTGCTCAGAAACAGGAAAACAGACAGACAGCTCCAACACTCCGGGAATGCAATAGTGAATCTGCTCAAAACAAAAAACAAAAAACATATTTAACTTGCATGACAACATTACCCAATGTTAGATTAACCAATCAATAGAATTAAAAAACTACGCAACTCTGCGCAAATTGTCAATAGAGCAAATACATGTCCGTTTATTAACTTAAAAAAATAACTGGATTTTGGTCCAAAACACTGCACACAGTCGAGGTCACCATTTTGTTGAATTAAAAGTTATCAAATAATTCTGTGCATGTTCAAAACAGAGACAAGGAACCAATTTCCAGTTCTTAACATTTATTTTGAACAGATTAACAAATTGCAGTTTTACAGAGGAATTTTGCCCCCGTCAGTTCCTCTGTGGTCCAGATTTAAAGAAATCTGAACAATTAACTGACCTTCATTTCACAGCTTTATAGACAACCGGGCCTCTAGGCGTTTCTAATCTCTCCAATCAGAACATTTTCATACAGTGTCTGAGCTCTTATTTGCTGTCAGAGAATCCTGGAGTCAGAAGATGGGTCGTCTCTTGTTCTGGGTCAAAGGTTCATCATAAAGATTTATGGTTAAATGGTTATCTGCTTCTCTAAAACTTTCCTCCCAGTTTCTTATCTAAACATCCTGCTTTTACAGCTTGCAATAAAACTCACCCCAGAGTTTTATGACTTAAAAGCTTACCTGCATAAACAATAGTGACAGACCCATTTTTACAACCATGCAAACTATATAAACATTCTTTTACCTTCTGAATAATAAAAGTTTAAACATATATAGAATAACACCACATGCCTCAATGCACTGATTATGTTTTAATATTTGTTTGTATATGAATAACTTTGTTACAGTTGCAGATGACTATAAAGCTTTTTTTTTCTTTCTTTCTCCTCAACCTGCTTTGGGGGAGGGGGGTGGGAAAATTAATAAATAAAGTCTAAAAAAAAGAAAAATGAAGAGACAGCCCAGGACCACATGTGGGAACTGGTCAATGACCTGAAGAGAAATGCGACCACAGTGATAAAGGTAACTATTACTAACACACTATGTTGTCATGGATTGAAATCCTCCATTGCTCAGTGACACAGCGTAGAGATGCTTCAAATTCCTGGTTCATACTTTCTCTGAAACCACGGGATTTTGGGAAATAGCCTGAAGCGAAGCTGAATTTAGCACCAATAAAAGAGAACAGTTTAAAAACCTTAGAAATTAATTGTGATCCCTGATGTCCTGAAGAATGCATGTTTGATGAGGAGTTGTGCAATTTGGGAAGCTAAAGGCAGTTTTTTAGAGCAATAAGATGACAGGTCTCTGAAAAAACAAAACAAAAAAACAACAGTTCAACCATTTTGCAGTTGGTAGATATGAAAGGTTTTTATCTTCAGTTCAAACCAAAACTCAATTAATTGTGCCCTCCAACCAGTGGCACCATTCCTCCAGGGATAACTTGATGACCAACAGTTCCCTGTCCCAACATCAAATTTAGTCTCAGTTAAGGCAAGGTGTTGTGAAAATAAAGCACAGCGGAGGATTAAGGGGCCCCTAGGCTGCACTTGTCTGTGGGCCCTGCACCCTCTCCATTCTTGCCCTTGTTCTCTGGTCTCATCTGCAGATATTTATTATAAAGTTAAATAGCTTGTCCTGTGTGATGCTCCCTACGTTTTAAAAACGTTTGAGATAAGACTAGGTCAAATAGGTCTGTAACCTACATTGTAAATGGATCAGGTTTACCCTAAACTCTTTTTGGCTTAAATTCTGTCTTCCAATTTTTTTTGTTGTAGTATTTTTTGTTTGTTTGTTTTTTTTTTTTTTGGGGGGGGGGGGGGGTTAGGGGGGGGGTTGTGTGTTGTAGTAGTAGTAGTAATAACTTCAATAACAGAAAAATAACAGTAGCAACAACTATTTACTAAATAGGCCCACATTCCACATATTAGGTAGCATGAAATCA
This sequence comes from Apricaphanius iberus, assembly GCA_028564705.1. NCBI lineage: Eukaryota > Metazoa > Chordata > Actinopteri > Cyprinodontiformes > Aphaniidae > Apricaphanius > Apricaphanius iberus. Next base: position 896,635 of record JAPXFQ010001311.1, read on the forward strand.
ACAACCAGTAAGAAAATAAATTACAATAGGGAAACTGTACACACAGCAGCTGCTGTTCTATTTCAATCCACAATAAATCCTGACACAGTCCTTAAACTAGATGGCTGACTTTTGTGTAGAAGGCCAACTAACAAAATTGCCAAACATATTGTAGCCTACACAAAACAACATCAACTACTAGTCATCAAAAATCTTCACTTATATTAGGCGACATGACAGCAACTGAAGCCCATAATACATAAGCCAGTATATTACTCTACACACACAGCTCCTGAACCCGCTGAACACAGCAAGCTAACATCAACAATTAGACCAAGACTTACATACAGTAGACCTGTGATTATGGCACAAATAGTTTTGTCACAGGTTTACAGCAGATATTAAAGATCATCAGCGACACAACACATAAACAAATCTGCTCCTTCCCTTAGAAGTTAGCCTTCCTTGCTTTTCTGGTAGAAAAGTCATTTATGAGGCTTGTAAAATCCAATTTCTGCAGAATGTCACTTTCTAGAGACATCAGAGTTAGGTTATTTAGTCTGTTTTCACCCATAGTGGATCTAAAATCATAGTGGTCTGTTTTTAATCAGTCCCAGTTTTGAAAAGGAGCGCTCGCCGCTGGCATTGGTCACAGGCAGGGTCATAAAAAGCTGCAATGCAATGTCAACATTAGGGAACACTGTTTGTAGGTTTTTGTTCCTCAGTTCCTGCAGGAGTAAACGTACAGATGCATCCTTATTGTAACTTTCCTTTACATATTCTCTGAAATGCACAATTTCCTCCACAAAATCTACCTCTAAGTCGCTTGGATATTTTTCCTGGAAAGATGTGGCTTCACTACAAAGATCTTCTAAGGAAATCGATGACAGTTTGTTAAGAAATCCAAATGTTTGTTGAATATTTTTGTAGGAATCATATCTCCGATCCAGTTCTGCGAGAAGTCGATCAATGATGGCTATGAATATCGTTGTCCTGTAGTTTTCTCGGCCTGTTTGCACACTGTCAGGTTCAGATGATTCGTCAACTTTTTTTTTTTTCTTTTTCTTTGCCTCTGCGTATCTGCTTTGTATTTTTGGAAGACAGGTGGAGACATGTTTTTTTCCGCATTCTCAAATTTTTCAAAATCATCCCGTAGGCTGACCACATAACCCCTCAGTGAACCAACAAGATCGACAGCATTGCTTAAATCCAATTCCACTGCTTTCAGAGCAGCACTTGTTCTGTGGAAACCTTGGAGTATACTGTTCCAATAGCTACAAAGGAACGCATTTTCTAATTGCTCCAGTTTTGAGTTTAGTGAAGCAGCTTCACGCTGAGTTGTCACATGTTGGCTGGGATCTTCACTCAGTTCAAGCAGCGACCGCTGTATGTTTTCATAGTTTTGGAAAAGTGCTTTGGTTGCTGCTGCATGTGCTGACCACCTAGTATCAAACAGACTTTTGAGAGTTTCTATCCTTTGATTTTCATTAGGCTCTAAACCAGCTGTGATAGTCTGCCAACGGGATGTAGATTTGGATGCGAAATTACAAAGTGTTTGAACAAAACTGAAAAATGTGTCTGTTTCAAAACAGCTGTTCACACTATTCAATCCCACGAAATGTACGGTATGTGCAGCACAAGGAACCCATTCAACTAAAGGGTTAACCTGTCTTATTCTGGCTTGTAAGCCTCTGTAAGTACCAGACATGTTTGCCGCATTATCAAAGCATTGGCCCCTGCAGTCTTTTATAGCAATGTCCATCTCCTGCAATACAGTGAGAACAGACTGGAAAAGTGACTCTCCTGAATGATTTTGAATTGGCAGAAATTTTGCAAAGCGCTCCACAACACATCCATTTGTTAAGATATATCTTAAGATGAATGTCAGCTGGTCTGTTTGTGTGACGTCAGGGGTAGAATCAACACTGATTGAAAAATATTTTGCTGTTTTGATATGGCCGATTATTTCTGCAAGGACCTGTTCTCCCATCAACTCGATAAATTCCTCACATATTGTTGAGGAAAGGTATGATGGAGTTCCCTTGCCAGCATTGCAGAAATTTTTCCATATGTGCTTTTAAGAAAGGATCAAATTCACTGATTACTTCCAGTGTTCCCAAAAAGTTCCCATTGTCCGATCTTCCGATAACTTCTGTATGACCTCGCTCTGACAGGTGTCTGATCACAACAACCACTCTCTGCAGCACCTCTCTCCAATATGCACATTCGCGGTCAAATTGTTGTTTCAGCACCTGATCGATGCACCCAGAATCAGCAGCACACCGCTTCAGGAAAGTCAATGTTGCATTTCTGTGACATTTTGACCCTTCATGTTCTGACAGACATACATGGGCATTTTTCCAGTCACTATGGCCAGACGCTAATGCATTTAACTGAACCTGACTACCGGACCCAAATAACTTGGACACAAAACAAAAGACGGTGCCTTTGCACGTAGAATAGATCAGCCATTCGCGTTTCACAGTTTCTCCGTTGGCTAGTTTTCTAAGAAACAACGACTTGGAAAAGTACCTTTTTTGCTGTTTGTGTTGTATCTGTGAAGTGGCAACATCTGCGTCTTTATTGCGGCAATGGTCCGGCCCCATTGTAATCCAGTATTTTCTGGCGTTCTCATCAATTTCACTCCAGCAGCCAGGATCTGGGCTTAAATTTGCATCCAACGTTGGTGTTTTCTGGCTTGAACTTTCCGCGGGGGTCTCATTGGGAGCTCGAACAGGAGGCGGCTCTTCCCCAAACTGGATAGTATCAGCTTCGGCGTGACCGATTCTTTCCTCTTCAGAGCGGGTATGAGTTGCTGATGCTGCTCCAGCTAGCATAGCTCTGTTGCCGCCATCGTGACCGTCTTGGTTTTCTAATCTGCTGTTGAGCCCAGCAGCAGGTTTGAAATATCCTGTCAATTTGGGGATTTTCCGAAGAAGATTTTGATGTTGTTGTTCTTCTATTCTTTCAGTTTTTCGTTTCTGAACGCCACTATCATATTTTCTATCCGACATTTTTTTAGTTCATGCTCAATACAAGTTTATGACCTGTGTGTAGGGTACACGAACATAATGCATTACTTCCCCCTGGGTCAAGACCTCTGACCACTACTGTCCAATCAGAGTTGGTTACCATTTTGTGGGCCAATACAGTTGAAGTTTATACATCAATTAAATGTAAACAAAATTATATAATTTTTAACTGGTCAATGGGGGCCCCCAGAACACACGTGGCCCCTAGGCTCAAGCCATATCTAGCCTGTGCATTAAGCGTTTTTTGAGGGTCCGGTGAGAACTTTAAGTTGCTGAAAAAGCTGTGTCTGCTTCAGGTGACAAGAGAAATGGAACCTTTGTGTAGGTAAGTGAGGTTGGGGGAATGACGGTTTGACTCTAGCTGCCGATAAATCTTTGGTCTCTTTACCTGTCCACCTGGAAAAATGAAAATAAGAAAAGTTATGGACAATTTGTGGAACTCACATTTTTTTGGCTTTTACATAGACACGATTTTCCAGGAGGGATTGAAGAATGAGAGGGATGTTGGGTGATCTGCAAGCATCTTGGAGTATATTAGTATATCATCCAGATAAAGAAAGAGAAAAAATGGGTTTAGAAAATCCTTCAGGGCATCACTGAAAAGTCCCTGGATTACAGCAGGAGTTTCAGTGAAACCAAATGGCATGACCAAGTATCAAAAAATGGACCAATGATATATCAATGGTGTACCTCCCTTTGATGAGTCCTGAGCAGAGTGTTTGCATTTCAGAGATCGAATTTAGTCAATATTTCAGCTCCATGACCAGTTTTAAATGCAGATAACAGGAAGAGTAATGGGTATTTGTTTACTGTTATCAGGTTGACTCCCCAGAAATCAAAGCAAGAATAAAAGGTACAATCTTTCTTGGTGACGAGGAAAAATTCTGCCACTAGGGGTGAGAAGAAATGAAGGATGACTCAATAAACTTCTCCATCGCCAACATTTAAAGTCTGGAGATGTTAAATAGCTGAGTAATTGGTAGTGCTGTGTCTGGGAGGAGACAAATGGAGCAGTCATGGTGTCTTTGTGGCGGTAAAGATAGGCAAGGCAGTTTTATTTATTTAGCACATTTTTAACACAAGGAAATTCAAGGCGCTTTACATGATTACAAAAAATGTAAAAATTAAACCAGAATTACTGAAAGAAAGCATAAACTAACATTTATAAAAAAACAGAGAAACAATAAAAACAATAAAATACAACATTTAGCATTTGATTAAAAAATGTGGATAAAGAAAAAAAACTCATGAGCAAGTGTTGTGTATTTAGAAGAAATGCAGCTATTTGTTTAGTTAAAGGATTGCTTATGGCAATAAGCAATGGCAATAAGACTAATAATTTATGGAAAATTATTCTAAACGGGGCACCAGCTGACAAGTCAGGAACTATATTAATAGCCAAATATTCCTATGTAAGTCTCTAATAGTTTAGCATCTGCCTAAAGGAGGCTGAGGTGAATAAACAAGATGGAGTGAGTTCTAGACGTTTGTTAAACATGCAGCTTGCCTCCATGTATGCGAAAATAATAGACAGTGACTTTCTAAAATACAAAAGTTTATTTACAAAAGAAGAAAAATAAGACAAGTATTTAATCACCCAAGCTAGTAACAAACACACTACTGATTAAAACAAATGAATACCCAAAAATAAAAGAACACAATGAATACACATATAAAATAGAAACTATAAATTCTGATGTGACATTTTTTGAGGAATATGGATCTGAATCTACTTTGAAGACCAAGGCTTACAGTATACTGCAATGCGGGAATGAGAGCTAAATCACTTGACTAATTGTGATTAGTATTAGCAACATTGATTTATGTCTAAACTAATAAACAATGTATGAAAAAAAAACATTATTTCGATTAAGAAATATTTTGTTTAAAAATTATCGGGATAAGAAGTCATAAACCTTTGGAAAATTACTTCTATTCATAGATTGATCACGGCAGTAAACAATCCAAATACAGTATTTTGATGCATTAAGGCGGGTTAAAATACATCTACTTCAAACCGATCTCTATTTTGAACACTGGTGGTAGGAGTCTATTTATGAAATGAAGGCCTACACCAAACACGTGGGCTAATTTTAGCATATAGCTCACAGGTAACCCATATAGTGCTGTTTGGAGCCACTCTAATATATTTATTAAACATTAAACAAAGGAAAGGAAGACTCTGTTGTACTGAGTAATTCAAATTACAAGATTTAGAATGACTCCTTGTCCGGCCAATCTTTTAAAATACTGGTTCAACTGACAAGCTGGCTGCCTGTCTGTTCCTAAACAAACAGCAGATAAAATATTACTCACAGTAACGAAGCAGGTAGGTTAACAAAGGATTGCTAAACTAGTTGGCAAGCTACTAGCACCAGGAGCTTCTGACTTTGGGCGTTGGTTTGACTTGGCTACATGGCGATTAGCTCCGGCACTCACTGGAACAGTACCTTTGAAGTTCTCCAACACGCCTCTACCTCTTATCGGCTCTGTCACAGCGAATTAATGTGGCTTAGGCAGGTTCAGGTCCCCCTACAGGCAGGTTTCAGATCCCGTTCCTGTTGAAGCAGTCTGTAACTTAGGGAAAGTTTCAGCTAGCTTTTAGGACAAACACTGAGTTTTTTTCATCAGTGTTTGTGATTTACCTGGAATGAACAGTTTTGGAGTCCCTTGGAGTGAGTTTCCCCCAGAAACTCATGTGTCTCTTCCTTCACCAGCGGAGGAAGTTAGTCTTTCTGATCAGCACCCAGCCATGGCTATAAAGGGAGAGAAGGTTTTGTGATTGACGGGTTGTTATATAAACACTGCCTTCCGACTTCCTGTGGGAGTGGGGTTCTATTCTTCTCCTGTGGAGCTAGAACACAACCCAATGGCTGTGTTTGACCCAATACAAGTCTTAATAGGTACGTTTTTATTTTAGATTTAAAAGAGTTCAGTGTCTCTGCAATTTTGCATTCATCCGGCAGTTTGTTCCAGATGTGGAGAGTGTAGAAACTGAAAGCTGCTTCCCCATGCTTGGTTCTGGTTCTAGGGACAATCAGTAGACTAGAGCTGGAGGACTTGAGTGATCTGGATGGTTTGTACCTTGAAAACAGATCTCTAATCTACTCTGGTGCCATCCCATTAAAATATTTATAGACTAATAAAAGCACTCTGAAATACATTCTCTGAGCTACAAGGAGCCAGTGTAGATAGAGCCTTATCTTTATGGAAAACTAATTTAAGGTAATGATATTAATCAGAGACATGACTGAGGTTGGAGGGAACTGGTAACTGAAGGAACTGCTTTTGGCTGAGGTGAGGTTAAAGAGAAACGGCGAGGACAGGTTGCTGTGAAATGGTCAGGTAGAACCACAATATATACAGAGAGGACTGAGGAATACCATATATTTGTGAACACTTTTATTTACATTCTTGTATAATCTGCTTTACGTATATGTTGGTAAACATTTTTATATGTAGTTTCATATAACCTGCCTTATTATTTCAGAAAGGAACAAAGCTGGTTTCACAGTGAAGGACAACTTGTTTCCACAGATACGTATTGTACCAGAACAGGGTTTGAAGTAAAAACAATCTTACATTTGTACCAGGTTTTTACAACGGTGATAAATACCAGGTTTTGTTTAGATCAGGAACTGATAAATTGCAATAGACTGTGCTCAAACAGGAAGAAAAGATAGCTGAGGTTAAGTCCCCCATAAAAGCGGGTGTTTGCAAATAAAAAACTCCTGTTCGGTTTGGTAGTCAGTCAGACTTTGGTCTGGCTCCATCTGAATTCAGGTGCGCAATGAAACAGAATTCTGTTGTGTGATTGTGTTGTTTCTCTCTGTCTCTGAGTTTTATTCTGAAAAGGTTCCGCTGAGGAGCGTCGGGTCCTCTAAAACATACAGATAACAGTTTCTGATTGACGAAAGAGTTTATCCAGCAAAAGTAGTAAAGAGTAAAAGTTTTCAACCCCGACAGGACACAAACCATTTCTTTTTTTCTCTGATATGAGCCTAGTTTGGTAAGATGCATAGGTTTGGGTTCTGGAAAAGTCGTTCTGGGTGGAGAAGGTCGAGAAAAAGAAAAGAAGTTAGATCTTTAGACAGATTGTTTTGACTTCGCTCTATTTCAGTCTGAGAAGCAATTGTCCAATCAGTCTGCCTGGAAATTGATTCATGTTTTACTTGCTTTTATTGATCATGGTTTTACTAAAGGTCTTGTATTTATTCTGTTAATTTTATTTATTTGGGTATTTTAACATGTTATCCTGTTATTTTCCACAAATAATAAATAAATAGACAAATTGTTCCAGTTTTTTCTCTGTGGGAGCCCTCTACCTCGGGAGCAGTTATCGGCTGCGGCTGCCTGGGTGCTCTCCAAGTATGCTGGAGGTGGTGGTGGTGGTCCGAGTCTCCCATCCTCTGAGCGCCCTGGGTTAGTGCCTCGCCTGTTGCTGTTGATCTGCTGCTGCCGATGCAGATGGCCCCCTTGATGGTGTTTCCTTACCTAATGTGGCTTGTCTGTACTTGGCCTAGTTTTCAGTGTCCGCACATTGGGATTGGACTGGGAGTGAGAGGGGTATAAATGTGTTCATGCTTAAAGTCCTGACTCCTAGCTCCACACTTGTCTGGGTGAGTAAATTAATGTAAAGCATGCTATAAATAAGGCCCAGGTTGAAAAAATTAACTTTAAGGTTGTTTTTTCATACTGCTATTGTTTAAAGTAATTTTAATAGGATCCATTTAAGATTATTACTAGCTCAAAGGATGTGTAGAAATCTCCAGCGTCTGTGTTGGCTTTGAGTTCAGAAATAGCCTCTCTCACAAGTTCTTGTTTTAGAAAAACCTTTTAACAGTGCTGGAGTTTTATTGATATGAAGGAAATTAAAACCTCTCTATGTCTCTGCCTTTTCTCATTCGGGCTCTTCTGTTGCAGCATGAAGATTTAAAACAGAAAGAAATATGGGCAGTTTATATTTATTTATTAATAATGGAGTTAACAAAGTTAACTAAGTTCAGGAGTAAGGAACACGCCCTATACCCGCTTCGCACATCCTAATCAGCCCAAATATCGCCTCACCTGGCTCTTATCACCCTTCGAACATTCCCAATCACACCGCGATACATATATATACCCTATCTATCATTTCTTGTCTGTCTCGTTCTTTTTTGCGATCAGTTTGGACTTTTGCGTGCGTTTCGCTGGCTTACCTCGCTCTACGTCTGCGCTTCATCGTACCCACATGGATGTCCTCACACTCGGGGCGTCGATCTGTCCGAGGAGCTTCACCTTCCCGGCCACATATCTGCAGGGGCTTCTCCTCAGCCCACGGTCCGCCATGCTTCTCGCCGTGTCCGGCTCTCTTCGAACCAGCCGGATTCCGATCCATTTCCCCTGGCTTTGGCCTCTTCTCCTCAGAACTCCCAGCGGGAGTTCCCACGCCGCTTGCCTGTACCTCTGGTGGCTGGTCGGGCCATCCTCCTCATTCGTCCGCTTCACCTGCCTCGCCTCGGAGCTTCATCCTCCGACTCGAGCCATCTCCTCAGCACGTTTTGGCCGCGGCTTCGGCTTACCCGCCCCAGGCCGCTCCTCCTCCATCAATTCACGGCGTGCCGGGCTTCAGCGCCTCACGCCCGGGCATCCTCTTGCGCTCGCCGCTCGTCTGTTGCCGCTCCGACATGTCCAGCTGGATAGTGGCGCGACTCTCAGCGTACTTTGTGGCCCAGGGGGATCCCCTTCAGGCGCTTACAACGCTCTTTTCAGGCCTCTCTTTTCGTCTCCTCCGTCCCCTCCGCCCAGTGCAACCCCTGTTCCATCCATAGCTTCCCACTTCTGCCGTTCAAGCTTCTCATCGGGCGGTTCTTCCGGTGATACCATTCCCTTCTCCGTGCCTTCGGCTCAAGCACCCACGGCGCCTCCTGCCAGGGGCGAACTGACATGTCGCCCTGCACAGAGTAATCTTGTGGGACGGTAAACCGATCATTCCTTGTACTCGAGAGGTTATTTATTCCGATAGTTTGTTCGTTCACGGTGCATGTAAACTTCCATTCCAAATGCAGGTCTTTCCTACAGAAGTCTGTTAAGTCATGCGTTGAAATCTGTCGTCTCAATTAAAGGGATTTAGTTCATAATTTGATTACATGCATAAGAATGGAGGCTCGAGCATAAAAACTAAATTTATTGATAAACAAAAAACGCAACATAAATAAATGAAATAACATCAGTCCACCTCAAATCGGAACAGCCACGGTTGTTTGCAGCAGAGAGCCGTTTCTTCTTGCACGCCATTTTTTCTGTGTTTTAGATAGTTCTGCATGTCTACACGATTCATGCTTTTCAGAAATGCAGCTCACTTAAACGCCTTTTTAATTTGATAGATGCACGATCGGTTTAACGATATTTGCACATGTAAACATAACTAGCGGCATACTTACGGTTAATTCACACGTGCTGCAAAGAAAAAAAAGAAAAAACTTCAAATTAACTTAAAATGATGTTTTACATCCAGGTTTAGGCATTTTTCATTAAGCAAGTATCTTTGTTGCTCTGTGACCTTGGGGTGGGGGCATAGAACTTGAGAGGTAAGTTGGGTTGCATAACTCGTCTGTGACGAGCACTTCGAAAGGTAGTGCTATTCGGTTAGAACACCGGCTACATCTTTGTATACTTCTCCGGAGTGCCTGGGCTCCGCTCTCGGGTTATCTTAACTCTGCCCTCAGCATCATTCCTTAGATGCGGTCTTTCGTGTCTCCCTCAGTCCTCTGCCACCAGCGAGCCATGCATCCACGATCAGTTTGGCCTAGTCGGGCCTTGTCATTCAGGAATGTGGCTCCAGTGCAAATTCCTCTCCCCTTTGGAGTTTTAACGACTTCGTCTCCTATCGATGCTGCTCTTCCCATCTGTTTCGGAGCTACAACGGTCTCATAACAAAGTTAACTTAAGTTCAGGAGTAAGGAACATGCCCTATACCCGCTTCGCACATCCTAATCAGCCCTAAAATCGCCTAATCTTGCACTTATGGCCCCTCGCACATTCCCAGTCACACCGCGATACACATATAAACCCTGTCTAGCTCTCATTTCTTGTCTACTCGTTCGTTTTTGCCCATCCCTTCCCATCCCTATAGGTTCCTCAGTCCAGGTCCTGCTGACCCGCCTTCTTCCAGGGTCCCACTGACCCGCTTTTCTATCGGGTCCCGTCTACCCGCTTTTCTCTCTGGGTACCGTCGACCCGTTTTTCTCTCGGGATCCTGTCGACCCGCTTTCTCTCGGGGTCCTGCTGACCCGCTTTTCTATCGTGGTCCCGCTGACCCGCTTTTCTCTCGGGGTCCCGTCGACCCGCTTTCTCTCTCGGAGTCATGTTGACCTGCTTTTCTCTCTGGGTCCCATTGACCCGCTTTCTCTCGGGGTCCCGTTGGCCCGCTTTCTCTCGGGGTCATACCGACCCACTTTTCTCTTGGGGTCCCCTCGACCCGCTTTTCTCTCGGGGTCCCGTTGACCCGCTTTCTCTCGGGGTCATGCAGACCCGCTTTCTCTTGGGGTCCCGTCGATAAACTGTTTAAATTCTTAACTTGTAGCCTTATTCTTGCTTGTGAATGGTTAACTTAATCTGTGACGTGGTCCAGGCTAGTGAAATAACATTAATTTAACTTCAGTTTGCAAACAATTAGGCAAGGCAATGCAAAGCAAGGCAATTTTATTTATATAGCACACTTTCAACACAAGGCAATTCAAGGTGCTTTACATGATACAGTGGTTATGAAACCAAACGCAGGATAAAAATAAAATTAAAACAGATCATTACGAAAAGAAATGTATTTAGTAACTGAAGCATGAAAAATAAAATGTATGTGAGAGTATGAAATATAAAAAACAACAAACAAGAATAAAAAGAGAAGGTGTAAAGAACAAATGTATGCAAAAGAATATAGATTAAAAAGAGATCAAACACAATCAATTAATCCATCAATAAAAGGAGAAGGTGTGAAGAACAAATTTATGCAAAATAATATAGATTAAAATAGATAAAACACTATTGGTTTAAAAATAAGAATAAAAATCAAACCACAAGAATCAAAGAGTGGTCAAAAACGCAATTTAGGACTCAAAGACACTTTGAATAGTAGATTTTTTTATCTTTGATTTAAAAGAGCCTAACATTTCAGCACTTTTGCATTCTTCTGGAAGTTTGTTCCAGATTTGTGGAGCATAAAAGCTGAAAGCTATCTCTGCCTGTTTAATTCTAATTCTAGCTAGAGTTGGAGGACCTGAGTGGTCTGCTGGGTTGGTATAGTGACAATATATCTCCAAAATACTTTGGTTCTAAACTGTTCAGTGATTTATAAACTAGTATGAGTATTTTAAAGTCTATTCTCTGAGCGACAGGGAGCCAATGTAAGGATTTAAGAACTGGAGTGATTTGTTTTACTTTCCTGGTTCTAGTGAGAACACGGGCAGCAGCGTTATGGATCAGCTGCAGATGTCCGATTTTTTAGGTAGACCTGTGAGGACGCTGTTGCAGTAATCAATCCGACTAAAAATTAATGCATGCATTAGTTTTTCAAGGTCCTTCTATGACATTAGTAGCCTGACGTAGCCATACTCAATTCTAATCAGAATGTGAGTCGAATACTGCTCCATTGGGCTTTGATTATGGGGCACGTTTTAACTGAAACCGGAAAAAAAATGCCTCTGTACTCAATCGGATAGATCTATAACCAATCAGAGCAACGGAAGTGTGTGACGTTATCTGTTCCTCCTTGAAAATTCCTCTTTTAAAATTAATGCACTGTCGATATCTTCTAGAACAGACTCAATGGCAGAATCTACACATCCCAGTTCTCCAGTGGCAGCTGTTGTTCACCTGTAAATCATCGTAAGCCTGATTAGATTGGTCCGAACCGATCTTGTTCGGGCATAATTGCTCCTCAACATAGGACTGCCAGACTGAACTTCCAGACCATGTTGTGTGCGGGACTTCGGCTGGCACCCAGTCTATGAGATTAGTGCTTTAATCCTAGAAACGTTCTTTAGATGATAGAAGGCTGGCCTTGTTATTGCCTCTATGTAAACCTGGAGGTTCAGGTCTGAGTCCATTATTACACCTAGATTAAAGACCTAATGAGTTGTTTTTAGTTGTATTTGCTGAAGTTGTGTGCTGAATCTTGATCGTTCCTCCTGAGGTCCAAAAATAATTACTTCTGTTTGTTTTTTTCGGTTTTATTTTGAGAAAGTTGTGGGACATCCAGTCGTTGATTTGTTCAATGCATTCATTAAAGGTCTGGACTGAATCAAAGTCACCTTTTGACAATGTAATGTATAGCTGAGTGTCGTCTGCATAGTTATGTTAACTAATCTTACATTTTGTAACAGAATATGCAAAGTGTTGATGTTAAATATATTCTATTCATTTAAAATATTTGATTGTCTAGGGGCAGTGGATCCTGGTGGAGGGTCCCTCAATCGACTCTATGTCCCAACGTCACTTAGAGCGCAGGTCATTCAATGGGGCCATTCCTCAAGATTTTCATGTCATCCAGGCATTAGCCACAGCATAGGGCTCTTATGCTGTTACTTCTGGTAGCGATGACTAAACAAATATGTAGCATAATATATTGCAGCTTTTTCCATTTGCTGTCAAAACAAATCTTCAGACAAATCACCTTCAGGTCTCCTTCAACCCCTCACCATTCCATCACGTCCTTGGTCCCATATCGCCTTGAATTTTGTCAACGGTCTCCCCAATTGTAAAGAAAACACATCATAATCTCAATCATCTCCATGTGTGCATAACTCAAGCCTGTCACTTACCAGCCAAAAAGGAAAAAAGAAAGCGGTCACAATAGCCAGTCAGGAAATAAAACCTCTGGAGCTGGGTAAGATTGAACACAACAATCAATGAAAATCATTCATATGATTCTTGTGAAGGTTTCGTTTCACCCGCATAGTATGCGGTGGAAACCCCACTGGAGATCATCACATCACTTTGAGCACAGAGTTATGCTGCATTCACACCGCCCCATACGTCAGCGTTAGCTGCGGCAAGATTACATGTAAAGTCTATGGTGGAGTACGTTAGAGGTCCATCAAGGGCTCTGCGTTGGTTGAGTACTTTGGCTCCGTCAATGACGCTTGCTTTTCATACGGCAACGTACCAACGCATGCGTTACAGAAGTTCAGGAAGCTGAACTTTTGACGGATCCAACGCAGTTAACGCAGTGCGGCAACCAATCAGAGCGTCTCACTGTAGTTATGTCACTATACACGTATCTTGAATGAAGCGCGGGCCCAGTGAAAACATTTTCAACAAACGCAGATTTAAAAAATCATAAATAACACTTACCGAAGACAGATGGACAGGCGCTCCTAAAGAGGAACAGAAAACCTGTAGTTGGTGTCCTGGTAGGAGATTTAAGCTCCGATGCGGCCCAGGAGGTCGTAAAATTAGGTGCGGGACAGACGGAAGTAGGACTGAAAGCGAACCTAATCCATACGCAGCTCCTGGAGCAAGTTGTTAAACTCCCCGAACTCAGAACGCATCTGAATGATGGGCGCTGATGCACCCGATGTCAACATTGTCTAGCTTTATCTAGCAAATAAAGCCAAGCCACTCTCTTGTTACAATCCACCACAGTGCAGAACGTATGGCAACAGAGGAAGCCCCGCCCATGCGTTATTTTTTCCTCAGAAGCAGGCTATGGAAGCCAAAAAGTACATACGTCAAACTTCATCCGTTGGGAGCGTTGCTCGACGTATCCAACGGATGCGGTCTGAATGCAGTTTAAGTAGCCTATAATAATCTACAGTGTCAGAGTAGCCTAAAGATGATAATTTAACAGGCGAGAGGCAGGGAACACCCTGGACAGGTCGCCGGTCCATCACAGGGCCACATAGAGACAGACAGGACAAACAACCATGCACACACCTAAGGACAATTTGGAGAGATCAATTAACCTGACAGTCATGTTTTTGGACTGTGGGAGGAAGCTAAAGTCCCCAGAGGGAACTCCATGCAGAAAGACCCTGGGCCGGGATACGAACCCACAACCTTCTTGCTGCAAGGCAACAGTGCCACCGTGAAACCCTCAGAGTAGCATATAGGTGATAATTTGCCTATAATGATATATAAAGAGTCAGAGTAACCTATAGGTGATAATCGCCCTGTAATGTAGCCTCTAGTAATCTACACAGTCAGAGTGGTTTATAGATGATAATTTGCCTATAATGTAGTCTATAATAATCTACACAGTCAGAGTAGCCTATAGATGCTAATTTGCCTATACTATAACCTTTAATAATCTACACAGAGTCAGAGTGTTTTATAGGTGATCATTTGCCTTTAATGTAGCCTATAATTATCTATACAGTCAGAGTAGCATATATGTCATAATTTCCCTGTAATGTAGCCTGTAATAGTCTACACAGAGTAAAAGTAGCCAATAGGTGACAATTTTCCTATAATGTAGCCTATAATAATATACACACAGTCAGCGTAGCATATAGGTGATCATTTGCCTAGAATAATATATACAGAGTCAGAGTAGCCTATAGATGATAATCTCCCTGTAATGTAGCCTATAGTAATCTACACAGAGTCAGATTGGTTTATAGATGATAATTTGCCTATAGTGTAGCCTAAAATAATCTGCACAGTCAGAGTAGCCTATAGGTGATAATTTTCCTATAATGTATCCTATAATAATCTACACAGTTAGAGTGTTTTATAGGTGATAATTTGCCATTAATGTAGCCTATAATTATCTATACAGTCAGAGTAGCATAAAGGTGATAATTTCCCTGTAATGTAGCCTGTAAAGTCTACACAGAGTCAGAGTAGCCTATAGGTGACAATTTTACTATAATGTAGCCTATAATAATCTACACAGTCAGAGTATTTTATAGGTTATAATTTGCCCATAATGCAGCCTATAATAATATACACAGTCAGAGTAGCCTAAAGGTGATAATTTGCCTATAATGTAGCCTATAATAATCTACACAGTCAGAGTGGCCTCTAGGTGACAATTTGCCTATAATGTAGCCTATAATATTATACACACAGTCAGAGTAGCCTATAGGTGATAATTTTCGTATAATGTATCCTATAATAATCTACACAGTCAGAGTAGCATATAGGTGATAATTTGCCTATAACAATATATACAGAGTCAGAGTAGCCTATAGGTGATAATCTCCCTGTAATGTAGCCTATAGTAATCTACACAGAGTCAGAGTAGTTTATAGATGATAATTTGCCTATAGTGTAGCCTATAATAATCCACACAGAGTCAGAGTGTCTTATATGTGATAAATTGTCTATAATGCAGCCTATAATAATCTACACACAGTCAGAATAGCCTATAGGTGATAATTTTCCTATAATGTATCCTATAATAATCTACACAGTCAGAGTAGCATATAGGTGATAATTTGCCTATGATGCAGCATATAATAATATACACACAGTCAGAGTGTCTTATAGGTGATAATTTGCCTATAATGTAGCCTTAGATAGAAAGATACTTTTTTGTTACTTTGCTTTCCTGAACTACTTGTTTTAAACTTGGACTGAGGTTTGGGTATTAAAGAATCTGACTTCTCTATTCTTAAAAGGTTGCAGTAAGAGGATGTTGTTTTGTAAATCTTTGAGATGTGCATGTGAAAAGAAATATCATTATATTGTACCCATGAATCTATCCTTCTATCTTTACCAGTGGTTTAATATAGCCTACAGTATGACAGTGACAATAATGATTTTGAAGCTCGTACCTATAGGCTAGCCATTTATTCATATTACGAGCATATTTGTTTTTTTTTTTTTTATATTGCGAGTTGGGGGCCTGCGCCCCAGCAAAGCTCTAGGTCTAGAATCGCTTCTGATTAATAGTCAATCTACAGTGAAACTCAAATGTAGTCCGGAAAAATCCTGACCCTAATCTATTTAGATTAAGGGTCAGGCAAAGAGTAATGAAAAGGGCCAAATTTGAGGGGTGGAACCAAGCATGCATTTTAAACTCTCACTGGATGCAATTGGATAATGCCGCAACCAGTGACAACAACACACGGTGTCACGTATCCAGAGCTACCAGCGGAGCTAACTGGTAGATAAACTCTTGCCGTAAAGGTTTGGCAAAACTGCAAAAACATCCTTCTTGCCAAGGAACGATTGAAGGGCAGTTTTCTGTATGTCTTTGAGAGGAAAAGCCAAGCCAAACTTGTTCATTGTAGTGGCCAAAGCCATTTCAAACAACTGGTGTTTATCTGTAGCCATCTTTCAATGTATACTGATGATTGATTAAATAATGATTCTGGATGTTGCAGCGCTGTCGTCATCAGTTTAGTTCTCCTGTGGCCCGCCTAAATCAGATACACCAATTTGATTGGTTCCCCGAACCGCTCACAAAATGCAGTAACAGTATCATTGCTCAATGCCGTCTTGTAGGGACAATTCAAATTGTGCTCTTGCGAGACCTCAGGATTTCCAGGGTTACGCAAACTCTGTTCTCATCTCAGAATTCATCCAGTTTTCCATGTTTCCCATACCTGTCTCCTCTAGTTCTTTGACATAGTCCAAAAGTTAGTCCAAGTCTTACTCCCAGAATTCAACATAATCTACTACTGAATACCTAAATATGACCATTAACATTTCATCCCATCAGCAGAGATGTCAAATGTCTTTTTGACAAAGCAATCTTGAATCTGAGGACAGCCCTCTAACTTCTCAAACCAATGTATTGCTTTTTAACACCAGTTGAGTCTATTGCATCATCTTTCTATCTCTGGGATGGTTTGACATTTAGGGCGCTTTCACATGGTACGGGAGTCCGTACTCGGGTACGGTATTTGGTCAAAATCCACTTATTTCGTACCATGTGAACACAGACTGTACCGTGCCAGAATACGGCCAGAGAGACCTGCCTTGGAGGTAGTATCCGAGTCCAGGTACGAGCGGCCACGTATCATGTGAACACAACCCGTACTCTGGCCGTACTCAAGACAATAGACGCGCTCCATGCGGAAATGACGACACCGCCGGCCGAAATTACAGAATCACCTCGCGACCATACAAATACCAAAACAACGCGATTCAAGCATCCCACAGCAACACAGCAGGTTACAAAACGGCGGGTTTACTACAACACTCACCCTGTAGATGGCTTCAGGTAGCAGCTGACCAGTAGACCAGTTTGTTTACATTCTAGGCTGTCGCTCGTTTTATGACGTCGGTACTTCTCACTCCCTTGTTTGTTGGAGAACTAAGACTTATTTGTATACCGCCACCTGCTGTTTATTTATAGTAAAAGACTGGATCCCAATACGGGCAGAGATCCGTGCCATGTGAACAGAAAGAATTAGCATTTTCTCTGGCCGTTTTCTGGTACGGCCACACATGTGAAAACGGCTTTATTCTCACCACAGCACAATTATATCTGCATTACCAAGTAGTATGAGCGAAAGAATAACCTGATCAGCAGCAGATGGGAGACATAAGGATCCATTCCCCAGGAATCAGTTGACAGTTTCAAAGCTTCATGTTTGTGTCTGTACTTTAGGATAATAAGAGAATGGGTGTTGTTTTTGACACCCCGCACTGAAGTGATCTAATCAACAAGCTGTTAGCGGAGGTATTCCATTAAGTGGTGAATGAAAATGACCTCCCCGGGGGTAATCGCTCCAATGTCAGTTCAATGTTGCAAGGTCTGATTATAAGAACATTTTCAGGTATGTATTAAATAAACATTAAAGGAAACTGAAACATTTTTTAAAAGAACAACTTTTACATGACTGGTGTACAGCAGAAAGTAATTGTTGCAGTGATATATTGAAATATGATGTAGAAAAGACTATATTTGCAAGCAGCAAACACATCACTCACACAATACCAACCTATGTGAACAGACCTGCTAACGGCTTGAGTGTATTAGTTGGCGCTTGAATCCATTTCAAATCAACTTAAAGTTTGTTTAAATTGACAGGAGGTTGATCTGTCTAATGGCAAAAGATATGTTTCATGTTTATGAGACAGTTCTCCAAAAAAACCATGATTAGGTCATAAAATGAAACCTAAAAAAAATGATCTAAACTGGTAAAATAAAATAATATTCTGCACAGTGATGGCAGTATTAATGTGCTAAAGTGGACAAAAAGCCATATACAATTATCTCTTTTAGTGATTTACAGTTGAGAAAAGGCTTTGTGGAGCCATTTTTTAGCAAAAAATTTGCACATTCCTGTTAAAATGTCCAGATTCCTGAGGCTTAAAATAATGGTTTCCTTTTAATGTAATATATATTGTGTATTGGTGAGAGGACAGACAAATGTCTTACAATAAAATCTTGTGTTTATGTCCTTAAAGTAGAACTGGCATGAAATTCCCCACAACGTTTGGGCCCTTTTTAGCCACACTCTCTAAGTACCTTAATACTATTTCAAAGTATCACTTGCCGTAATTCAGCCTTGTTGAAGAATTGCAGGTGTGACGAGGTAGCCCTTCTGTGAGCATTAGTACAGAACGACCGGGTTTTGGAGGGTGGGGCCTAGGCTATGAGCTTCTGTGGTCAATGAGTCTCTGGCGAAATTTTGAATGTTCAAGTATAATATATAATCTTTTTTTCCCCAAAATAACAGCATACTAGAACCAATGCTACATAAACAAACTGGGGTATTAGCTGTGAAGCTAATTCTGAATGTTAGCTATGAAGCTAAATGAAAAGCGAACAATGTCAAAACTCAAACAATGCCACAATGTCTACTAACAGCTGAAGGACATTATTGAGGAAATATGCTTACTTGTACAGGGATATTTGCTGGTTCACTGAGAGTTGGTATTATTCCTGGTAGAAGTTTAAGACACTCCTGTATTGTCCCAAGTTGGAAAAACAGTCATCCTAGAAATGTTTGCCACAAACTACCACACGCTTCGGCAGTCGGTCGGGCACATTCCCTGCATACTTAAAATCTATCTACAATCTTTTCAGTGACTCAGATGAGGGGAGGACGAAAAGATTTATGTTCTCTTTTGTACACTCAGGTACAGTGCAGTTTGAATGCAGTCTGGACTCCATACTGTTGGTTTATTGTTGTCTGTTACCTTAGCTCTCCGCACCGCAGAGGGAGGGACTTGCAGGGTGTAGTTCGGGGAAGGGGGTAATTGGCTGGAACTCAACACGTAATATGCCGAAAAGTGTCGTCATATGCCGAACTGCGAAACAGCCCGTTTCTGAGTGCCAATTTCACGATGTAGGCAGACATACCCCCGGGACAAAGGAAAGACTTATCAGTCATTTTAACCCCTTAGGGGCCATAAAAAGGCTGGGGGAACTAAAAGATATGATCAAAAACGTCAAAAAATGCAAATTTCATGCCAAGTCCACTTTAAGGTTAGGGTTAGACATGTGCCACTAATGGTTAGGGTTAGGGAAAGTGTCTGGGTTGGGCATAGTAAAGTCAATGGAAGTCAATGCAAGGTTCAAACGAGTTTTGCAACACAGATGTGTGTGTGTTTGGAAGCACGTGTATATAAACCTTTACTGAAATTAACATTTTATAACAGGTATGGAAAAATACCAGATTGCAGCATTCAGTATTATTTTAGCAGCAGTCAGTAGCAGTAGTCCAGCAGCATGGTAAATTTTGATTATATGCCACTCTGCCTTGCAAAAGTTATCTAAATCTATGTGAGGACATCACTCAAAACTTAACGATACACAACCCCATTCATTCATTCCTTTACACAGATCAGTTGTTCTGGTACCTTGGCAGAAAAACAGCCCCAAATCATCATGTTTCCTCTTCCATGCTTCACAGTAGGTATATATGTAACTCAGCATTCTTTGTCCTCCGAACATGACAGGTAGAGTTTGTACAAACAAACAAAAAGATTTGGTTTCATCTGACCATATGGCATTCTCCTAATTCCTCCTCGGAATAATCCACATACTTTCTGGCAAACTGTAGATGGGCCTGGATATGTATTGGCTTCAGCAGGGGGACACGTCTGGCACTGCAGGATTTTAGTCCCTGGTGGCATAGTGTGTTAGTGATGGTAGCTTTTGTTACTTTGGTCCCAGCTCTCTGCGGTTCATTCACTAGGTCCTCAAGTGTGGTTCTGGGATTTTGGCTCACCATTTTTGTGATCAATTTGACCCCTCTGAGTGAGATCTTGCATGTAACCCCAGATTGAGCGTGATTATCAGTGGTTTTGTATGCCTTCTATTTTCTGATAAGTGCTCTCACAGTTGATGTCTTAACACCAAGCTGCTTACCTATTGCAGAATTAGTCTTCCCAGCCTGGTGCAGGTCTACAATTCTGTTTCTGGTTCCTTTTGAGAGCTCTTTAGCCTTGGTCATAATGGAGTTTGGTGTGGGACTGTTTGAGGATGTGGACAGGTGTCTTTCATACTGCTAATGAGTTCACACAGGTGCCATCAATACAGGTAAGGAGTGAAGGACAGAGGAGCATATTACAGAAGCTACATGTCTTTAACTTCTTGTTTGTAGGTGACTAAATGGTTATTTTCCACCACGATTTGCAAATAAATAATTTGAAAATCAATGTGATTTGTCTAGATTTTGTTTTTAATTATAATTTTTTCTCTCATACTTGAAGTATATCCATGGTGAAAATTACAGGCCTATCATCTTTTTAAGCATTTGCGCAGTTGGTTGCTGACTAAATACTTTTTTCATCCCGTTTCCTCTGACGGTATGGCCCGACTGAACAGCCGCACAGCCAACCATAGACCCCCAGCAATGCCTGTTAACGGCAGCTCTTTCTCTTTGACAACTTGCACTTGGCAACTGGGTTGGATTCGTTTTAGTAGCTTGGACAATAATTTCCAGGTGTGTTTTTTTAAATTTGGCTAAAGGCAACCGATAAAAAGCAATATGGTAAACCCAAGCACCAAGACTTTTACTACTATTGAAAAATCCCTTGAAGGTGACAGGACTGAATAATTTGAAGGTTGCTTCTTTAATTGCAAAGCTTAACAGGGATACATCCTGCATAAGTATAATCTCATTGGTAGTAATCATATTAAGCTGTTAGTTGTAGATGTTTCTCTCCATGATCAATATAAAGTTTGAATTTGAAAAGCCTTACCAGGGGCTTGTCTCTAATTTAACCTTAAAATATACAACTTATTCACAGAACGACTGTTTCTAAACTGGTTTTATGACTTAGCCATGCAGCCCTTACTCTTTCAAATGTTACTCCTCTTTCTACGGTGGCCCAGAAGGGTCGACACAACACAACACAAAAAACACACATAAAAGGCAAATAAGTCACAACACAACACAAAAGAAAAAGCCACAACACAAAAGAAAAAAGACACAACACAACACAAAAGAAAAAAAAGCCACAACACAACACAAAAGAAAAAAGCCACAACAAAACACAAAAGAAAAAAGCCACAACACAATACTTGTTGGATTTTCCACAAGTGAGCCACATGATCTTTCTTGAGAAACCATCTATACAGCCACTTATTCCAATTCCAAACGGTTTTAGTTTATCATACCCATCAACATGCCAGACTTCATTTGGTCCCATCGAATGGTATGTTCTTCTGGCAAACCTCCTCCTTAAACGATTTTCTATCCCAGAAGGATCAATTTCCCTTATGAGGAGCATAACATCCTTTCTTCTGACTGTCAAAGAGTATTTTTGTTTCAGAACCTGCCACATTGCTCTGTAGCCTAAAAGTTTTCCAGATCCCCGAAGTTCTTCAGCTATAGCTTCTCGAACAGTAGCAGTTGGAGTGTAGTTAGTCCTCCGAGTTAGTTCTGCATCCCGTAGTTTTCTTTTTAAAGAGCTGAGACTTATTGAAATGTTGTGCTTAGTAGCCAGTAGATCTATAATTATTTCTAAATTATGACCGTCTGTAAAATATTTATGGATAATTCCTTCCACCTCAGTTGCTTCAGACCCTGAGAACACAAATAAAAAAACAATATTAGACAACATACATAAACACTTGGTGGCATGTTATATACAATCATCAACAGTTAAATTAAGCAGGAAAAAATTAATTGTTAGTGATTTATTTAGTTTCCTTTTAGTCACTTGGTGTTCAAAACCACAACATTAATGAAACATACCGTCTGCTTGGTGACTTCTTAAAAACTCAATATTCCTGCCACAGGAGCCGCAGAAAGACAGAAGCGTCTGAAGCATTGTCCCACAAAATGGGCAAAACATATTCTGAAAAAGGGACAACGGGGAATAATTTAGTCTGTATCTTTATAAAGTGAACTTTAAAAAAAAAATGTAGATACTTTGTTTAATGTGTTCTACTAAGCTAGAATTGGAATAACTTTATCAAAATTAAAACTTTGTTTAACCTTAAGAGTGTTAAAGTGCCTGCAGCTACTACAACATATGTTCTTAGGGGCCTGTACTGCAAAAAAAAATAAATAAATTGGAAGTTGAGTAGATATGTTAAGATCCAGTAGAATCTCTGCAATCACATTTAATTCACCATAGTAACAAAGGCTAACACTATAGGGATTCTGATTCTGACAGAAGGTTGAATTTAGAATTTCACATCTTGGTCATATTTAATTTTCATCAAAATAGATCAGAAATTGTAATTTTAGGTAAACAAATTAGGTGAAGACTAGTATGAAATGATAAGAGGACTATTTTCTCTAAACTTCTTTAGTTTACAGCTGTAAACTAAACTGAAACAATGAAATGACGTTTGTTTGTTTTTTTACCTATCACATTTTATTACTTTTTAGCTATGTTGTCCAGTATCATGTTAGTGTTTCTCTTTCACTCCTCACATCTGTACATGTAGTGCTGTTCTACAATGTATCACATTGGGGAAAATTGTTTCTGTCGTTTAAAACCTTTGGATTATTGATTAATCATTCAAATATAACATGAGCTCTGTCTATTATCTACCTTACTGCCCTAAAAATGCCCTACAGTTTGATATCGGGGCCCCACATTTATCTCTATGTAACCCTTATAACTCAGTACAGTAAAATCATTCACATTTAAAACAGCACATATCAACATTAACTAAACTACAATGTTTTACTTACTTTTCCAATAGAATGAAACTCCCGATTCTCTGCTAGCTCTCTTCCTCCTCCTTCAACGTCTTTGTATGATTTTTTTGGGCTGTTGGCAAACTCTTCCTCCTCCTTCTACTTCCTCTGCATCTTCATCTTGTAGCCATAGACTGTATGGTTGTAACGCATTACCGCCATCAGCTGGCCGTTTAATCAGAACTTCAATTTTAATCTCACTTCCGTTGCGATTTACTTCCGTTGTGGCTTTTTCTTTTGTGTTGTGTTGTGGCTTTTTCTTTTGTGTTTTGTTGTGGCTTTTTCTTTTGTGTTGTGTTGTGGCTTTTTTCTTTTGTGTTTTGTTGTGGCTTTTTCTTTTGTGTTGTGTTGTGGCTTTTTTCTTTTGTGTTTTTTTGTGGCTTTTTCTTTTGTGTTGTGTTGTGGCTTTTTCTTTTGTGTTGTGTTGTGGCTTTTTCTTTTGTGTTTTGTTGTGGCTTTTTCTTTTGTGTTGTGTTGTGGCTTTTTTCTTTTGTGTTTTGTTGTGGCTTTTTCTTTTGTGTTGTGTTGTGGCTTTTTTCTTTTGTGTTGTGTTGTGGCTTTTTTCTTTTGTGTTGTGTTGTGGCTTTTTTTTCTTTTGTGTTGTGTTGTGGCTTTTTTCTTTTGTGTTTTGTTGTGGCTTTTTCTTTTGTGTTGTGTTGTGGCTTTTTTCTTTTGTGTTTTGTTGTGGCTTTTTCTTTTGTGTTGTATTGTGGCTTTTTTCTTTTGTGTTGTGTTGTGGCTTTTTTTTCTTTTGTGTTGTGTTGTGGCTTTTTTCTTTTGTGTTGTGGCTTTTTCTTTTTTGTTGTGTTTTGGCGTTTTCTTTTGTGTTGTGTTGTGACTTATTTGCCTTTTATGTGTGTTTTTTGTGTTGTGTTGTGTCGACCCTTCTGGGCCACCGTATATTTCCTTGACAAGTCTAATTTCCAGAATGGGATAATAAGGTGATCTCAGGTTATTTTGACAATGGGTAACATAATTAAAGTTGCTAAATACAAATGCATGGCAAACTAAGGGTTTAAAAAAAGAAAACCATGCTGCATAACTACTTTTGCACAGTCCTGTATAAGCGCTCTGTTTTGTAAGTTCTTCCTGTAAATGCAATAAAGCACTTACAGGAATGCAAAAAGCAAAGGAGTTCATAAGAGGTGAAAGGCAGATTTTTTTATTTCAAAGCATGGTCATCTAGTGAATAAAAAAATGCTAAAAACACACTGAGTGCTAATCCTCTTAAGTCTTTCTAGTATATGCCTTCCAACTCTGGAGGTACCAGAAGTTCATCCCTTTCACCCGCAACAAACCATTAAAAAATTTTCATCTTCTGGTTGGAAATGTCAGCATTATATTTTTTATTTAAGTTTGCTCCCTGTGTCATGTAATCTTGGTGGTATCCAGATGGTGCAAATAGCATGTGCTGGGAAATGTGGGATTATAAGAGGTTCTCAAGAGTCCCAAGATTAAAAACATAGAAGATTGCTTCTTGAAAGAACATTGCTTCTGCTGGAGCTGCTGCTTCATTTTTTTCTTCAGACTGAGCCATAAAACAGTTAACATATCTCTTATGATTATCCCTGAGTGGTCTCAACCCCTGTTTTCGCACCTGAATATAAGATGCCCCAGCTATATGAATAAATAAATTTGTATACACGCCACACCTGAATATAAGCCTCACATTTTCTTGTTGTACTATGAGATATTTACATGGAAAGATGATTAATGGAACGACCATACACTGAAGATAGTTTTTTCTTTTTTTAAGAAGTGCTTCTCATTCTAACTCTACCTGACAATTGTCAGTATGGCATCAGTACAACACTACAGAGGCCGACAGGGGTCAGATGCAGAAATAATTTTTGAGGTGTAAGAATCCGTACCCTCGGTTTACTAAACCGTGCGCACGGATTATGAATCATGTGTGGGAGTGTCTGGGATCCTATTCAATTGATAATGGGCCCTGACTATCCAATATTTGTGTTGTTCCTTTAGCAGAATTGATTGCCATCCTCGGAGTGTGCTATAATCATAAAGACTTAATTGATCTCAGAGGCAACTCGTGTATATTGTTCTGGGTCCCTGTAAGAAAGAAGGCTATTAAAGTGTCATATTTATAAATAACAGTTTTGTAGCCACCTGGCAGGATCTATGTGTTGCATGGCTGAATAACGCCTTAGAAATTGGCCATAAATCATAAAGTGCATGCCCACCTTGCCCAATGGAATACGGGCACAGTCCTGAGCTAACTGCATAGATGCATGGAGCAGGTGGTGCAACATAAACTCTGCAACACTGCAAAACTTGCATTAAAGAGATATGAGTTAACCAGTTACTTGCTGATACAGTGCCCACTTAGAAGTCAAGTCTTTATCGGACGTAACATGAATCAAAGCAAAGATGCTAGAACATTCACACAAGAAACTGTTTAAGATAGTGGAATATCAGTTGTAGACTGATTATATGCACTGGGAGCATAAGTGGAGGTTAGACCTGCACTGTAAAAAAATTCCACATCTGGTTTTTATGTGGTGGGGACAAAACTATAATTCATAAATTATGCCTGGGAAATGTCCCTGGTTTTAACAATGGTTATGTTCATAGCCTGCAATCGCCCCAAAAAATAATTGTGTGATAAAACACAGACTACTGACTTGACCAGGATTTGAACCACTACATACTAGGTGCCATTCCGGTATATTATCCACTCTGCCAAAGCAGCACTTTGCGTCCTAACAAGAACCAGGCAGTATCATGAAGCTGAAACCCCCAGATCCCATGGGTACGGATCCGTAATCCGTGTGCACGGTTTAATAAACCGAGGGTATGGATTTTTACCCCTAAAAAATTATTTCTGCACCTGACCCCTGCCGGTTTCCATACAACATGACAGTGTAATGCTTGGCAAGTGACTAAATCAGGCAACAACTTCAAACAACTGATAATCCATTTGTGATAGGAAGAATTTAATGTTATGTACTTTTGTGGCAAGGTACACAACGAGGGCCTGGGCGGGGACTTGATCCCACGACTCCCAAGTCATGTTCGCTAACCGGTCAGCCAAAGGGAATCCCTGTGGCCAAGCAGCCGGGGCACGTGATCTATCGGAGCCACAGTGACAGGACCTCCACACTCTCACATCTCTCCCCCTCTTATCACAAGCACGTCCTTGTGCTTCCGTGCAGGGTGCCACCAATTTCGAATCCATGGACTTATTACCAGTCTCACATGGACCCTGCCAGCAACGCCAAATGTGGCAAGGTACACAACGAGGGCCTGGGCGGGATTTGATCCCACGACTCCCAGGTGAAAGTCATGTGCACTAACCAGTCAGCCAAAGGGAATCCCCGTGGCCAAGCAGCCGGGGCACGTGATCTATTGGAGCCACAGTGACAGGACCTCCACACTGTCACATCTCTCCCCCTCTTATCACAAGCACATCCTTGTGCTCCCGTGCAGGGTGCCACTAATTTCGAATCCATGGACTTATTACCAGTCTCACATGGATCCTGCCAGCAACGCCAAATGTGGCATGGTACACAACGAGGGCCTGGGCGGGGATTTGATCCCACGATTCCCAGGTGAAAGTCATGTGTGCTAACCGGTCAGCCATGGGGATTCCCTTTGGCTGACTGGTTAGCGCACATGACTTTCACCTGGGAGTCGTGGGATCAAATCCCCGCCCAGGCTCTCGTTGTGTACCATGCCACATTTTCTGTACTTTGTAATCAACTGTGACCTGGTTTACTTAATGTTGTAGTATCAGTTTGAATGACTAGTCTTATTTAGTCACGTTTTTACCCAGGACAGGGACAGAGAGTTATGATAATGATAGTCCATATCCAGTGTTACCAATGAGATGATTCATCCTTAAAGATACACAAAGTTCACGTCTTTTTAATCTAAGAGAAAGGCACCACAAAGTCTCTGATTTTCATCTTGAGAGTTGTACTTTATCGAATAGAATAGATAGACCAAGATTGCTAGCAATAATATAAGCTTGTTGTTGTAAGACCGAGACAAGGCAGTATTCCACATTTGCTGTGATGTGTTGCTGTCCTCCTGTACGATCAATTCAAATAATATTAAAACCTCCAAACGCTTAAAGGAATCTCTCTCATAGAGTCTCAAAAATCCGATTACACAGTTTTAAAATGTTTTTCAGTGAACAGGAAACAAAGATGAGACACTGAGACTGTTAGGCAGGAACTTGGCTGGTGGGGAACACAGGAGGAAAGCATGTAAGGACTTAGAATTATACTCAATGGATTCATTAGTTTGTCATTTATATCTTTGAAGAAGATCTTACTTAGGCGTATGGTGGAATGATCCTTGGAAAAGGTAAGTAAGAGACTGATTACTGAATTTGGCTGGGGATGAGCAGCTATTGTGTCTGTGATCTGATTCTTGTTTCTTTCGTAGCCGGATGATTCCGATATTGTATCTGTTCTTTGCAGATTGAAGCATTGAAAGGGTGGACAGGCAGGCATGTGCAATGAACGGTGAAAGTGAGGCAGGAGGCTGACCAGGAAGGAGTCCGGTGGAGCCATTCCACTGGCGAGCATGGTATGAATCTTTAGGAGTAATAATATACAGGACCGAGCGTGTTGGACTCCAGAAAGAAGCACAAGACTAGAGGAGATGGTGGAAACAGGAAGCAATCGGGAGTAGATCTACAGGAGGACAAAGAAGGTAAGTTTAAAGTCTAAATCTTACTAGGAATGAGCATGCTATAGAGAGCGAGCTAAGTTTTCCCTCATTGACATGCAGCAACTCGGCTACTTAACTGTTCAAAGGTCTGTTTGGGCAGAGGCAAATTTGTTAGGATAATTAATTCTAAAGGTTTTTCCCTTTTTGTGGTGTTGTATTGTTTTCATCTGCTATCTTTGGGTAATATAGGCTTTTTGGCCTAAAACTTGAATCAGTGTTTTTAAAAGACTTTTTCCAGACAAATAGTTGTTTTAAATACTCCATGTTGAGCTACTCAATCAGAAAGGAGTTTTTCCTTTTTGTTTAATGTTTAATTAAAATATCTGAGCCACTCTAAACGCCCCACATGCGTCGCAGAGAGCTAAAGCTAAACAAGCCCACGTATCGGTTTAAGCTGCCGTTTCATAAAAAAAGATTGCTATTAACGGTTCAAACAGAACTCGGTTAAAAAATAGATTGTTTTAGAACAGAAAATACTCTTATTAGCCGTGTTTGAACTCTCCTTATTTGATCAAAATATGGGAATTAGATTGTTTACTGTTGTGATCAATCCATGAATTAAGTAATTCTCCAACGGTTAATGACTCTTATACAGATAATTTGTAAACATAATATGTCTTAATCCAAATAATGTTTTTTTTTATTTCATTGCTTATTGGTTTAGAGACCAAATGAAACCATTGGTGCTAAATTAGTTAAACTAATTACGATTAGTGAAACACATTTAGCTTTATTCCAGCATCTGCAGATCAAGCCTTGCTTCGTAAAACATCCAAATTCATCTAGAACTGACATAAGAATACATGGTTTCTCAATTTATTACATCATTCATTTTTTGTTCCTTTATTTTAACTATGCATTTATCTTAATCAGTAGTGTGTTCTTTTATTCTTAGTGTGAGTGATCAAATGTTTTTCTTATTCCTTTTGTGTAAATAGATCTTGTGCTTGGAAAGTAACAGTTGTCATTTCTTGTTCAACAGACACATATTGCAAGGTTTATGACCACTAGACGTTAAGGAATTAATTCCTTCAGAATTATGAATTTGGCTATTAAAATAGTTCCTGATAGAATCAGGTGGTGCCCTGAATAATAATAATTTCCCATAAATTATTCATTTTATTAACTGCCATAAGCAGTTCTTTGACTATTCATCCATCCATTTTCTGAACCGCTTGTTCCTCAAGGGCTCATGGGGGGGGGGCTGTTGCCTATCTCCAGCTGTCAACGGGCGGGGTACACCCTGGACAGGTCGCCAGTCCATCACAGGGCCACACATGGAGACAGAAAGGACAAACAAACATGCACGCACATACCCTCATCTAAGGACAATTTGGAGTGATCAATTAACCTGACAGTCATGTGTTTGGACTGTGGGAGGAACCCGGAGTACCCAGAGGGAACCCACGCATGCACGGGGAGAACATGCAAACTCCATGCTGGGATTACGAACCCACAACCTTCTTGCTGCAAGGCAACAGTGCTAACCACTGCACCACCGTGCAGCCCAGTTCTCTGACTATTCATAGGTAAATAGATATATTTTTATTTAATATCCGCAACATACTTGTGTGTAGAAATGTTCCTAAATATAAGTACACTTCTAATCGTTCATACGCACAGCATCTAACTGTCCCGGTGGGCCCGTCTGATATTTGGGCCGCAAGGGCCGGTGCTAACGGTGGCAAGCAGACTTTTACCTTCGTCAAAGATGTGCAACTAGGCAAAAAAGATGTGTTAGAAACAGTATTTCTGACTTATGTTTGCAAAATTTCAAAGTTTTAGGGGGAAAAGGTGAAGTAGTTCCTGCGTAGTTGCATACTATTTGGCATACACAACAGTGGATATCAAGGATACAGAGTTTTTACCCAAATGGCTTGCCACACTGGGCCACTTCGCAGCGGCCAGCTGGCAGCCCTTTTGTTTTATTTTGGGCACACCTTGACGTTAAACGTCAGAGCAGTCAGTCAGCGGTTTTTGAAAAGTGAAATAGCAAGGGTGGTGTGGAGAGGACTATGATTGCATAGAGGAAAGCTCACACAGACGCCCATTTTTGCTCATGGGCTGCTTTTCACAGCTAATGAGGACAATGAAACAGGTACTTGTTGATCTTTCCCTGCAAACCACCATTCCAGTTAGTTTATCAAGTTAATGAATTGTTTGACAGTGTGGCAACTAATATAAATTCATTTTAATAATATGATGCAACAGCAAATAACTGGAAAACTTTGTCTTGTAGCTTCCTAAGAGATGGAAGGAAAATCCAGCATCAAGCAACATGAGTCGACAAATCTAAGGTGGAGCAGGATTACTTATTGAGTTAATATTATAAATTTGTACAAATATAAAAAAGAGCATGGTGTGGACCTGCTTTGAATAGTGCCCTGCAATGCTAGCTGATTCAGCACTACAGTAATAAAACTGCTGTTGAATAATCCAAGGTTTTGTAAAATCGGTTGTCTTAGTCTCTATTGAAGAGAAAATGTTCCTATCACTCTATAGTCAAAGCAGTTGTGGGGGATGCTCCTGGTGCATTTGTGGCATTGTTCTGGAACAGGTGTTTAATGTTCATGAATGTAAAGTGTGGTTGTAAGCTGGAGGCTACATGCATTTCTATTAGGATGATAATCACAGTCTACAACAAGTCAGCCATACAGTATTGTGTGACCAGTGAAATGTGTGAATAGGCTACTTCAGTGCAATGTGTAAACACTTGATGATGAACTTTACAATGAAATCAGTCTCCCCACCACCCCATCTTTCCTGCTGGTAATCTAGAATCTAGTAAGTATGTGTGGTATTTGTATATACATTTGTTTCAATTTTATTTTTTTCCATTTCAGAATGCCACCAGCAAGGAGAAATCCTCAGTACAGTGTACAGGATGTAATTGCCATCGTCCAAAACGGAGAAAGTGATGTGGAAATGGATTTCGACGACACTGATGCAAGTGACGAAGAATCAGATAGCGATGCCTGTGTGGACAAAGAAAACAAGAACCCACTGATTGCCCAGCCAATGTGGACACTGAGCTCCAATCAAGCAAACACATCATGCCCCGTGACAGATATCGCTGGCAAAAAAAAAGATTTACTAAAACATACAATTTTTGAAAACACTCAATTTTCAGCCCCAAAGGCCTCCTACAACAACAACTGAATGGTTGAAACATTTTTATATATATATATATTTGGGCTTTACAGGGTTAAGATTTGTGCTGAGAATTATGACAAAATTTAATTGTGTTTTAAGGAGAGCAAATAGTCTGTTCTGATCAGGGTATTACTAGAGATATCTTTATTATTTACAATACATTCATTAACAATATCCAAATCTATATGTTAAGCTGCTACCTCTGTGATCAGTCCGTGGGCAGTCCCTTTTAGAAACAAAACAGTGTGCTGTTTTAGCATGAATATGCAAAGCTATAATTACATGATTTCAAGTACGCATGTAACAATATCACTTTTTTCAAACCAATATTATACCAATCCTTGGATCTAGGTACTTGTTGATACTGAGTACCAGTGCTACTTCTTCCACACAAAACTTACAATGCAATTGAATTGGAAGACAGGTTTTATTTTCATATCTGGTTGTTAGATGATGGTGAATTAGATTTTTTTTTTAAATGTTAAGAAAACTAAAATCTTAAGCAAAAAATAAACATTTTCTGTGAAGTCATTGCAGTTTCCGCATTTTAAGTATCAGTTCATGGTATCAGTTTGCTTTAACCAATTAAGATACGGTTACATTTGAATGGTACCAGCATGATACTCGATGCCAGTATCGGTATATCTTTAATTTGAATAAAAAATAGTTTGTGATATAAAGTGGGCCGGTCTAAGGCATACAACCTGAGTGCTAAAAGTGAGGAACTGCAACAGAGAAAAAGTTTTACTTTAACAGAATATTTCTTACAGCTGTTTATTGCCTCCGCAAAGGATCTCATATTGACGTCAGTCTGTGTTTTAATAAAATAACCAAAATATATGGTTGTTCTGCGTTGTTAATACAAAGTAAGAACAAGGCAGAAATCAGTGTGTTATATGTTTAATGCTTTGAATAAACCTAATGGTATGTTAATACATTTTTACAGGTACCTGCATACCAAAAATCCACTGATTACATACCATACATTAGAAGAACAATAACAATAGTTTAAAGGCTAAAAATAGTTTTGAGCAATGGATAAGTTTTGTGATTAATTTTCTATCTTCAACACAATTTATCTTGCAGTATACAAGAGTGGAAATATGGGTAATAAATTAACCCACATTTACAATGCTGCAACCTTTCTAATTTTATAACCTAAATGCTCTGTCTTGGGATTTGGAACTGCGTGTGTGTGTGTGTTGTCCAGCAGTGTAGCAATCAGAATTTTTGTCTGAGTTACCAAAATCATTTTAAAATACCTGATATTTTATTTTCCCAAATGAAGCATTACTGCATTTGCTACAATGCTCCACTAAGGTTTTTTTATAAAACTTAATTAGAATCATATTTGGCTTTTACAACTGCAACAGATGATACTGACTATTCAATTATGTTTACTTAAATAGCAGCAATTTAAAACAGATGTCATCTCAAGGCGCTTTAAAAAAAAAAGTAATTTCAACACAATTACACAGACATTGCAATCAGTTACAATGTTTTTTATGTAAGGAATCCCAGCAGATTGTGTTGAGTCATTCTCGTGAAGTTGTGCCCAGGACATGCAGACTCCAAACACAAGAATCCCTCAGTAACCCCTCATACTGAGTAAGTTTGTAGACTGTGCAAAACCCCCCTTAAAAGGAAGAAACTTCAGGCAGAACCTGGCTCAGTACAAATGTTCATCTGCCAGGACCGTCCGGGGGTTTGAGAAGACAGAGAAGAGATACAAAGAGAACAAAAGGAACTCATGTAAGACTACTTTATATATGAAAGAAAGTAAAAAGTTGACAAAAGTACGTGAAGAATTTTTTCGGACACCTGGAGCATCATCCAAATCTATGCTCCCCATCAGACAGGGCATTGCAGCTGAGCAGGATACCAGACCAGGTGGAGCTTCTATGGAGAGAAAAACACTGAGAGAAAACAAGGTTAAAAATCACAATAACAGCAGAAAATACATCTGACGAGTAGTAGAAGAGAAAAGTAGAAGAGTGAAGAAAAGTGTTCAGTCTGACCTCCAACAGTCTGAGCCTATAGCAGCATAACTATAGAGATAACTCAGGATAACCTAAGCCACTCCAACTATAAGCTTTATCAAAAAGGAAGGTTTTAAACCTAAAGTATGGAACAATCAGATCTCTGATGTACGATGGAGCTTAATTATTAAGGGCTTTATAAGTAAGGAGGAGGATCTTAAACTCTATTCTGGATTTAACAGGGAGCCAATGGAGAGAAGCTAAAACAGGATAAATGTGATCTCTCTTTTTAATATCCAGCACAACTCTTGCTGCAGCACTTTGGATCAACTGAATGCTTTTAACTGCATTTTGTGGAGTGATTATAAATAATTACAGTAGTCCAGCCCTGAAGTAACAAATACATGGACTAGTTTCTCTGCATCACTCCTTGACAGGATGTTTCTAATTTTAGCAATATTCCAGAGGTGAAACAAAGAAATCTTAGAAACCTGTTTAATATGGGATTTAAATTTAAAGTCTTGGTATAAAATTACACCAAGGCAAGGCATGGTAAGGCAATTTTATTTGTATAGCACACTTTCAACACAAGGCAATTCAAGGTGCTTTACATGATTCAGTGATAATGAAACCACATGATTACAAACAAAACATATAAGTTTAACAGTAATCAATCAGTAGGAAAAGATAATGTAAAGAAAAAAGTTATGTAATCAATACACAATCACTTAAAAAAGAAATTAAAAAGTAAGAAAAGAAATTAAGCCACAACAGTAAAAATAATTTAAGGAACAAATATATGCAATTAAAGCAGATTAAAACAGATAAAACACCACCGGATAAAAAAAACAAAAAGTGATCAGAAAGCGCAATTTAAGATTCAAATGCAGCTCTGAATAGTAGAGTTTTTATCTTTAATTTAAAAGAGCCTAGCGATTCAGCGTTTTTGCATTCGTCTGGAAGTTTATTCCACATTTGTGAAGCATAGAAGCTGAAAGCTGCCTCTCCCTGTTTAGTTCTGATTCTAGGGACGATTAGTAGGCTAGAGTTGGAGGACCTCAGTGGTCTGCTGGGTTGATGTAGTGACAGCATATCTTCAACATACTTTGGTGCTAAACCGTTCAATGATTTATAAACAAATAGGAGTATTTTAAAGTCTATTCTCTGAGCTACAGGGAGCCAGTGTAAGGACTTTAGAACTGGGGTGATGTGTTCTACTTTCCTGGTTCTAGTGAGAACACGAGATGCAGCGTTCTGGATCAGCTTCAGCTGTCTGATATATTTTTTAGGTAGGCCTGTGAGGACGCTTTCGCAGTAATCAATCCGACTAAAGATAAACGCATGGATCAGTTTTTCACGGTCCTTCTGTGACATCAGTCCTTTAATCCTAGAAATGTTCCTCAGGTGATAGAAAGCTGACCTTGTTATTGTCTTTATGTGACCCTGGAGGTTCAGGTCTGAGTCCATTATTACTCCATTTTTACAATGATGTCTGAGACTTTAGAGAAAAAGTTATTTACCAGGTTGTTAACAGAAAACAAACAGAAACTACTATTTTGAGCAACTTTTATTAATAATAATTATAATTATCATAAATAAATATATTATGTAAACTTTTTTAAAGCAAAGAGCAGAATTTTAAACTTAACTTGTGCAAGTACTTAAAAAAGTTTTAAAGTAATATGAAATGTAAAGAAACATAAACAAGATAAACAATGGCTGGTTCTGCTTCAAGGTTCATACAGTATATATCACAATGATCAATGCAAACTTTACATATCAAATAGTAAAAACACGTAAAAAAAAAACAAGTAATAAATAAGCTGACAAAATAAACAATTTATAGGTTCACATAGTGTCCATAGTTTGCACA
Organism: Apricaphanius iberus; assembly: GCA_028564705.1. Classification (NCBI taxonomy): domain Eukaryota; kingdom Metazoa; phylum Chordata; class Actinopteri; order Cyprinodontiformes; family Aphaniidae; genus Apricaphanius; species Apricaphanius iberus. The sequence continues at coordinate 931,391 of JAPXFQ010001311.1, forward strand.
CATCCAAAAGTGCACATCAAATTCTTTTTAAAAGGTGTAAACATTAAATGTGGAGTATAAAAATGCAATTACAATTACAAATCCAGTATTAAAACAAAAAAATGTCAAATGAAACTAAAAAAAGTATAGAATAAAAGTATGAAAATTGTACATAACTTCAAATAGTGCAATGTCTGCAGCTGGCACCAAATACTTCCACAAGTGCACAACTTTAGAGAACAGCAATTAAACATGATACGTGTGCATTCAAAATTTATAAGTAATAAAGGGAAGAAAGTGAGATGCTACATTGGTTCTAGCAGTGGCGTTTTCGAGACATGGCTTGTAGAAAAGCATTGATCAGGTCTTCCATATCCAATGATCTTCTCACCCTGTGCTCTATTGAGATTAAGGCAAGACCTCTTGGGATATAGTGGACCTCAGGTAGGTTTTATTCAACTTTAGTGGTGATAAGCTAATAAAGGCGGTTGGGGGTGGGCTGGTGGCTTGGGGGCCACAGGCAGCTGCATGCCTTGCCTAATTGCAAGCTATGCCTTTGTCTAGGTATTAACATCACTTTAAAAGAATTGAACTGGTCCTTTAAATACCAAGTCATTTTGGCACAAATAGTAGACTTTTTGTGAACAGAAAGAGAAGAAAAAATCATATTTAGATGAACCATTCTTGGCTTTCTTCCCAGGCAGGGAAATGTTGTGATAGGAATGCCTTTAAGTAACCCAGTTCATAAAGAGAACGATGACAAGACATCTTATTCAAAGATCAGCAGCAATCGTTTCTCCCCCATTATTCTTTTAATCCAGCTCGTTTTCTCTCACGCTGTGGGTGGTTAAAACAAAGGTGTCTAAAATGAAAAACAAAGTCATTTCCATGTCAAAGAGAGACCTGTTATTTATTTATTGTAATTTCCTTTTTCTTTTTGCCAATTTTACATTTTAAAAAGTCAATGTTTGGAAGCCTTGTACCCAGATAGTATCAAAGTTATAAGGGAAAACAATAGTTTTCTTTAAGCCTCTTAATACAAAAGAACATTTAGACTGTCTACTGAAAGTAAAACAGTAGATTGGCAGAGGCAGGTTGAAGGGTGCAGTCGTTTCAATTTTCTGCCTTTGCCTGTTAAAGTTTGGGCTCTAATCATTATAAACAACATAAACATGTCTTTATTAACTAGCTCTGTGTTTTACTCCAAGTTAACACTGCAGTCCACCTTATCCCAGTTAGAGCCAATTAAGATTTACTCTTTAAGGGCTGAACCATATCCTTGAAATCCGTAGTGCCTTAAACTCTTAGCTTAGCATGCAGCCATTAGCTCGAGACAGTCAATGTTTGTGTGAGCATAGCACTGTATTCTGGGTTGTTAGCTTGTTTTTGTCTGTTTTGTTTCAGTTTTTCCCACATCTCTGCTGTCCAACAGAGGTGGAAGACTGGGATGTATTCATGTGTTCTTTGTTTACCTCCCTATCTTGTATCACCAGTTCGCACTCCTACCTGTCGTGTTTCTCTTCATCATCTTGTTTCTTTCTCCCCTTATTTTTCTTGTTTCCATATCCATAACGTTAAGAAATTAAACCCACAATAATCGTTAATAAAGATTTATCATACTGTACTATAGCAAAGCTGTAAGGCTGTGCTTGAGAAAAGTAAATCTGTTTGGCTTATACTTGGTATTTAGACACCAATTCTGGGTAGCAAACTGCAATACAGGACACACAAAAAAACAAATATTGAAACCAAAAAAATCTATTTTACTATTATGCATAACTTTTTGTGATTTGTTTGGTGTTCATTATCCACTCTCAGCTGATTGCATGTAAACAAACACTTCTTGTTGCTTTTCAAATAAGGTAAGTTTGAAGGAACAGGAACAATATCATGACAACAATGACTTGTGCATATCCTCTTTTTTTCGTTTAGCCATTTTTTCCCTGAGGTTATGTGACACCGTAAGTAAGACAGATGAAAAGTAAAAGGAAAAGCAGAAAAAATCAGTCGAGAACAAAGCCTGTTCTCCTAAGGGGAAAAAGCTATTCAGCACAACAAGCATTCAGGCAGATTGGTTTGTTCAGGAGACTCAATAAACTGTTCTGAAAGCATTACAGAGGCTCACAGGCACGTAGTCACAGCTAGAAAAATCACAGTGTTGCCCACATATACACCCGATTGTGTACACACCACACAATTTCACACAAACATATACGCAGGCAATCTTCTGCCTACTCATCCTCACTTTACAGATTATCAGGCACACTGAAGACATAAACAAAAGTGAACCTTTACTTAGCATGCCACCTGAGAGACACAGTGTGGCATTTGTTCCAGGTGACATATAATTTTAGAGTATAAAAGACAATAAGATCAGAGAAATAAACTTTAAAAACATTCTAAACGTTCACATTTTATATATGTAACCCTTAAAGCACAAACTTCTATTTTCATAGGTACATCTGCTCAATTTGTCAATACAAATTGCAGATCAGTCAATCGTATGGCTGCATCTGTAACACATAATAACTGCCAGGACCAGATTAACTGGTCTGCTCATTTCAGAAACTACTAATCTACTGGATTTCTATGACCCTTCGTTCTGGTTGAAAGAGTATAATCTTAAAGAGAGAAATCATCCAGTTAGCAACACATATGTTGAGGGAAAAAGGAAAGTAATTACTGTATTTTCTAGACAATAAAACGCTCCTGATTATAAACTGAAACAGCCTATTTTAGGGAAGAACAACACATGTGTACAGATAAAAGCTGCACCTGATTAAAAGCCACTGGTTTTTTAACGGTTAAAGGGACTATATCATGCTATCTTACAGCTTTCAACTTCTGGGATATATGAAAATGTATATGATAAAATGTTACTGTTGGTGTTATACAGTATTAATTTAACTTGTATCCTGTAGTTAATACCAACTTCCCCCACTCCTCTACCCCTCGCTTGCGGTGCCTCAGCAGCCTAGACTAAGACAAAAACTGCTAAGATTTATCTCAAACAGTATTCTGACAGTGAGTTTGAAAAGCACGAAGTACCACAGTGAAACTCTGTTATAGTAAGGGCTCAGACTTTGGTTTATTATTTTTTTTGTAAAAAACTGAGTTAATAAAGCCTAATTAAGTTGCTAAATCTCCAGGCTTTAGACAGAGCTGAAAACAACATAAATGATTCCAGCAAGCAATCTTTCCAGCCCAGTATATAAAAAAGCCGTTGGTGTTTGTTGCATCTGTTTACTGAACATTCTGAGATGCTACAGATCAATTAATTAACCACACAATGCTATTATAAGATCACATAAACAGCTTGATAAATGGCTAACAGACATTAGCATGTCGCTACTTAATTCTCTCTCCATTAGGCATCTTTGCTCTTTGATCCAGCTGCTGTTGTTTAGGAATATGGAATAAAATCATGTAATCTATGCAGCCAAACAGACGTTTTCACAGAGAAAATAACAAGTACAACAAAAAAAGTTTTTAGGCTGCCAAAAACCGGAGCAGCAATGAGCTTTGAGAAGGAGGAGAGTGTGTTATGAACTCTATCAGAGGTGAGGCGCTCTGTCTGCAGGGGCGGTGCAGACACCTCTATTACTCCCTTGTTTTCAACAGTCATTTTCTAGGAGAGGGAGGGGCAGCTGCTCAGTGAGCAGGATTCAGGAGGATTACTCAGACATGTGTGAATTAAGCCAAAAACCACTCTGGTGGGGTTTCCTATGAGAAAATTGCATTACGAGATGGTTGAAAACCCCAAAAACATGATTATGCATCATATAGGCCCTTTAATTATCATATGTAATGGTTCGTGCAGAGGGGATTATCAGAAAGTGATTGGGGTTTGGGGAAGCTTCGATTTTATTAACATTTCAACATGTTGAAAAAATTGTAAAATGGTAAATGGCCTGTATTTGCATAGTACTTTTCTTAGTTCCTATGGACCCCAAAGCGCTTTACACTACATTCAGTCATTCACCCATTCACGCACATATTCAGACACTGATGATGGCAAGCTACGTTGTAGCCACAGCTGCCCTGTACAGGATGGATACCCGACCTGAGCCGGACGGTACCCAAAGGGCCGGGTTCAGTCAGATATTTAGGAAGGATAGTCAGATTCGGGTCAGACTCGGTTAAATCGGAGGAGTGAGGGCGAAAACCTCCACTTCCATTCAGGGTCTACAGGAGCATTAGCTGTGTGCGATTTGCAAAAAAAGCAAAGGGTGGATATTTATTTTTTTTATTTACTTTGTTTTTATAAAAATAACAATAGGTTTGTTTGTGCTGGCTGCACCTGTACAATCCATAGATCAAGGAGATCCTCTAGTGGCCTTTAGCTTTAAAAATCCATAAACAAACAGCACCAGTAGTTTGAAGTTGGAGACTTCAATATTCATGTTGATAGTGAAAGTGGTAGTCTAAATACAGCTTTTAACATTATCGTAGACGCAATAGGCTTTACTCAAAATGTGCAGGAACCAACCCATTCTTGTCACCACACTTGAGATCTTGTGTTGACTTATGGCTTTGACTGTGAAGAAATAACAGTCTTTCCACATAACCGTATCCTGTCTAATCATTTTCTGATCACTTTTAAACTCACTCTAACTGACCATTTCAAACCTGAAAGAAGACTTCATTATACCAGAACGTTATCAGACAATGCTCTAGCAAGTTTTAAAGAAGCTCTTCCAACTTTATTTTCCTCAGTATATAAAAGTACAATAGAAAATAGTGATTTAACTCCTGACCCCTCACAACTTGACATTTTAGTTCATAGAATTAATTCCGCCCTGCGTCTGGCATTAGACATAGTTGCCCCCTTGAAAAGGAAGGTGGCTAGCCATAGAAGATTAGCTCCCTGGTTTAATTTAGAGCTACGTACCCTAAAGCAGAATGTTACTAAACTACAGAGAAAATGGCGCTCCACGTGTTTACAGGATTATTATTTAGTGTGGAAACATAGTCTATTGCTATATAAAAAGAGCCTTCGAACACCAGAACAGCATATTTTATTTAATCGAGGAGAATAAAAATAATCCTAGGTTTCTTTTTAATTAAGTTGCCAAACTCACACAGGATCATAGCTCTGTCGAGCCAACCATTCCCCCAGCTCTTAGTAGTGACGACTTCATGAAATTTTTTATAAATAATATAGACTCTGTAAAAAATAAAATAAATGGGAACCTTCCCTATATGCTTGCTTCTTCCTCAGTTAATGAGGCAGCATCAAAAATGGTTGAACCTAATATATGCTTGAACTGCTTAAATGCAGCCGAACTCTCAGATCTACTAAAATTATTAGCTTCATCAAAACCTTCAACTTGCATGTTAGACCCAGTCCAAACTAAACTTTTAAAAGAGGCTTTCCATTTGATTGGTGCTCCAATTTTAGATATAATGAATCTATCCTTAATTAATGGATATGTACCACAGGAGTTTAAGATTGCTGTAATTAAACCTCTACTTAAGAAACCATCTCTTGATCAAAACAACTTAATTAACTGTAGACCGATATCAAATCTTCCCTTCTTATCTAAAATTCTTGAGAAAATAGTTGCACATCAGGGGCCGTATTCACAAAGAATCTTAGGGCTAAAAGTAGGTCCTAACTGCCGAATTTAGGAGTAACTCCTAAAAAATGTGGGCGTGTCACTCTTAAATTTAGGACTCCTAGTTTCTTAAGATAAAAGTAATTCACAACCACTTTTAGGCTTAAAAGTAGCTCCTAAGTCTGGGAGTCCTTAAAAGAAGTCAAGAGGACTCCTAACTCCCCAAGACCTATTCACAAAGACTCCCAAAATGGCTGCACCCAGACGCAATGTGTTAGACACTCTGGATGATTCTGAATTGACCAAACAATACCGACAATGTCCACACGTAGCCAGGTTTTTGTTTAAAAGAAGATTTTCCTCTGCTCGTTAAAAAAAAAAAAAAATCTCCATCCACACGTAACTGGATAAATGGGTTTTTCAGCACATTCATAAATGTGACAAAGCAGTAGGGGACAGTTCTCCCAAATCATATCCTCTAAGAATAACTTTATTTCCTCTATCTTCAGTATGCAGCAGTGATAGAGCTTATAAAAGCAACCAAACAAAACGTTCTTTAACAATGGATGATACCAACACAGCTCTGAGGGCATAAATACAGTTTTTTTAGAGTAAACACAGTTCGCACAAGTGATGTTGGAGCATTTTTTGTTGCGGAGAGTGACGTTACGGTTCTTAAAACTCTGTTTTCAACCGTCCACACGCAGATATACTGAAAACGGAGAAAACGCAAATCTCCACTTTGGCCAGAGTTTTTCAAAAGATTCGTTTTTGGTGCCGAAAATCTCCGGTTACGTGTGGGTCACAGGCTAAACTGTAGAAAAATATTTCCGTTTTGTGAGATACCCGGCTACGTGTTGTTACCCCTGCACAAAGACGAAAACGTGCACATCTTCCAGTTTATGCAACATATGTAGGGTTGCCTATATGACGGACACCTACCTGTTGCAGCAGCATCCTTTTTATAAGCGGTGATCTCGAGCCGACACTGGGACTATAGAGAATACCTCTTCTGGAGTTTATCCCAGTTCGGACGGCAATCTGTCGCATAATATGATGCATTTCACGTTTTTTCGTTTTTAAACTTCACCCTCTCTGTAAGTAGGCTATTGTGTGTAAGTTGTATGAAGTGTCAGTCTCGTGGCCGACACAAAGATGTCATCATGCATTATTTCTGCTATTTGCACTGTTCATAATTACGCTTTTATCGACATTGAAGTTTTTCATTTCATGGTTTCACACGTGTCATTCAACAACCAATCACACTGCTGTCCGTCTATTTACTCATACATAGGAAATGACGTTTTCCATAGCAACGGGACGTCACTCTTATCTTGCATTTAGGAATTTGTCCTACGTAAAAGTAGTTCTTAGTGCTTTTGTGAATAGGTTTTAGACAACAACTCCTACGTAAGACCTTTTAGCGCGAGTTAGGACTAACACCGAATGGTAAGATAAGAGTCTTTGTGAATACGGCCCCAGATGTGTGAGCATTTAAACAATAATGAGCTGTTTGAGAAGTTTCAGTCAGGCTTTAGAGCTCATCATAGCACTGAAACAGCCCTGCTGAAGGTTACTAACAATATTCTCATAGCCTCAACGATGGATTGGTGACCATTCTGGTCCTGTTAGATCTCACTGCTGCCTTTGACACTGTTGATCACATTATTCTCATAGAAAGGCTTCAAAGTGTCGGTATAATAGGAACAGCACTAGGCTGGTTTAAATCTTATTTGTCCGACAGATTTCAGTTTGTTCAGGTAAACAATAGCTCAATGGTTACTTGCGGAGTACCACAGGGTTCGGTGCTTGGGCCGATCCTTTTTACTATATATATGCTAGCTATTGGTAAAATCATTAGGCAGCATGGGATAAATTTCCATGGTTACGCAGATGATACACAGCTATAACTATCCATAAATCCTGATGAATCCAATCAGTTAGGTAGACTACAGGCATGTCTGGAAGACATCAAAATTTGAATGACTCTAAACTTCTTGCTTCTGAATTCTGATAAAACAGAAGTTGTTGTCTTTGGACCAGAAGCTCTGAAAAAGAAACTACTTAGTCAACCCCTTCACCTAGACGGCATTAAATTAGCCTCCAGTAATAAAACAAAGAACCTTGGTGTTATTTTTGACCAAGATATGTCATTTAGATCTCACATTAAAGCAATCTCTAGGATTTCCTTTTTTCACCTTAGGAATATTGCAAAAATTAGAACCATCTTCTCCAGGAATGATACTGAAAAACTAGTCCATACCTTTGTTACTTCAAGGCTGGATTACTGTAACTCTTTATTATCAGGTAGTCCACAGAATACAATTAAAAGTCTTCAGTTAGTCCAAAATGCTGCTGCAAGGGTTCTAATGAATAAAATAAGAAGAGATCACATTTCCCCTGTTTTAGATTATCTTCACTGGCTCCTAGTAGAATCTAGAATATAATTCAAGATCCTCCTTCTGACATATAAAGCTCTTAATAATCTACCTCCATCATACATAAGAGACCTGATTGTTCCATATGTTCCTAACAGAGCCCTGCACTCTCAGACTGCGGGTTTGCTGGTAGTTCCTAGGATTTCTAAAAGTAGAATGGGTGTCAGATCTTTCAGTTACTAGGCTCCCCTCCTATGGAACCAGCTCCCAGGATTGATTCGTGAAGCAGACAACTTGTCCGTCTTTAAAACTAGGCTTAAAACCTTCCTCTTTGGCAAAGCTTACAGTTAGACACAGGTTAGACAGGTAGCACGAAGAGACAGGTTAATGTTAGTAGTCAGGTAGAGTGTCAAAAGCTAGGAAGAGATAGGAAGAGGTAGAGTAGCTAGGTAGAGAAAGATTAATGTGAGCCAGGTAGAGAGTGTTAGTAGCTAGGTCTCCTAGTAGCTAGGAGACAGGTTAATGTTAGTAGCTATGCTGCTTTAGGCTAGGCTGTTGGAGGACATTATTAGAGTCAGTTCCTACTTTCTCTCCTACTTCTTCCTAACTGCATGATGTGCTGTCAATAAAAGCGCTAACCTGTTTTCTTTTAGTCTGATCCTACAGTAGGTGCTCCTGTCCCACCCGGCTTGACGACCCTGACTAAGATGGCATTCCAGTGGAGGAATGTTCTCCACTTCCTGCTACCAACTTCTGCATCATTACTGTTGCTCTTTCTGTGTCTCTGCTGCCTTCTCCAAACCCCAGACGCACTTGTGACCGCTTATGCTGAGCCTGGTTCTGCTGGAGGTTTCTTCCTGTTAAAAGGGAGTTTTTCCTCTCCACTCTCGCTTCATGCTTGCTCAGTGTGAGGGATTGCTGAGAAGACACGACACGCTCTTCTGTGGTTCTCTAATTCCTAAATTAAACATTGTATTGTAATAAGTCTTCTTGTAAGGTGCCTTGAGATGACATCTGTTGTTTCTCTCTCTCTTGAACTGATCTAACTTTCTCTGTCAATAAGTTTTTTCTGAGTTGCTTTAACACACAAACACATTAAAAGGTTAATTTTCTTCACGGTTTGGGACTCTTTAAGCGTTTTACTGGGTTAATTACTGTGTTCTTAGGTAAGGTAAGGTTCCGCTTGGTTAGCTTAGCTTCACGGCTAGCATGGCTTCGGCAGCTTTCTCTCTTGTCCCTCCATCTCTCTCTACACCTCCTCCTCCTCTTTCCTGCTCTCTCTGTCAGATGTTTAGTTACTCCTCCGCCTCATTTAGTGAAGTTGGTAGGTGTAATAAGTGCAGCATTTTTGTAGCTTTGGAGGCGAGGGTTTCTGAGCTAGAGGCCCGGCTCCGCGCTGTAGAACAGCCAGGCCCAGCAGTAGCTAGCGCGGAGTCAACTAGGACAGGACCTAGCCGTCCTTCAACAGCTCCCGTGCAGCCGGGACCTCAGGCGAGCTGGGTGACTGTTCGTAGGAAGACTAGCGCCAGACCCCAGTCCGCGGCCAACCTCCAGCCCCTTTCTCTGAACAATAGGTTCGCCCCGCTCAGCGACGCACCCGCCGAGCAGGAGAGGCCGATTCTTGTAATTGGCAGCTCCATAGTTAGGAATGTGGCTCCAGAGACACGAAAGACCACCGTCAAATGCCTTCCAGGGGCCAGGGCTGCGGACATTAGGTCCCATCTGAAGCTTTTGGCCAAGGACAAACGGCGGTATAGCAGGATCCATGCTGGTGGCAACGACACCCGGCGACGGCAAAATGCTGCTGCTAGGATTCTGATGAATATTAAAAGAAGAGATCACATTTCCCCTGTTTTAGCTTCTCTTCACTGGCTCCCAGTAAAATCTAGAATAGAATTCAAGATCCTCCTTCTGACATATAAAGCCCTTAATAATCTAGCTCCATCATACATAAGAGACCTGATTGTTCCATATGTTCCCAACAGAGACCTTCGCTCTCAGACTGCAGGTTTACTGGTAGTTCCTAGGATTTCTAAAAGTAGAATGGGTGGCAGATCTTTCAGCTATCAGGCTCCCCTCCTATGGAACCGGCTCCCAGGGTTGGTTCGTGAAGCAGACAATTTGTCTATCTTTAAAACTAGGCTAAAAACTTTTGAAAAAGCTCTTTGACAAAGCTTACAGTTAGAGATATGTTTATAGGTAGTTAGAGTCAGGTCAGACAGGTAGATAGGAAGAGACAGGTTAATGTTAGTAGTCAGGCAGAGTGTCAAAAGTTAGGAAGAGATAGGAAGAGGTAGAGTAGCTAGGTAGAGATAGATTAATGTAAGCCAGGTAAAGATCCGGAGCCGGTCGCGGCTTACCGCCGCGGAAGAAATGCGCCCCACGGGGGCCAGCCAGCGCCGGAGAGAGGTCCCTCAAGGGGATCCTCCCGCACAGTGCGGCCGCCCATTACCTGCCGGGTTGAATCCCCCGGGCAGACTGTGCGGACCCCACCCGTTTATCTCTTAAACGTTTCTCGCCCTCTTCAACTCTGTCCTCTCAGTTCTGTCTATTTTTCCTTAAGATAGTTCTGTCTATTTTTCCTTAAGATAGTTGTCGACTATCGGTCTCGTGCCGGTATTTAGCCTTAGATGGAGTTTACCACCCACTTTGGGCTGCATTCTCAAACAACCCGACTCCGAGAAGACCCCGGCATGACGGGGGCCGTTACCGGCCCTACACCGTCCACGGGCTGAGCCTCGATCAGGAGGACTCAGACAGAGTGTTGGTAGCCAGGTCTCCTAGTAGCTAGGAGACAGGTTAATGTTAGTAGCTATGCTGCTTTAGGCTAGGCTGTTGGAGGACATTATTAGGGTCTGTTCCTACTTTCTCTCCTACTTCTCCCCAACTGCATGATGTGCTGTCAATTCAAGCACTAACCTGTTTTCTATTATAGTAGGTGCTCCGGATTAGCCCTGCTTGACGACCCTGACTAAGATGGCATTGCAGTGACGGAAAATTCTCCACGTCCTGCAACAAACTTCTGCATCAGTTCTATTGCTCTTTCTGTGTCTCTGTTATGTATTCTCCAAGCCACAGACGGTCGCGGCAGATAACCGCTTGTGCTGAGCCTGGTTCTGCCGGAGGTTTCTTCCTGTTAAAAGGGAGTTTTTCCTTCCCACTGTCGCTGCATGCTTGCTCAGTATGAGGGATTGCTGAGAATTCCACGACGCAATCTTCTGTGGTTCTGTAATTTCTACACTAAACATTGTATTGTAATAACTCTTTTTGTAAAGTGCCTTGAGATGACATCTGTTGTGAAATGGCGCTATATAAATAAACTGAATTGAATTGAATTGAATTGAATTGAATTGAAATGGCACTATATAAATAAACTGATTTGAACTGAATTGAATTGAAGGCTGAAGGAGTAGTCTGAAGTGCTGAGTCGTGCTGCAGGAACTCAGAGCCATTTGCTCGGTGAGCTGGGGCGCAGGCTGGATGCAATAAAAAGTGATTTGTAAAAAGTGCTTTGGGACTCATTTGGAATCTAAAGGGGATTGCTGATAGACTTAAAGCATAGGGGGGAATTGCTATTCCTGCTAACCATAACAATTAGTATGTTGGCTCTATGAGGACCTTCAACTGGTTCATAATGAAATGCCTTTACCCCCCAACCCCCCACTACCAGCCCCCCTCCCCCCACTGTTCCTTCACATTCACTGACACACACACTCACATGTGCTACAGACGCACACACCACCTGTTTATCACGGTTCCTCGCTGTTCCAACAAACTCTCCCCCACTTTAGGAAGCAGGCGATAGCGCGCATCGGTTGCAGTGCATCAACCGTGGACTGGAATTCCCAATTCCCAGCCTTTCCCTCCTGGATTTGTTTTTGTCAATGTCTAAATATGTGCTTAAATGTTTGAGGTGTGTTTTTTTTTTCTAGAACCTGTCTTTCGACTCTTGATTAAGGAATCAAGATACAATTGAGCGTTTTTTTTCCCCACCGCTGACCCACCCTGACCTTGTGTAGACCCCTCTTTAACCATGGTATGCCTGTATCTGTTTTTGTGTAATGAATGTTTGGTCTGTCTACTCTTGATTGGGCTGTACTGAACTGAATTTCCCCTCCTGGGACAATGAAGGATTATTCCATTCAATTCTATTATAATAAATATTTGTCTCAATGTGTACAAATTTAAGTTTGACAAGTACTTCTTAAAATGAAATGATACTGAACATCTTTTTCACAATGATTTGATTTAGGACTATTCAAATAAACACTGAATTGAATTTTACATTATTTTTTAGGTGCACATAAATAGAACTTAAAGATTATATTTATAGGATCCTCTAGAATTTAGAGGGCCACATAAATGTCTATGGCGGGCCAGATTTGGTCCCTGGGCCTTGACTTTGACACGTGAGCTATGATGCTAATTGAGGGTAGCTAGCTAGAACATGTTTCTTCTCCCTGGAATGATCGTGCAAATTAATAAGGTATTGAAATTGATTGATTGGAGATGCCTGATCACCGCCGTACCCCTTTTCCCCGTAAACACCCACTCCGCACACATGTGAGTTAGGTGACGTTGTTTACTCAGATTTTTGGCATGTTATCCATCCCCTCGTTAATAGAATAGTTCATGTTTAAAATAGTAGAATAGTTCATGTTTTAGAATAGATTACATTTATTTGTGAATGCTTTTGATATAAGGGGTGACTAATATGTAAATTCCATAAACCTGAGACGGAGTCTCCGTGTTTCCTTGGTGTGTAGAGTTATTAAATCCAACAGCAAAAGAACTTCAAATGTAGGCTGAGAATCTGATACAATAAACAGTGCGTCATATATAGATTAAGAATCTGGTGCCCTATTCTGCTGATTTACCATTGATTAGTTGAACTACATAAATATTTTTACCAGTATTAGGTTATTGGTACAATTGCTGCTGATTATTACAAACCAGACATTTATGAACCTTCTGTCTCACAACACAGCTTTCTAAAACCCAAGGTCACCTTACGGAGAGGGAAAAAAACTGAAAACTGAAAGCACAATCAACAAAACAATTATTTTAATTAGACAGTAGAACCACCAACCTCAGTGTCTAAGTGAAAAACCCTTTTTGAACATTTGTGCTTTGAACTGCAATTTAAATAGAGGAAGAGAGTCAATATTTATGATGACAGGGGGAAGTGAGTTCCAGACTCAATGAGCAGTGCAACTGAAAGCTCTGCTCAATGGAGTGATGAGACTGGCAAAAGAAAAAAAGAATGGATGACCAAAATCTGCGTTGCGATGTGAAGCAGGTCACATAGATAAGGAGGGTCAAGGCTATGGATGCAATTAAAAGCAACATATTCTTTGGGTAATCCATGAAGCTGCTAAAGGACTGCGGAAAGTACTGGGAAGTACTGTGTTCCCTTGTGGGAGTGGTAGTTATGATCCAAGCCACAGGGTTCTGTAGGATTTGGAGTTTATAAAGGAACTTATTGGGGAGAGTTGCAATAGTTGATCCGGGAGGTGATTTGGCTATATGGACAAGGATGGAAGCAACATTGTGAAAAGATATTCAGTGTTATTTAATTTTAATATGTACTTGTTGAATACTGAGACAGATATTTATTAATATTTTAACAGTTTGTTAAAGCTGGTTGGATCAGTACTTTCTGAAACACCAGCCCTTTAAGGAATTGTATGAGTATGTGTTGATGTTAATGGAGAAACTGTGAAGTTTGGTTGAAGTGCACACTGTGTCCACGAGCAAACTTCAGTTTTATTACAACAGAGTATGAGAAAATTAGAGGAGAACCATGGTCTAATGTCCATGAGACAGTCTGAGGGAGAAGTAGGTGAAAGGGAAAATTTAGAAAAAATTTAGCGCTGAGTGTCAACTAATTAGTCTTAAACAAATAAACTAATATGTCTTAAACAAATCATAATGCCTTCGTCTCCTTCATCTATTTTTTTATTACCCAAGCCTTATCAGGAAGGTATTAATAAACATCCACTAGGACTGAAATAGATGACTATTACTATTTCCTGGACAATCAAGATGGTAACCACCAAGTCCTTTTAAACTAAAATATAAATGTTATTAATAATTGCCCTAAACAATTATTGCAGTATAGTTATTCATAGCCAATGTAAACCTATTGTTGTACAGCATTTGTTTTGTCATATTCAAGCAAACCACATTACACTGTGTAACTTTGTATAATTTTTTTCAGTGTAATTGTCTAAAAGAAATCTGATCCTTGGCAGTATATTGAGATTTGCAGCATATTGGCCTCAGATCAGTGATGCACAACCCCAGGGTGTTGACGAGTATTGTTCAGAAGAAAGGCTTTAACACAAAATAATTTAAATGAGAATCAGAGTCAGATAAAAAGACTAAATTCTAACAAGAATAAAATCAAACTTTATTGTAAAGTGCCTTTCATACAAGAAATGCATTTAAAAATGTCTTACAGATTAAAGAAAAAAAAATTATTCTGGTATTATATATTTTCTCCATCAGGTCTCACTACCATCCCCCATGTCCCACCCTGTCTGTATTCTAGAGAGTGCTACTCTACTGAACTGCTCTGCATTCAATGCATGCACTACCTGACACTGGCAGCTGAGTGACACTCTGCAGTCCTCTTCCTTGGATTTACCAATTTAACTAGCGTGCTGTAACATGGAAACACAACTTCACACAGCTACAAGCATAAACAGAAACAAATTTCTGCTCATATACTTGGAGAAGGGCACAACTTTTACTATGACTACACTCATGAGATTTGTCTACAACACAACCAGACAAAGCTTCATGTACAAATTAATTAAACAATAAATTCAAGGCTAGCAAACATACAATATCATTCACTACAAACTTAGAGAAAATTCTGATGTGAATAAGTATCCATAGCAACTAATTCATTAATAGCTAATTTTACTTTAAAATATGAATATTGTTTGATGCAGCCATTATCTCAAAGTAACTATTGCATGAATCAACATCTGCTGTTTTTTTAATTGTCCACATTCATTTAATATATATTGAAAAAAGATTTATTTTGTAGCTACTAAAATACTTTGCTGTTGACTGATGCATTAAACTTAAACCTATCAAGCAAATCGTAAGTATGTGTATTTTATTATGTAATTTGTCAGATGCTTTAAGGGTGTCCTTACTCATGAATTTATTTTTTTCTATACAGTCAGATATTCTGAGTTTTATAGGCAAGCAGCATGTGAATATGTTCTCCAAACTCAAATCCCTGTATCAGGTAGAGAAAGAAAAGAGACCACACAATGTCTGAGTCTAAAAAAGCCTTTCCTTCTATGTTCATCTGAATGGAACCGCCCACAGGAAGGCTGCATTGTTTTGGCCAGGTAGCTGTAGCTCTGAGAAGCTAACAGTTAGCAACTATACAAAATGGCAGCATATGTTTGGTATTTGTGAAGGTTGCGCATCAACGCTACATTTATTTTAACGAATGGTTGGAATTTGTTTTTGGTTCTCCTGCTGGAAAATGTAATGCTCGGTTAAGCCAGGCGTACACTGTGCGATTTTTCAGTCACGGGTCTTCAGCTCCGACTCACACTGTACGAGTGAATTTCAGGGGTTAAAAGTTAACAGCTCATGACTCATGTGCTCACACTATACGAACCGCTGTTCGGATGCGACCTGACTGCTCTCACTGCACGACACGACAGACCAGGAAGCAGAAGAAAAACACAGGAGTAGATGCGCGACTGACCCGGAATTGAAGAAGCAAAAGAAAAACACTGGAGTGAATATGCGCGCCTGAGAATTGCGAGGATGCGCTCAAAAGAAAAACGCGCTGCCCTGGCAATCTGTGCCGTTTTTTGCGTGGTAACACCGGACCAGAAGTACTTCCGCGGTAACGATGGTGACACATATGCGCAGTATGAGAAAAAGCTCGTAGCATTGCTTCCACAGTGCGAGTCATTCACGAGGGGCAACTAGGATTTCAGCAGGTTTGATTTCCTTGCGACCGATCGGGAGCTGGTCGTGAGGAGTAAATTGCCTGTCTTTACCCAATGTACACTACACGATGCAACACTCACGATTAAGACAAAAGTCGCACGAGTGACAAATCGGCTCAAAAACAGTCCAAAATCGCACAGTGTACGCCCGGCCTTACTAATATGTTCAGTTACTTTGAGCACGGTTACTTCATAACTACAGATCTTACAGTACTGGCGGCTTTGCCTCAAAGCTGTATTTAAAACCAGTATCTCTTCCAAAATGTGGAACACCAGCTCCCAGGCTACTGTAAGTAAAAAAAATAATTGTTCAGCCAGTGTTTCACTTTTTAAGTATTGTGCTAAAACACGGCATAACAACGAAATATACTACCTCAGTTCACACACTAATATCTGTGACCACATCCACCCAGAGATGTAGCTTGTTTAACTACCAATTCAACTCAGTTTATTTGTATAGCGCCATTTTAAAACATATATCATCTTAAGTATCTTTACAAGAAAAGTTTTTTCAATACAATTATACAAACATTCCAATTAGTAAAATAGTTTTCTATATAAGGGATCCCAGCAGATTGCATTGCGTCATTCTCGTGAGGTTGTGCCCAGATCATGCAAACTCCAACAACAGCAATCCACCAGTAGCCCCTCATACTGAGCAAGCATGTAGGGACAGTGGAGAGAAAAAACTCCCCTTTAGCCGGAAGAAACCTCCACCAGAACCTGGCTCAGTACAAGCAGCCATCTGCTACGACCGTCTGGTGGTTTGAGAAGACAGAGAAGAGACACAAAGAGAACAAAGTAACTGAAGAAAGTAAAAGTTGACAACAGGACATGGAGAATGCTTGGTCACTGGGAGCATCATCAGAACCAATGCTCCACATCCAGCACCAGAGCTGGATAACAGACAAGGTGGAGCTTCTATGGAGAGAAAAACACTGGGAGAAAACAACATCAACAACAAGGTTAAAAGAAAAATACTTAACTATACATAACTATAAAAATAATTCAGTATAACCTGAGCCATTGTAACTATTAGCTTTATCAAAAAGGAAAGTTTTAAGCCTAGTTTTAAAAACAGACTGAGTATCTGCCTCACGGACTAAAACTGGGAGCTGGTTCCACAAGAGGGGAGCCTGATAACTAAAAGATCTGTCTACCATTCTACTTTTAGAAATCCTGGGAACTACCAGTAAACCTGCAGTGTGAGAGCAAAGTTTTCTGTTAGGAACATATGGACCAATGAAATCTCTGATGTATGATGGAGCTTGATTATTTAGGGCTTTATAAGTAAGGAGCAGGATCTTAAACTCTGTTCTGGATTTAACAGGGAGCCAATGGAGAGATGGTCTTGTTTGGGAATGCAACCTAAACCGGTTGGTAAGTTGGTCCATCTAAGGCTAAATACCAGTATGATGGTTGTTTCCCATTACATTTTTCTGTTTTGAGTAAACACATAGTGTAAGAGTTGTGTTTCAGTTAGCCAAGAAGAAGATAGACATTTGTATGCTATTAACGTTATTGAGCAAGCCCCCAAATCATACTGATTCTCCCCGCCCACTGCCGCACTGAACTGTAATACACTAAAAATAGTGAGGGGAAGTTTGTTTTTCAAACGAACAGACACAGATTGCATTCTTTTATACTAGAGAACATGTGAAAAAATGTTCTCTAGTATAAGAGAACATTTAGAGAAAACTAGAGAAAAAAATGTGGTTAATAAACCACTTAATAATAAACAAACATATGACATTCAAATGTTTGATGAACGGAAACATTTAGCTCTGACAATTAAGGAAAACAGGAGATTTATGTTAGGGGAGCAAACATTTTTTGTATAGCATTGCTTATATAAAGTGAAATAAATTACCTCTTCAAACTACAATGTTCTGGGATTTGCACTAAGTCGTGACATATCTAAATTTACAAATGATGTAGATATACCTCTTTTGAAAAAAATAGTTTTCCTCAAATTGTTTTCGCAGTATGAAATAAGAATCAGTAAAGTGAAAAACTGAGAGCTATGCTTCTGTGCTTATAACTGATAGTGTCTGGCAAAAGTCTCTAAGATTGAAAAAAAGAAATCATGAAATTATGCCTTACACCTCAAAATGAAAAAAAATATGACTAACCATTACCCTTCAAATGCAATCACTTTCATCCATCCATCCATCCATCCATCCATCTTCTTCCGCTTAGATGGAGTCGGGTCGTGGGGGCAGTAGCTTAAGCAGAGAGACCCAGACTTACCTCTCCCCGGCCACTTGGGCCAGCTCCTCGGGAGGAATCCCGAGGCGTTCCCAGGCCAGCTGGGAGACATAATCCCTCCAGCGAGTCCTGGGTCTCCTCCTGGTGGGAAGTACCCGGAACACCTCACCAGGGAGGCGTCCAGGAGGCATCCTGACCAGATGCCCGAGCCACCTCAACTGGCTCCTCTCGATGTGGAGGAGGAGCGGCTCTACTCTGAGCTCCCTCCGGATGACCGAGCTTCTCACCCTATCTCTAAGGGAGAGCCCAGCCACCCTACGGAGGAAACTCATTTCAGCCGCCTGTATTCGCGATCTCGTTCTTTCGGTCACCACCCAGAGTTCATGACCATAGATGAGGGTACGATCTACCCCGACCAGTAAATCGAGAGCTCTTCACCAAGACAGACCGGTACAGCGACCGCAAAACTGCAGACGCCTTAACAATCCGTCTGTCGATCTCCCGCTCCATTTTTCCCTCATTCGTGAACAAGACCCCCAAATACTTGAACCTCCCCACTCGAGGAAGGACCTCATCCCCGACATGAAGAAGGCACCCTACCCTTTTCCGGCTCAAGACCATGGTCTCGGACTTGGAGGTGCTGATCATCATCCCAGCCGCTTCACACTCGGCTGCATACCGCTCCGTCGATAGCTGTAGATCCCGTTCAGATGAAGACAACAAGACCACATCATCTGCGAAAAGCAGAGACCCGATCCTGAGGTCACCAAAATGGATCCCCTCAACACCTTGGCTGTGCCTAGAAATCCTGTTCATAACATTTATGGACAGGATCGGTGACAGAGGGAAATCTTGGCGGAGTCCAACTCTCACCGGGAACGAGTCCAACTTACTGCAGGCAATGTGAACCAGACTCTGACAACGGTCACACAGGGACCTAACAGCCCGTATCAAAGGGGCGGGAACCCCATACTCCTGGAGAAACCCCCACAGGACTCCCCGAGGGACACGGTCGAACGCCTTCTCCAAGTCCACAAAACACTCCTACGAACCCTCCAGGACCCTGCTGAGGGTGTAGAACTGATCCAGTGTTCCACGGCCAGGACGAAAACCGCATTGTTCTCCTGAATCCGAGGTTTGACTATCCGTCGGACACTCCTCTCCAGAACCCCCGAATAGACCTCACCAGGGAGGCTCAGAAGTGTGATCTGCCTATAGTTGGAACACACTCTGTGGTCCCCTTTTTTAAAGTGAGGGACCACCACCCCGGTCTGCCAATCCAAGGGAACTGCCCCCGATGTCCACGCAATACTGCAGAGTCGCGTTCCACGCCTCTCCAAGTCTCACTGTCATTGCCCAGGTGAGCGTTGAAGTCTCCAAGCAGAATGAGGGAGTCCCCAGAAGGAGCACTCTTATCCCATCTTACACTACACCCGACCCCTACGGCCCCTCCCATAGGTGGTGAGCTCATGGGAGGGGGGGCCCATATTGCCTCTTTGGGCTAAGCCCGGCCGGGCCCCATGGGTGAAGGCCTGGCCACCAGGCGCTTGCCAACGTGTCCCACCTCCAGAGTGGGGCCCCGGTGACTCGCGTCCGGGCGAGGGAACACTTGGTCAAACGCTGTCGTTCATCATAGGAGTCTTTCAGAACATCTCAGTATGAAAGTCTCATAAGTTGTCTTAAAGTTGAACAAATATACAATGCACAAATCAAGCCTGATTTGGTGCTAACACAGAAACTGAACTATTAATTTTACAGAGCAGGCCTAATGGTCTTCTAAAGTGGGTTTTAGTAGACATTAACAGATGAGTAAAGATGACACACCACTGCACTGATTATCTGCAAAGCAATAAAAAAGTTTTTTGAGCAAATACTTTTTTTGTACATAGATGGTGAAACGTGGAAAATGTTTTTTTTATTATTAAACGAGCACTCTGACACTTGAGTATAGAGAGTTTACTGACCCACAGCTCCAATGAAATATATTCTAGTTGAGTCTTAGTTGAAACATAGTGCGGTGGGTTTTGGTGTGGAACAGAAAGTCCCTAGACAGATATGATGCCAGTTAGCTAAACAAGCTGCAACATGATGACAGACAAACATGACCATTCCCCTCTTAGGCTGCATGAAAAAGAGATGCAGACATGCACACACACACAAACACAGTGGAGCCTTCAGAGCTTTGTGCCATGTCAGATCCAAGGACCAGAGGCCAAACTCATCCATAAGTATTTTTGTCATGGTGGATGGCGGAGTGGTCAAAGGTCATAACTCTACAGGCATTTGTCGACACTTGACACTATGACTGACTGACTGTAAAAGGCCAAATTCTTGCTATAACCTGCTTAGCATTTCTCCTCCCCTTTCCTTTTAGTTTAACAGTCAATACGCCCAATGATGTGAACACTTACGGTTTAGGTAAATGGGCACTTAAACACATCAAGCACAATCATACTGCCATGTACTGTATATTGTTTCATTAGGTCTAAACATGAGGTCTGAGATTTCTTATTCAATATTACCGTAATTTTCAGAATACTAGGCTGCTACTTTTTTCCACACTCTTTAAATATTTGGCTAATTTATAGAGTTTTACTGCCTAACGGCGTCTGCAGTGGAACTATTGCAGGAAGCGAAAAAGTGAGATAGACATGGGGAAAGACACACACTAGTTTTGATTTTGAATTCTTATTTTTGGCATCAGACACACATCCTCTTCATGAAAAACACACAAATAAATGCATTTAATGCAGCCTTAAAGTTAAAGGCAATCAAGCTAAAGGAAATAGAGCTATGGCACTTAAGCTTGGCATTAATAATTGATGGTGAGACGTTGGTCGCTATATTCATCTTCCTTTTTTTCCCTCTAAAGCCAAGACTTTTCTGGTAAGATAACAGTCTGTTATATTTTCTAACCACGCTTTTTGGTGTTGTGTTGATACCATGTTAGTGCTGTACTGCCAATTTTCAGCCATTGTTTGAAAAAAAGCATGTCCTAAACTTGAAAAATCAGAGCACAGACCTCTGTCAGAGCTACCCACTCCCACAGCCCCTCCCCTATTTTGTTATCTCATAACATTCAGCAATTCTCCAGTAAAATGTCACTTAATGAAACGCTGTTCGTGCTGCCCAAAGAGCAGATATTCAGGGCTCCTGCACGGAGCCACTTAATTTTTAAAATATAAAATATAAATGGATTTTTTTTAAATCATGAAATGACTAACAAAGAAAGATTGTAGCACAACCTGATACAGCTACAGATCTTAACAGAAATGTTTAAGTGTCCGTTTGATGTATCATGATGTGTAGATTAGGATGCAGATAGATGGATTGTGTAGAATTAACATATATAAATATGAAAAGAATATAAATAGACTGTACTGTTGTCACCATGGGGATATTCGCAGCACACCTTTGAAAATGCATTAAGTAAACAATAACATTTCATAAAGAAAGACTGGTGCCCGTCCAGAGTACAAACGTGGGATTTTTTGTTCACTGGGTCACATAAAGTTCTGTTACATTCACTGCTGATATGATCCGTACCAGTGTTTGTTTAGAATTGCTCAGAGACCACCTCTTTTGCTGGGTCTGGGTTCACTTGTTTGGTACGTATCAGAGTTTTCAGTGTTTATTCACACCAGCCCATAAGGTCTGGATCAAGGTAGGAAACAAATTAGAGTTCATATTATATGAACTAAATGAGGATGGTGTAAATAAAACCCAAAACTATAAGAATGTCTTCCATATTCTATCTTTCTGAGAAAATATTTAATGTTACAACATGAAAACCTGCATCTTTTTTCCAGGTGCGGCCTATATATATATGTACTAAATGTATTTTCTTTAAAAATGTAGCTGGTGCGGCTCACATTCAGGTGCTCTTAATAGTCCGAAGAAGTACAGTAAATTCTGATGACCTGACTGTCTTGGACTGAAATTTCAGTGCTATTAAGAGTACCCCAAAGTAGTCAGGTAATTATTTGTAAAAATTATTCTTTTTTATTTAATCAGAAGGTAGGTCACACCGGTGGCATCACTTTTATTTTACCGCACAAGGTATTGTGAGATTAATCATTTGTCTTTTTTTGTATAGCACTTCCAACAAGGCAGGTCATCATTCCTGCATTGCGTCTAACAATGCAGGAATGATTTTACTGCAAATGATGTAGATATACCTCTTTTGAAAAAAATAGTTTTCCTCAAATTGTTTTCGCAGCATGAAATAAGAATCAGTAAAGTGAAAAACTGAGAGCTATGCTTCTGTGTTTATAACTGATAGTGTCTGGCAAAAGTTTCTAAGATTAAAAAAAAGAAATCATGAAATTATGCCTTACACCTCAAAATGAAAAAAATATGACTAACCATTACCCTTCAAATGCAAGCACTTTCATCCATCCATCCATCCATCCATCCATCTTCTTCCGCTTCTTCCGGCACCATGCCACACGTCAATTTTTGACCCGATTTATGTCAGTCTTTCAATAGAAGGCACTTCTATTACTGAAAAAAAGCTGTAATAAAAACAACACTAATAGCATGAAACAACATTATAGAAACAAAATGTATGACATGATATTTCAGTTATTGTTAACATGTCACTTAAAGGCAGCTCCAAACAGGAGTTTTTAGCCTAGATTTAAAGGAATTTGGTGTTTCAGCTGTTGGGTCATTATTGGTATATCAGACTCACTGTTTCTTTAACCCTCTGGTAGTGTTGCCATATGCATTGAGGCAAAAAAGTATTTGGTGACCAACATCTTGGCACTTAAAAAGGTGAGAGGTCTATAATTTTCATCATAGGTACAGTTCAAATGAGAGACAGAATGTAAATTTTTGTTTAAACAAATAGAGGAAATCGCATTGTGATGTATGGTCCCTCACTCTAAGGCAGTTTAACCACTGCAGCCTCGCTATTTTGCTGATTTTTTATAGTACAATTTTAAATACTTTCTTTATAGTGTACTAAAGCGCATTGTGTTCTGTTTCCTGATTGATATGATTCAGTGTCTTGTCTCCTGCTCTTGCCTAGCATGACTGTTTATAAGAATCTTCTCGCCCAGAAGAAAATAACAGCACAAATAACTACCCATAACTTTTTTTCCGCACTGAGAAAAAGACACCTGCACCGAGGCCTTCAGTGGAAACAGACTTACGTGAATGACGTGCGGATGAAGAAAACGTTATGTTTTAAAACCTACGAAGGTTTGGACTTTGAGAGTACTGAAACTATTGAGAAGGTGAATAAATGTTAATGTTTGTCTGAGAAACGTGTATAAACTGTGTGGAGAAGGGTTTTACAGCCTTAAAACATAATAACTGTAAAAAAATATCGATACTACATGGATTTTGCTTGTTCTGGGTTATTTCAAAGGGCCTATATCATGTAAAATCGACTTTTTGGAGCTTTCAACCATGATCTAATTAAATTTTCTTATATAAAACGAAGCTAGAGTTATTTTTGGCTCGATTCATGTATTTCTTAGTAATCCTACTGATTCCTGTACTTTGAGCAGCTGCACAACCCCCTCCTGAAAAACGAATGAGTGTTCAAATAGTGACACATTTTACGTCACTATGTGAGCACTGGGAAGTGCCATACCCCCCTTTTCTCACAGATCTGAGCTGCTTCGGCAAACCACTTCTCGCAGCACTGTTTTTTTACCTTCTAAAATGTCTCGACAAAAAATGTCCATTTGGCTGGGAAGATTACAGGACTTTATTCAACATTCCTAAAGAATAACCCAATCATCAGAAATGACTGGAATTTCTCTCCAGAATCCCACATCTAATCACCTACAACAGGTTTTTATGTGACCGGACTGTCGGAGAGATTAACTCTTCAAACTGGATCAATTTCAGACATAAAGATGCCTGATAAAGTGGCCAGTGCAGTAAGTAAACTCTTTTAAGTAAGTAAGCCATTTTTGAAGCCGCTTTTGTGAATTCATAATAGTATTGTGAGGTTACTTTTTTGATCTCTAAATAGGTGCAAACAACACCCATGCCTTTTATAATGTCCAGCCGGTTCTCTACCTCATTCTCAGAAGCGAGAACGTTTTAAGAACTCAGTCACTGGACTCGGCTGCTACGGTTTGGGCTCTGTCTACAGTCTGCTATGGCTCCGCCTACACTCCGGTATCTTTAAGAAGCTGATAGCTTTAGCTGCTTAAATCAGCTTTATTGAACTGGTGTTTACACAAAAATTAAAAACAATGGTCTGAGCTATTAAGTTACTGAAATATTGCTATAAAGTGGCTTATAGCTGTTTTGCTGCAGTCAGACCAGGGCTCATGGCTAAGTCTTGTAATGGGCGGCACTCACAGGGGGGGAGGCAGGATTATAGAGAAACTGAGTGTCTTAGTTCCGGGTCGAAGAATAACTCCAGGATATAAATTATATTTCAGGAGAAATAACACCAACAGTAAAAAAGTTTCATATATGTGCCTATCCCAGACTTTGAAAGATGTAAAGTGGCATGATATAGGCCCTTTAAAAACGTAACCCCCCCACAATATATGAGTGACTGTATATGATACCAAGTTGGATTTCCTTTGGGCTTCAGAACTGAATAACTTTTCTGTGGCATAAATTCTTCCAGTTTTTGAGTGTTTTATAGCACTTTACCATTAGGGCTGGCTCGGCCTGGGCCGTTAATGCTGGGCGTACGCCAAAGATTTTCACAGTCTCAGACCAAAGACTGGTAGTCTTTATAATTCTTGCTTCAGTCTCAGCGCTCTCCCGTTGTCTTGATCCTTAAATGTAAGGTGATAATCTGCAGTTGGCGACCAGATTTATGTCAGTCTTTCTCTAGTCTTTTGAATCAAATAATTTTTGATATTATCGCAAGTCCTAGTGTAGTCCTAGTGAAATAAAATAACCAACAACCAATGAAGCTGTTCTCACACAAGTGGAAGCACGAAGCTACATAGCCAGGCAGGGGTCGGGTGCAGAAATAATGTTTTGGGGGTAAGAATCCTTTCCCTCGGTTTATTAAACCGCTTGCACAAAGTTGTAATATGTTCCCTCCGTTTACTCAACTATGTGACCATGTGGGGGGTCCTGTCCGCTTCATAAGGTATCCTTGCTGAGTGGAGTTGTACTCTGCTGCTATGGCACAGTGGTTAATGAACAGGGTTACCACTGTGATGATGTCAGGTTGGGACTGTTCCACCATGCCACACGTCAAATTTTTTTTTGGTTCCTGCGGGAAAGTAGGCTATAAACATAGGTGTCATATTTATAAATAACAGTCTTGTAGCCACCTATGGAGCCTGGCAGGGTCTATACACAATAAATGCAATATTTGTGTTATATGGCTGAAAAATAGCCTAGAAATGGGCAATACATTACAAAGTGTACATGCAAACCTTGCCCCCTGGAATACAGAAACAAACCAGCACTATCTATGCATCTGCATGGAGCAAGTGGTACAGCATAAACACCTTGCATTAAAAATATATGAGTTAACCTTTTAGTTGCTGATACAGTACCCACTTTGAATGCAAGTCTTTATTTGACGTATCAATCTCAACAGAGAGTGCTACAACATTCACACATAAAGAAACTGTATAATGCTGAGCATAATGGGAGGAATTTTGTCGGGAAGCTAAAATACTCTAGGTGTAGTCTTGTAAATAGTGTTCCAACAAGATTAATTGTTTATAAAAAGTTTGTAAAAAGTTATAAAACCGTTAACCCAAGTCTTTAGATGTGAGCTGATAATCTTTTGAGTCTTTTCTAAATCTTTTCAAGTCTCTGAATTTACAGAAAGCATAAGCTGGTAGAAACATTGCACTAATGACTTATAATGACTTATCCAGGATAAATCCCCCACAAAACATGAGGTCTATCTCATTAAGAACTCTAAGATGTTTATTACACTGATGATATATGTAGAGTTTGCTTGTAAGCTTATTATATGTATATATATATATATATATATATATATATATATATATATATATATATATATATATATATATATATATATATATATATATATAAACCTCTTTTAAAAGCTGTGTGGTGGATTATCATGAGTGAGACGTGTTAAGAGGGCAGGTAGAGCGTCATCTTCTTGTGCTGTGGGAGGATTTGTTGATAACCTTTACCCAACACTACTTCTGAACGCACTCGTATCACTGTTGAGGAAATTGGAATCTGATTTATCTCAGCACAGGCAACACTCACTTCTCACACATTTCATTTTCTTCACAATGACAGCTTAGGCGAGAATGAATTCAAAGCATGCCCCTGACCCAGAGGAACAGGTTTCACTGCTGACGTCAGCGAGTGTGTGAGAAAGCAAACATTTAGAAATAATCCTACTGCATCCTTACATTACTGTGCTCTATAGCCACAGGACTTCTATCGCTCAGTAATTTACAGCTATGATTTCAGGTTCAAACCCCATATTTCCTGTCCTCTTGTTGGCTTAGCTGTACAAATTCTCACATTGCTTTATCAAGAGTTTTAAATAATGTGACAGACTTCACCAGGGGACCAAGATTAAATGTTTGCATGGAGAATATTTGATTTTGGAAAAAGGTTAGCAATGGATTTCCTGAAATTGTACAGAACCTAGAGAGGAGGTCGATAACTAAGTTGAAAAGTTTCCCCAACATAGCTTTTTTTAGTGTACTTAACATGGTGGCTAAGAACAGAAGAATATTCCAGACAATATAACAGAAATGCAATGTTCATTTCTCATTATATAGAAATGGGACAATACATAAACATCTATCTATCTAATCTATCTATCTATCTATCTAAGACCATATTTATATGTAATTCAATTCAATTCAGTTTATTTATACAGCGCCGTTTCACAACAGATGTCATCTCAAGGCACTTTACAAGAAGAGATTTATTACAATACAATGTTTAATTTAGAAATTAGAGAACCACAGAAGACTGCGTCATGTAATTCTCAGCAATCCCTCACACTGAGCAAGCACGAAGCGACAGTGGAAAGGAAAAACTCCCTTTTAACAGGAAGAAACCTTCGGCAGAACCAGGCTCAGCACAAGCGGTCATCTGCCGAGACCGTCTGTGGTTTGGAGAATACAGAACAGAGACACAGAACAGAGACACAGAAAGAGCAACAGAAGTGATGCAGAAGTTTGTTGCAGGACGTGGAGAACTTTCCGTCACTGCAATGCCATCTTAGTCAGGGTCGTCAAGCAGGGCGGGTCAGGAGCACCTACTGTAGGAAGAGACTAAGAGAAAACAGGTTAGCGCTTGAATTGACAACACATCATGCAGTTGGGGAGAAGTAGGAGAGAAAGTAGGAACAGACCCTAATAATGTCCTCCAACAGCCTAGCCTAAAGCAGCATAGCTACTAACATTAACCTGTCTCCTAGCTACCAGGAGACCTAGCTACTAACAATTTCTACCGGGCTTACATTAACCTATCTCTACCTAGCTACTCTACCTCTTCCTATCTCTTCCTAGCTTTTGACACTCTACCTGACTACTAACATAAACCTATCTCTTCCTAGCTACCTGTGTAACCTGTCTCTAACTGCCTATTAATATATCTCTAACTGTAAGCTTTGTGAAAGAGGAAAGTTTTAAGCCTAGTTTTAAAGATATACAAATTGTCTGCTTCACGAACCAACCCTGGGAGCCTGTTCCATAAGAGGGGAGCCTGATAGCTGAAAGTTCTGCCACCCATTATACTTTTAGAAATCCTAGGAACTACCAGTAAACCTGCAGTCTGAGAGCGAAGGGCCCTGGTCGGAACATATGGAACAATCAGGTCTCTTATGTATGATGGAGCTAGATTATTAAGAGTTTAAATGTCAGAAGGAGGATCTTGGATTCTATTCTAGATTTTACTGGGAGCCAGTGAAGAGAAGCTAAAACAGGGGAAATGTGATCTCTTCTTTTAATATTCATCAGAATCCTAGCAGCAGCATTTTGGACTAACTGAAGACTTTTAATGGTTTTCTGTGGACTACCTGATAATAAAGAGTTACAGTAATCCAGTCTTGAGGTAATAAAGGCATGGACTAGTTTTTCAGCATCATTCCTGGACAGGATGGTTCTAATTTTTACAATATTCCTAAGGTGAAAAAAGGAAATCCTAGAGACTTCTTTAATGTGAGATCTAAATGACATATCTTGGTCAAAAATAACACAGAGGTTCTTTGCTTTATTACTGGAGGCTAATTTAATGCCGTCTAGGTGAAGGGGTTGACTAAGTAGTTTCTTTTTCAGAGCTTCTGGTCCAAAGACGGCAACTTCTGTTTTATCAGAATTCAGAAGCAATAAGTTTAGAGTCATCCAAGTTTTTATGTCTTCCAGACATGCCTGTAGTCTACCTAACTGATTGGATTCATCAGGATTTATGGATAGATTGCTGTGTATCATCAGCGTAACTATGGAATTTTATCCCATGCTGCCTAATTATTTTACCAATAGGAAGCATATATATAGTAAAAAGAATCGGCCCAAGCACTGAACCCTGTGGTACTCCGCAAGTAACTATTGAGGTTGAGGAAGATTTATCATTTACCTGAACAAACTGAAATCTGTTAGACAAATAAGATTTAAACCAACCTAGTGCTGTTCCTATTATACCGACACTTTGAAGCCTTTCTATGAGAATATTGTGATCAACAGTGTCAAAGGCAGCACTGAGATCTAACAGGACCAGAATGGTCACCAGTCCATTGTCTGAGGCTATGAGAATATCATTAGTAACCTTCACCAGAGCTGTTTCAGTGCTATGATGAGCTCTAAAGCCTGACTGAAACTTCTCAAACAGCTCATTATTGTTTAAATGCTCACATATCTGGTGTGCAACTATTTTCTCAAGAATTTTAGATAAGAAGGGAAGATTAGATATCGGTCTATAGTTAATTAAGTCGTTTTGATCAAGAGATGGTTTCTTAAGTAGAGGTTTAATTACAGCTATCTTAAACTCCTGTGGTACATATCCATTGACTAAGGATAGATTCATTATATCTAAAATTGGAGCAGCGATCAATTGAGCTTTAATGAGTTTTCAAATAAAGAATAAACCATCAAATACACACACTGCACAGCAAAAGAAAAGATTAAGAAATAAATTCCCACAGAATAGTTACACACTTATCACACATGTATTGACAATTACACTGTCTTGGTGCATAGTCAATTGTTCCAAATGAGAAATAAAGGGGTCCCAGATTGCATAAAACATGCCGACTGATCCATCTATTGTACATCCGATTTTCTTTCAACCAAGGAAAAACATGACCTCATATATCCATCTGCCAAATGGGGGAGGTTTTTCATTTTTCCATTTTAACAGAATGAGTCGCCAAACCAATAATGTTGAATAAAAAATACAACTTAACTGAAGCTTTTGTAAAGGAAGACCATCAGACAAAAAGACCAATAAAGGGACAGGGATTGATATGTTGGCATATATTGCTGAATACACATCAGATATTGTGCACCAAAATGTCAACACCTCAAACGCGAGTTTATAAACTATTTTAATTGGTTTTAAAGTGGGGATGCACTGATATGGATAATGGTATTGGGGCCAATACCATTCTTATGTAGTGTACCAGTATCAGTTAAAGTTAACTGCTACAATGAACCAATACTTAAAATGTAGAAACTCTGCAATAATTTAACAGAAAATTTTTATTTTAGAAAATTTCACTTGGATTTTTTGTTTTTTGGTCAATGTTATTAATATATTTTTATGCAAATAACTATAATCAGTTATAACAATAAGAGAAGATGTGTAATAATGGCATCAGTATATAACTTGTTACTCTCTAAAGTTAAGTTAAGTTAAGTAAAATAAGTCAAAGGTTAGACAATTTTTTTTTATCTATTTCACCTGTCTCTTGAATCTAAAATGACCCCTAAATATTTTAATTCTTCCCATTTCTGTGTGTATATTATTTGTCTCTAATGAAAATACTTGAATAACTTTCAATATTTCCCACTTTAACAATTTCATACTCAGAAAACTCTGGATCAACCAAACAATGTTACACATTGCAGATGTGTTTGTTTTTTTGAGCAGCTTGTTTCTTATCCTTTCAAGACTGCATCATCTCTGTGCATCTGACTGGATGCTTTTAATTGGCAATAATCCAGTAAGTAATGAAGGAATAAGTTAAAAAGCAGTGGTCCCAACATCAACACTTGTGGTACCCCATAATTGTTTTCAATCATCACTCAATTCAATTTTTCAATTCAGTTTATTTATATAGCGCCATTTCACAACAGATGTCATCTCAAGGCACTTTACAAAAAGAGTTATTACAATACAATGTTTAGTGTAGAAATTACAGAACCACAGAAGATTGCGTCGTGGAATTCTCAGCAATCCCTCATACTGAGCAAGCATGCAGCGACAGTGGGAAGGAAAAACTCCCTTTTAACAGGAAGAAACCTCCGGCAGAACCAGGCTCAGCACAAGCGGTTATCTGCCGCGACCTTCTGTCTAGATGGCTTACATGTAAGACAACACCTCATTTAACTGGAGGTGTTGTCACTGACTGCATACTCTGTACCCTAACCCAGTGCCTTCTACATGGACTATATGGATTTATCCAGTTTATTGCACTTAAATAAAAATTTTAAATGAGACAATTACATTAGTAGTATCTGATGGTTGACAGCATTGAAGGCTCTGTGAAAATCAATAAAAACAACACAGACAACACCACCTGTTTCTAACTTTGATGTCATATGTCCTGGAAAAAAGCATGTAGCCGTTTCCGTAGACAAGGGGTATCTTACTTTAAAGAGTAACTGAATCCCATGTGACAGCTTTATCCCGCCCCCAGGCAACATATGAAAAATTCTACCAAAGTAGGCAGGGCCAGGAGGCACGGAGAGGCATGGCCACGTGTGGATGATGAGCGTGAGGAGGGGACACGGGGGGCTTAACCGACTCGAACTAATATGCCGTGGGGCCGCCGAGCTCCATAAAGTCTCTCTTTACCTCTGGTAAAAGGGAGAAATGAGGTCTCTTCTCTGCTGTCCACCAGAGGTAAAGGGAGGCTTCATGGAGCGCAGCGGTATCAGTTCGAACAGTTGGCTCAGGGCGCGTTGGGCAAGTCAGCGCTGCCTGAAGCCTGCAGCATTGGTAAAGACCCATTTATACACTTTATAAGCAAAAATAGTTGTTCTGGGGTTATTTACTATTTAAGGAGTACCTGGGCTGTGCTATTTAAAAAAAAGTTTAAAAAAAAGTGTTACAAGACTATAGCATACAGGGTAAGGCGCCTAAATAATAATCTCTTTTCAATACATGCATGTCAAAACAGTGTAACATGTCCTCTAATATTGAATGGCTTAACATTTTTTATTCAGTTTAATGTTTAAAGTTCAATGTTTTGTTTTTTGGAAAAAAGCATCTGAAAACTGCTAAATCAAACAGCAATTTAGTTCAGTCAATCTTTCTTCACTTTTTGCTGTTGGTCTCCCCTATCTCTTCCTTATTTGAATGTATTTTTCCTATTTGCCACTGCTTTTTCTGTCTCTCTCCTTCCACTAGTGAACTCAGCCATATTTGTTTCCATTTACTGGATTGCTAACAAATGTCACACAGATACTATCACTCATATACTATTCTCCTCTTACTCTCTCTCTCTGTCTGTCCTTTATCTCTAGCATTTGCCTCTCCTCTTCTCCCTCTCAGCACTTGGTCTTCTCTCATCATTGGTACTGTCCTGGTTAGTCTAATTGGCTCAGTTAATAATGTCGTAATGGTGAATGAGCATATAGAGTAAAGGAAGGCTTTACTTCTTCCATTTATTATGTCCTCAATGATGCATTGTTATTGTCTCGTTTTGAATTTGCTTTTACCTATATTATAATCGGTATTATAATAGCTAAAATTAAAGGAACTTTTCTTATTAACCATCTATAACTCAATGTTAGAATATTAAATTGTTACCAGTTCATATGCCTACTGATGATACTGGTGCTTCTGCTGGGACCGGAGCTGCAGCTCTTTAGGTCATCTTTCCTACCCGCTACAAAATCAAGACATAAGAATTAAGTGTGTAAAGTATGATTTTTGTAAACTAATAATAAAAACACAAACTAAATATCCTCATATGAACAACTGGGCTACATCAAGTCGTGATACATCAAGAGTGTTATATCAGTTTTTACTTTGTTAGCAATGTCTAGTACAAACTTAAATAAGTGATATAAGTGAACAAAAGCACAAAATAAGTAAATCAAGTATGTGATATACATATATATTTTTTTGACTTTACTTTGTATTTAAAAAGTTATTTTGTTGCTTTTGTATTAGTATTTTTTCTTTCAGTTCCATGGTCCAGGTACCTACTAAGGACAACTAGTTTGCTACTAATAGGACGACTAAATAAAAATATACATAAACCACTGTTTGCATTTGTGAATTACTAAATTCTACAAAGATAAATTCTTAACCTAGGCCTCTTTCTAGAAAAAGTGAGCAACAGAGTTGAAACTGTTTTTTTCCCTTAATTTTTCTATGATCCATTGATTTATGTTAGTCTTAGAAATGTAGCTAATTGTAACATATCTTCTGGTTAGGCGCTGTGCAGTTTTCTGTGCATGAATTTGCACAGAGCGACCTTGTCAGAAGAGGGGAGGGGCGTCTGGCAAGGTGTTATACGCCATGGACGTTAATACCTAAAGAGGCATTAACACACGGCTTATTTTTGCTACTGATGGCTTGCCACAACTGGCTGTAACCTGACCTGGAGTCAAGTCAGTGGCAGCGCCGATTAGAGGAGAGAACAGCAGCCCCGTTCTGAAAGATTGAGAGAGCGAAAAGTCTGTCCCTGGTGAATGAAACAACAGAGTTAAAACATCCGGAGCTGAAGCCCAGAAAAAATCAGCTGACAACGCCACTGCCGTACAGTGATATTCTCTAAAAATAGATTACATCTGTGTTACAATTTATGGACCATTTGTCAATCATTTAATAATTGTTTTCTTAATTCAGTTTTCCATTACCTTAGATATTCTATGTACTAAACTAAAGGGCCACTATATTATTAGACTGGGTTTACAAGGCTTGTAAAATTGTGTCACTATGGAGGACTTCCAGGAGTCTGGAAAAATTGCTTTGTTAATAGAGATATTTGGACTATTAAAGACAATTTACTTAATGTTAGTTTTTTTTTTTACATGACCTCAAAGCGAAAAATAATATGTTGCCTGAAAGCTGTATACTTTCCCATATAACCCTTGACTATGGGATACTATACAAATATCAAAAATAGCTGCCACAGCATTTCATGGCCTTGATATAAATTTTGAAGCTTATTTGGAGTCAAGCACATGGGGATCCTTAATCCTGTATGTATAATGGTGAAGGAAAGAGTTGAGTTCATTTACAGAGGCTCTATTCTCCTTCAGGAACAAATAGATGGGATGACTACACACCAAGGGGCAAACTCTGCCTACAGAATGTGAAGCCAACTAGGAAGTGACAAAAATCGCAGTTCCCCCCTCATCCCCTTGTGGCTGGTTGCAAAAAGGAGCAAATTCCCATTGTTTTCCACGTTAAAAAGGCAAAAATAAAACATGTTTACAACCTGGTTCAAAAAATCATTTCAATTTAGATAGTCCAGGTTTCCCGGCATGACAACTCTGAGGGGGGGTGAATTTTTTTCTAACTCCTCCATTTATTTGTAATTTAATCTTAAAATTATGAATAATTAGGGGCGTGTCCTTTTGATTGAAAGGTCTGTCTAAGATAACTCTAGCTAATGGTAGCTAATAGCTTGCACCACAGTCTGCTTTCTCTCCAGCTTGCTTGGGGAAGGTCTTCACAGCCTGGGACTAACGTAAAGACTTCAGCCATTCCATGTTTCTGAACTACACTCAGTTGCCTCTGCACTTTTTATTCGGTTTTGGATGTTAATCTGCACTTATTGGACAAAGATGAATTGCTGTGGTATTAACTAACAGACTTTCCAAGAAGTCTCTGCTTGGGGGAAGGCTTTATACGGGCTGATGCTTCATCAGCAGTAGGGGGAGAATTTATGTCAGGTGGTTAGATCAGTACTGGTGTGAGGAGCACAGCTGGAGGCATGAACCAATGGATGTCTGAGTTTTGAGGTGAGACAAAAGTCTTTTTTTTTTTTTTGATAGGATCTGAGTTGTCATGATGACTTTGTTACTGCTTTTTGCTGGAGGTGTTGTAAAGCTAAGCCTGCCCATAACCTCACCCTCCGCCGATGGTAATGGAAATACCATTTTAGGCCGTAGTGACCCGACCCATTTGGGTCTTGTTATATCGATATGTGTTCTCCCCCCGATATATATATATATATTTTTTTGGAGTCTAAAGCAACTCTGGTGGAAAAACAGGGCAAAACTCTCTCAACTGCGGTCTTCTGGCTGAATTCTGCTGCAGCTACATCGGCTTCAGTTATCTCCCAACTAGCTTCTCACTAGCTTGTAGCTATGTCGGCTCGGAGCGTCAACCCTCCGCCCCCAGAGACAGATACAAGACAGATTCCACCTAAACTTGTGGAATCTGTCTTGTAATGAACCCATTTATTCACCACAGTCATGTTCTAAAGATTGCATCTCAACCGAGTCCATTCTATACCGTAGGTACGCTGAATGGCGCTGAGTGATCCATTTATGGCAGCAAAAAAACACTTATTTTCACACTTTATGGGCCCTTACTGATATATATAACGATATAGAAAGGGGGAAAAACATGCAAATGCTTCAAGTAGGTAGTCAAAAGCATTAATAAATAAATAAATAAGTCCGTCAAAGCGCTACTGTTTCACAACACTTTTCTTATTAATATATGGGCAAAATGCCCCGTTTATTAACTAGTTATGTTAGATGTTGGAGGCAGAGCCTTCAATTGGAGCACTCTGGTTGGGGGGAACATGCACAGACGGTAGACACTGAAAGAAACAGAGAGAGACGCCACCAGCGGGGAAAGAAACAGAGAGACACGCCTCCGGCAGGCTGTGCGCGCTCCCGCGCGGCCGATCCATTTCTGGCAGACGATCCATTTATGGCACAACACCTGTTCGGACAGCCAACTCAGCAGCAGAAGAAGAAGCGCCTGCGCTGACGTCAATAACCTGCGCCGTGTGGGATTGCGAATCCACTTTGAAATATGTTACACTTTTTGCGGCGGGGAGCATGAAAACGAAAAAGCAATATAATTTTCTTTATCGTTTTAATTAAGTTACAGAATGAGCCATGTTGAATTGTAAAATGAAAAAGCAGTTTGGGTTATTTCTTTTTAATTTTATTTATGAGTCAAAAGGGGCATTTGTATTTCGAAAATGAAAATGCATTTCTGCTATTGCATTTTACTTTTCAACTTTGACATTTCAAATTGAATTTTGTTACTGTTTTCCTGGGTTGCAATTTGAAAATTAAATCTTAAATGTCCTTTTCTATTTCATTTTAATTAAGTTACACAATGAGCAATGTTGAATTGTAAAATGAAAAAGCAATTTGGATGATTTCTTTTTAATTTTATTTATGAGTCAAAAATAGCAGCCAGATTTTGAAAATGACAAAGCATTTCTTCAAATGCATTTTAATTTTATTTATGTTACACATATGCTTCCATACAAAGCATGGTTCAGAGCCAGAATTTTTTATTATGCTTTAATCAATTACATACAATTTAATATTATAGCAAGTAATATAATATATTCAATTTTCCTTAAAAAAGAATTTACCTTTTGCTAATTTCTTTCAATAAAATGTAAAACTGTTTATGATCTTATCTTTGTTTGTATTTGAAATGAATGCCGATATCCTGCTCAACCAACATCTCCATCAATCTCTTGTGAAATTATTATATGTTTGCCTTCCTTTTTAAAAATCTGGCTGCTTTACTGAAGACGCTCCATAATATATATTATATTTTCACTGGCCATTTATGGCAGGTCAGAAAGACTATAGGCATCACACGCCTAATCACTATATGAGACCGACTGGAGAACATCAGCATATTGATCAAACATTTATTTGGATAATAAAGAATGTACTGAGCATGTGTGAACTGGCTTCTTCATTCACTGTGTGACACAGTGACACCACAGGTGAGGCACATCACTCCACTCCCTCACTCCCCTTCACCCTACAAGCAATTTATAGATAAATTATAATAAAAAACATGTGATTTTGAGCTTACAATTTAGAAACAATACAAAACAAAATTATAGAAAGGGAAGCCTGAAGCGATAATAATTCTTAGCGTTCGAAATGGTGAGTTCAACAACATAGGACTTTTAAAACTTATAACAAAAAACCCTGAAAATGATATAAGCCATGCACGTATGATTGACGTAAGCATACGCAGAATAACCTTATAGGTTAATTTATATTGCTGTTGGTTGTCTCCTAAATTAAGAATGCCTAATTAATTACCTTCATGTTATTCTAGTTAAATAGTGAATTTACAAACCAGCTCTGACTAGATTTTCTGCTGACCATTCTTTCTTGCATCCTTCCATTGTCAATTATATGGTTCCTGCACACTAGGCCTGTGGTTTCCAGCTTAATTTTCTTTCATATGCTATGTTCACAGAAAAACACTTCACTTTTAAAAGTTAAATGCCATTAAAAGAATACATATAAACACATAAGGTTACTTCCGTTTTTGATGCTTATAACTTTCTGGTTCTCAAATTTAGAGTTGATGAAGCCAATATTATAATCTATTCAATAGAAATAATTAATATTAAAAGATATGAAGTTTTTATGATTAAAGGAATCATAAAATGGCTTAAACGATTTCATCATAAAGTTTATGCTATTTTCTACACAATTCATAATCTTTTTCAGTCCAAGCATCCTCTTCCGGCTATATCCTGTTTTTCTCTACTAGTCTGTTTGCAAATGTTTGACATTCTGTTCTAAAGTTCCTGTTTTTATCTAACTAAGCTGTATGCACATGACAAACATCTCGTTAAGCAGTAAAAACACATCAAAGCAGTTATAATAAAATCACTAATACATTTAATAAGTCCCATAGTAATTTTTTATACTTTATTTCCCTTCACCAACCTGTAGCTTCATCCAGCAAAGTCGAGTCAGAGCCAGTGGGCAAAACTATTTGAAATAAATGAACATTACAGTCGGATCATATCAGGACTAAGAGTGGATAATGCACAGGAGGATAAATCACATCCCTCTGTTGTGGACAAGCTCTTGGATGTGTGTGATGTTCTGTGTTTACAAGATACTTTTTTATCATAGCAAGATCTAGCAAAACTTAATTCTCTGCACAAAGACTTATGGGGCAGGGGAATTTATGACTGACTGTAGCACTAAGTTAGTGAGGGGCCGAATATCTGGAGGAGTGGATGTTCTGTGGCACAAAAGGTATGATAAGTTGATTAAAGTAATCAGCCTGGGAGTAGACTTGACTATACGTCTTGAGCTTAACTTTGGGTATGGGAAATGTATCATACTGAACATCTATGCACCTTATGAAAGTCCCATAATGAAGATGAATATATCAACAAGATGGCCTATATTACATCATATACAAAACATCAGCATAAACTATGAATTTGATATATCGGATCATATACCCTTTTGAGTTAAAATAAATGTGGATAATCTACCAGCTCTTTTGCCTACAAAAACTGTCACACAAGAAGAGAGAATAAACTTGGACAGCCTAACTGAGCAGGATCTCCATCGGTACTGTAGTCGGTCTGATGCTCCACTAAGTAATATTAAGCTGCCAAAAAGCACAATCACATGCTGTGACATAAATCATAAGAATGTGCAACATGACACAGAAATATGCATCCTTTATGAAGCCATTGTAGATTCTCTACTCAGTTCAAGTGTCTTTGTCCGCCTGGGGCCCCCAAACTGCTAAATCTGCCACATTCAGTAGGTAAGGGAGCGGCTGTGAGCAGAGGAGCAGCAGGAATCATGGGAAGAAACACAGAGAACAAGAAAATAATGACAGATATTGTCAAATCTGAACCTAAAACCTATGTGCTGCATTACAACCAGAAAGCAGGTTATGCTGAGAGCAAAGTTCTGTAAACGCAGACACAAGCGTTAGCATTATTTTGTTTGAGACCAGGCTTGGGTCGTTGCTGGAACATCTGAGTAACAGTTGTTTAAATGCTGCAGCTGTAATGCAGATGTGCAGTACTTATGGTCCTGCGTTTGAAAATTATATTAGCTAAATGGACTACCTTCATCAAACTGTAAAGTGTCACTTTTTACCCATTTACTATTTAATAAAGTCTTAATGGTGATTTATTTTCTTTTAAATGTAAAGTTTAATGTATTTTTGTAACAAATAAGTGTGTTATTAAAGTTGATTACTTGAGCTCAAGGCTCATATACTGTAAGCCTATATAGTTTGCATTTTTTACTTTTATAATTAACTTTCATTAAGGAATAACCATGTTTTTTGAATGGGCTTTATGGAAACTGCAGAATAACAGAGGCTCTCATGTATTTCAGCCGTAATAATGTAGAGATGCTTAGAACTCAGCAGCTTCGACAAGATAGTTGCTCAGAGACAAACAGAAAGAGAGATAATATAACTTTTTTCCTTACAGCAGCACATCAAGCAGCATCGTGGGACAAGCTAACGAGCCAATGAGAAAAAAATCCTACACTACAAAATGCTTGACATAAGAACCAGATAAAATTCTTCCACATCATGTATTTGTAATACAATGATTTGTGTGAGATTAAATATCATTCTTTTCTGAAGATGGCTGCCATGTGTCCATGCTAGGGCCGAGCATAATATAGTTAAATTCAGTTTTTAGATTACTTACATTTTTAAACTTTTATTAATGTCAATAATCACAGATTAAGAACTCAAGGCTCACATTGGCCTCAAAGAGCTATGAGAATTCCACTGCAAAATTTTTCAACATGTCCAAATAATCCATAATCCATTTTTATATTCTGTCTCTCACCACTGAAGTGTACATATTATGAAAATTACATTCCTCTCTCGCTTTTTTAACTGGGACAACATGCACAATCGCTGGCTGTCAAATACTTTTTTGCCCCCCTATAAATACCTGTACACAAACAACAGTAAGACTCCAATTAATCAAGGGAAACATTTAAACTTTCTCTTGCAACTACCCCACCCGCAAAATAAATAGTCACGGTCAGTTTCAGCAGCATTTTTTCATGTTTAAATTTCATGTTTTCAGTTTATAGAAGAATTAAGCAAATTAATTTAGATGTATTTTAATTTGTAATGAGATCGTTGACTCATGGTCTCCATTATTAGAGCCATTATTCCAGCCCACCGGTGTGTTTAGTTTAATTGCACCTTTTTCTATCGTACTTAATGCATATCAGGTAAAATATTCCAATAATATTTGCTTTGTGGGCAAAAACTGTTCATGGTTCTGCACTGTAATTATGTATGTAAAAGTGAAGAAGTCTGGTGCTTCAGAAATAATACTCTGTACCACTGTTACCCAGATTTCATGTGAATAACCTAATCAAGTGACAGCAGTTAATTTGAGCTATTTCAACTTGAGCCAGCAGAGATTAGAGCCTTTAGGTGTGGC
This sequence comes from Apricaphanius iberus, assembly GCA_028564705.1. Lineage (NCBI taxonomy): Eukaryota > Metazoa > Chordata > Actinopteri > Cyprinodontiformes > Aphaniidae > Apricaphanius > Apricaphanius iberus. The sequence goes on from JAPXFQ010001311.1 coordinate 971,034, forward strand.
CTAATTACCCCCAAGTGTTGCAAATGACTGAGATTAATGAAGAAGACCCGGAAGAGAGCCAGAAATGATACAAAGCATAGTATAATGGTCATCCTAAAACATCTGTCATTAGCAAATGATTTACTGTGACAAGTCAATGACTAAATCTCAAATAAATGTGAAACTTTTAGTTTTAGATTAGAAAGATGAAGTAGACGTATATTTGACATTTTGGTGGAATTTATAAAAAACAACCTCAGAACTAATTATGTACCGTATTCTTATTGTTCAGTAGGTAAAAAAAATGGATTTTTGATTGACAAAGCATTGGAATTTAGATCTCATGTCTCGTTTAGATTTGTTCCTCAGCAAGTTTGCAGGATATCCAAAGGTATGAAAAGGGGTTTGCTCCATTCTTGATTTTTTATTATTTTTATTTTTTGCCTTTCAAAAGTTTCAAATTGAATATTAGTCAAAGAACAAGAAAACTCAAATTTACGTTTTTAACAAAGTTCTTTAACATGTTTCTTTCCCTTCAAATTTTTCCACACTGTCATTAAAAAAAACAAACTAAAAAACATACATGCTGTAATGCCATCAGGCTGCCAACAGGTGTGTTTCAATGTCTCCCAACTATTCCATGACTGCGGCAAGTGAATGACAACAGCGCCAAGTAGGGATGGGTACCGAACTCAGTATTAAATTAGCTGATTCTGACGGTCCACCCAGACCGATAAGCTTCAGCCTTATCGGTCCTCTTAACGGTAAAACTAAGGTCGTATTCATCTTTTGCGGGAGATATAAACACAAGCCAAACACTGTATTGGCTGCCCGCTCCCCTTTTAAAAACATACACGCCGCAGGAACTGATGGTGGGAGGAGCGACTACTGTGTAGCGCTCTCACTGCAAGCTCCGCGCACCAGCAGGTACACAGACACAATAGCAGAGCAAACGAAGTGATCCACACTTTGGCTTCGTTTTACAAAAGTAGAAGCCGACAACGCACGCTGCCACAACTGCAATAAAAGCTTTGCTTGCAAAGGCCAGAACACGAGTAATTTGACCAAACAACTTGCTAAAATAAACCAAAACAAATAGTTTTTTGACCGCCTGAGTGTTGAAGCATTAGGATGCAGCGGTACAGAAATGCATGGGTGGATGTCGTATTGTAGTTCTTAATGTTCTGAGGGCTTATTTTGTACTATACAATTTAGCTTTCAAAATCTATTGTTTTGGCTCTTGGTTGCATTGTTTTATAGTAAAGTTATGTTTGATCCTTTTTATTTAAATACCTTAAAGGTGCAGGAGGCTGGATTTCTAAAAGAAATTATATTCATGTTCAGTTTTGTATCTTATTGGGTAATGAAGCGTTTTAACTAAGTAAAATGAGCCCATCCATGTGTAATCCCATTATCTTGAACAGCCTGTGTGCTACAAAATGGTCTGCGATTCGGTGGCCGAATTTCCCGCCCTTACACGCGTAAGCAACGTTAATCTACAATTCTTGCGTGCTCTCGATTTAAGAGGAAGAAGGAAGAGAAAGAACCCGGACTTAAGACGCAGTCGATTAAACACTATTACTTACTTCGTCGCTAGACATGTTGCTTGTTGTTGAACAGCTGGCGATGTGCGCAAGGTGCGGTGGCCTGAAAGTACGTTACATCACTGATTTATTTACTTTTTGTGCACGCTCCTGAGGTGGCTACAGCTAAGATCGGTTTATCCTTGACGCATGTACATTCTGCACGGAAATGAGACGTGTGGAACCGGCTGAGACGCCTTCTAGCAGTGTTGATACTTTTTGCAGCTTGTCCCATCTGAGAACCAATTCAGTAGCTAGGACCACGCTACAGATCGAATTAACTATTCACAAGCAAGAACAATGCTAGAGATTCTGAATTTTAACAGTTTATTGAAGGCGTCGAGGATCGAAAGGTCTGGGGAGAGATATCATCGGAGATCCGGAGGAAGACACGGTGTGGCGGCGCAGTCTTCTGGAAAGTCGTCTTTCCGAGCCTGCTCTGGACCCCCCAGACGGAACCTAGAAGAGAGAGATGTTACAAGAGGTAGTACAGGAATGAATGAGAGCACAGAACAGGGATGCTGCGTGTAATGGAAGCTGTGAAAAAGAAAGGGGAGGGGTTGAAAGGGGCGGGTCTGCATGACCTGGAGTGGAGACAGGTCGCCGGGACCCAGCGAAGAGGAGACGGGTCAGCAGGACCCAGAGAAGGAGAGGCAGGTTGGCAAGACCCAGAGAAGGAGAGGCGGGTCGGCAGGACCCAGAGAAGGAGAGGCGGGTCGGCAGGACCCAGAGAAGGAGAGGCGGGTCGGCAGGACCCTGAGAAGGAGAGGCGGGTCGGCAGGACCTATAGGGATGGGAAGGGAGGGGCGAAAACGAACGAGACAGAAGAGAAATGAAAGTTAGGCAGGGTTTATATGTGTATCGCATCGTGATTAGAAGCGCAAGGGAGGCCGGTGATGCCAGGTGCGACAAGCTTAGGGCTGATTAGGATGAACGATCAGGAGCTTGGCCCTGCTCCTGAATTTAAGTTAATTTTGTTAACTACATTTCACTAGCTAGGACCACGCTATGGACGGATTTAACTATGCACAAGCAAGAAAAATGCTAGAGATTCTGAATTTTAACAGTTTATTGAAGGAGTAGAGGAATCTGAAAGGTCTGGGGAGAGATATTGTCGGAGACCCGGAGGAAGACACGGTGTGGGGGCGCAGTCTTCAGGAAGCCGTCCTTCCGAGCCTGCTCAGGACCCCCAAAAAGGTCTTGATAAAGTGATAAATTAAGAAGGGAATGCACATGGCGTAGATCAGATTATTTCGGATCGATATGCAGAAGAGTGACGGCAGGCTAGAATCTGGATTAATGTTGTCGGAGATGCCCGAACGGGCGACTGAGGTAGCTGCACCTATGTGGATGGAATGAACGGAGGAGAATTAGGGGGAGATGCCGGCCCGGCGGATAATCTGATGACGGGGATTCAAGAACCTAATCGGGTAGCTGGGCTTCCGATTCGGTAATGAACCACGCCTTAAATTGTGAGGCGTTAGCTGATAACCGGGACTGAACATAATGGGATGGCTTATAGGGACTGAGGTACGAACCCCAAAAAGATCTGGGGAGATTAGCCCAGTAGTGAATAGGAGTGACATAGATAGTCTAGATTATTGCGGATGTAGGTTCAATGCATGGAAGGGGACCGATGGCCTAAAATGATGTTGGATGATGTTTTACGATCCCTGATCAGGCGGCAGAGGTGCCATTGCGGACTGAATTAAGGGAAAATAACTCGGCTGGCAGTAATCTGGCGAGAGTGACTAGTGAATCAGAACCTGGTTGGGGGGCTATTCGATTCCCATTTTCTGTATAGCGCCGATTCACAAAGTTTTCTATGAAAGGAACCCCAGCAGATTGCATGAAACCGTTGACATGGGGTCTGGTCACATTGATGTAGACCTGTAATCACGGCAATCCATTCAGCAATCCCTCATACTGAGCAAGCATGAAACGACTGTGGAGAGGAAAAACTCCCCTTTAACGGGAAGAAACCTCTGGCAGAACCTGGCTCAGTACAAGGGGTCATCTGCCGCGACCATCTGGGTGTCTGGGAAGACAGAATAGAAAGCATGGAGGACCCTCAGTCGATTTTAGCATCATCTGAGCAGATGCTAATCAACAAGCGGTTGGAGCTTCTATGAAGAGAAGAACGCTGAGAGAAACAAGGCCAGTAGTTGCAATGACAGCTCTGTTAGTAACAATCAGATTAGATTAAGAATATAGCTTGATTATTAAGGATATATACTTACCTTATTCTGAAACGGGACGCGGGTCAAATGATGAGGTGTTAGCAGATGATCAGGACTGAACATAGGAGGGATTGGTTTGTTAGGGGCTGAAGTTAGAACTGAGGTGGAATAGGTTGATTTGGACGGAAATGCAGAGCTGGTCTGTTTTGCTTCAGCATAGGATGCAAATGAGGGTGTCCTGACTGAAATTGAGATGTCAGAGAATGGGATGAATGCATAAGCGTGTATGGTTGAAGAGGGGGCAAACACGTAACAACACAGGAAACTGAAGCAGGCGAGCAGGAGCATGGACTGAGGAGATGAAGGCGGATAGATAGCAGGAGCGAAGCATAAGAATGCAACAAGGTGAAACGGTTGGAAGTGAGTGTAAGCGATGTGTAGCTGCGGGAGGTTTTAGCTTTTAAAACCTTTCGATCGGAAGGAAATTTGATCCGAATGAATTTGATCGGGTCAAAGTAATCTGAATGGCATGTTTCTATTTACCCTTCAGGCTTTTATTGCAATTTGCAATTTCTTGCGTCCGAGGTATGATGGGTTTACCGTCCCACAAGATTACCCGGTGCAGGGCGACATGTCAACTTGCCCCAAGCCGGGGGCGCCATGGGTACTTGGGCCGAAGCCACGGAGAAGGGAACCGTGTCACTGGAAGAACCGCCCTAATGAGGAAGCTTGAACAGCAGAAGCGGGAAGCTATGGACGGGACAGGGGTTGCACTGGGCGGAGGAGACGAAAAGAGAAGCCTGAAAAGATAGCGTTGTGAGCGGAGTGGCTGAAGGGGAATCCCCCAGAGGCCACAAAGTACGCTGAGAGTCATGCCACTGTCCAGCTGGATATGTCGGAGCAGCAACAGAGGAGCGGCGAGCCCGAGGGGATGCCGGGGCGTGAGGCGCTGAAGCCCGGCTCGAGCTGTGAAGGGAGGGAGGAGGAGCGGCCTGGGGCGGGTGAGCCGAAGCGGCGGCCAAAAGTTGATGAGGGGATGGTTCGGGTCGGAGAATTGAAGCTCCGAGGCGAGGCAGGTGAAGCGAGATAATGAGGGTGGTGGCCCGAGCAGCCACCAGAGGTAGAGGCAAGTGGCGTGGGAACTCCCGCTGGGAGTTCTGATGAGAAGAGGCCGAAGCCGGGGGAGATGGAATCGGAATCCGGCTGGTTCGAGGGGAGCGAACACGGCGAGAAGCATGGTGGACCAAGGGCTGAGGAGAAGCCCCGGCAGATGTGTGGCCGGGGAGGTAAAGCTCCTCGGACAGATCGACGCCCCGAGCGTGAGGACATCCATGCTGGGTTCGATGAAGCGAAGACATAGAGTGAGGTAAGCGAGCGAAACGCACGCAAAAGTCCGAAATGATCGCGAAAACGAACAAGCCAGAAGAGAAATGAGAGGTAGGCAGGGTTTATATGTGTATTGCAGCTTGATTAGAAGCGCAAGGGAGGCCGGTGATGCCAGGTGCGACAAGTTTAGAGTTGATTAGGACGAAAAAAGTGAGTTTGAAGCATGGCACTGCACCTGCACTTAAGTTAACTTTGTTAACTACATTATTCTTGAAGATTGCAGGGGGCGGCGTAGGGCTCTACGGCATGCATACAACACAACCCCATAGTAGAAGTAGAAATCTCTATTGTTTACAAGATGGCAACACCCATGAGCTTAAAGGGACTCTAAGGAAGTTTAACAGCAAATAAATGTATAGAGCTGCAAAATTTCCTCCTCATACATAATCCAGCAATGTCCTGGTCAGTAAAAAGAGCCCTGGGCTTTTCACCGTGGTTGCTTCTATATGCCTGTAAAATAACTTTATTAATTATTTTTTGTTACTGTTCGGGTCGAAAATGTAGCGCTCCCTCTCCGCCTCCTAATGTGTGACGTCATGCGCATTCACGTTCTATCGCTTCCTGCAGCTAAAACTGTAGCAGGGATAGCGTTGGAAGCATGGATTCTGCCCTATGATTCTGCCGAGCACAAGAAGAGAGCTGCTTCAAGCACCACCAACACTCCAGACCAAGGTAACCAAGAGTTTATTCCAGCGCTACAGAGAGGGAGAAATACGAGTCGGATCGATGTAGGCAAAGAGCCAGAGTAAACATCGGTGCGGACGGCATTTGAGAGGAGAACGCTGAATCTCTCGGTATGAGAAAAGACCTGCACCTGGCGTCATGTTTGCTTGAAAGGTAAGAAATCTTTACTAAATATGTGGGGGAAAAAAGAGTAGACGCGTTCAAAGCGGGGGTTTGTGTACTTCGTCCACAGTAGGAACATGTTTTAGGCTGCCTGTCTGTCATGCTCACAGCTGAGCATTGTTTAGCTAATTTGTTGGGATTATGAGAAAAAAAAGGTCTAACTTTACCGGAGTATCTAAACTTTGTAGAACTATGTTGCTAATCTGAAAACGTGTATATATTATTGACTGTCATTTGTAAACGTGTGCACATTACGATTGGAGCGGTAAAAGTGTCTCTGTTTTAGTTTTGGGAAGGTCAGTTCATCAAGGCTCCACAGCCATCTACAGCAGCATTTGGAGGGGCCTATACCACAGTTCAGTCACTGCAGGGGAGTCTGATAGATAATTATAAAGTAGACAAATGCAACTCTTGTTCTTGTTTATTGTTCTCATCACATGAAAATAAATAGGTTCCTGTTTGATGAACAGTTACCCTGTTTTTGTAATTTATGTAGGCTATAGGCTTTTTTTTCAGTGTAGCATCAACTCAATAGATCAACAGGATGAAGCTTTAGATGATCGAATAGTTTTGAAAACAAGTGTATAAGTAAATTATTCTCTCTGAAATTCTATGTGTATATGTCAGTATGTATTGTCATATTTTGCTCCTATATTACAGTGGCGGCTGGTGTAATTTTCTCCAGGGGGGGCTATGATGATGGCTAGATATTAGGGTTGTCAAACGATATTTTTTTTTAACTTAATTAATTGCTGTGAATTAATTCAGACGAATTAGCATTCATAAATATGACCAAAAAAACTACACTTTTTACAGTAAAATGAGAAATCCAATTGCCATAGCTCTTTTTTTATAAAGAGATTAGTAGATTTTTTAACTCCACAATCATATTCACACATTGACTACATGTTCGTACATTGACATATTAATCTTTAAGCCAGTTGCTAACACAAACTAACCAGCTAACATTTTCTCTATGTAAAGCAGTTTCTTATTAACGTTGAACAACCCTGATTATCCTCTTAATAGGACTATCCTACAACAACAGAATGATTTCAGTCAGAGGCTTCAACAGTTTCTCTAGAACAGACTGCTACTGTAGAGGAGGAAACACTGAGCTGTCTATGAAGGTTCTGGTTCAGACTGGGATCACTCTGTTCATACTGGGAGAACCTGCCAGAGCTCCACTTAAAGCCATTCAGAGTATGAGAAGATATGATAGAGAAAAGGCTGTTATATTTCTGCTGTTCTTTATTATTTCCACACAGCTGCTGATACAGGTTTGGCTGATATAAATGTTAAGAGGGAGATGATATGTGTGATCTCATTATAAAAAATAAGAAGTAATGCAAGATAGAAATAACCAAAATATATGAATAAACTTAATATTTGAATATCAGCAGCTGTGTTAAGTATTATATAAATCAAATGTAAGACAGACTTAGTAATAAAATGTCACAATTTACTGTTTTCCAAAACATAAACGCTCAGCAGACAAACTATCCAAGTCATCAGTATAAACAGGAGTACATGCTCTCATTGTGAAGTAGCGTTGTCTAGACTACAACGCTACTTCCGCTAATCAGTTAGCATTAATTTAAGTCAGAAAACATCACTTTTACTGAATAATGCGCATTTGTAAAGCAGCGATACCTTACTATGAAATGTGCTCAAGCTATACAGCGACCCAAAATGCATAATTCAATAAGCCTATAAATACGGTGCTTCCTACTCGCGTTATAAGATGATTCCTTGTCTTTCACCTGCTGTCTGATGTTAATTTGTGGCTGGTCCGGTCCCGTTTCTTTTATTTTAAGCTTTTCAGCCAGTGGTCTTCTTTCAAATGGATTTTGAAGAAGAGATTGCACGGTCTCTGTCTCGTATGCCGCTGCCATCAACTTGTCAAGAAAGACTGGCTCCAACCGCCGGGTCTCGCGGACACTTGACCACACCAAAAAGTCAATGTTAAATCTCCGATGGGCGCTTGGCATCAGCGCCCATCAGAGATTTAACATTGCGCATCTCTGATTGGTTGAATTAATGATATGTAGTGGCGTTTTTATACCCTATTAGAGCGCCATTGGATAGACAGAAAGGGCGCTGTTCCTTGCCGCCCCAAGTATAAAACTACACATTTATTATGTTGCAGCACACGAAGCTGGCAGACAAAAAGAAACCCCACCCTTCCTCCCTCCCCTCCTTCTAGTGTGTAAAACACTACACCTGCACTGGAGAAAGTCATGTTTTGGTCAAACTTAAACTTTTTTTTTTTTTTTTTCTAAAATTGTTAGGAGGAGCGGCCAATAATAGACCAGCCGCCATTGCTATATTATATTGTGCTGTTTTTAGGACCAGAATTGAGTTTGATGGAAAAGGAGCATTAGACCTACATGATTTAAGATTATTTATCTCCAATCTCATATGTTTTATAATTAGGATTTATTTTTTCTTGTAAATGTTCTAAAATAATTTACTGGATACTTCTGCCACAAAAAAAAAAAAAGAGAACGAACACCAAGACCGCTTGTAATTTTTGCTCTGGCTGAAATTAGAACAATGTCGCCCCAATACTAGCATCTGTATCGTTGCACGATCCCTTCCACAAAATTATATATGACTATGGTGGATTTTATTTGCTCTACAGACATTGCAGTTTTTATTTTGTTTGTCTCTTTGCAGGACCACTTCTAAGCTTGAGTCTTCCCAGAAAAAAACATCTTGATGTACGCGTGGAAACGCTTTGCATTCTCATATGGCGTCTATAAAGCCAGGACATTCCTTTCTGCATTGGACTACAAACACCATAACCACCTTCCAGTGCATGTGAACAGCTCTCAGCTCTGCCAGGGGACTCCCAAAAAAAAGCATTCAGCCATATGACCCCAGGGCCCTGGGTCCTGTCTCCAGGATCATCCCTCCTCCTACAGCTGAATTGGTGCTGACATCGCAATGCAGAGGAGAGATAATGATAACCAAATGTCTTGTCCATTTTGGTGGAAGAAAATGACATAATTCTAATTTCTTGATTTCATCCTTTTCCAGGACTTGATAAGTGATCCCCTAGCAGAAGCTGATAATATTCTAAACTGAACACAGCAAATTTATGTATGTAATTATGACAAATACAAATATGCAAGAATATTTTGCCACAATAACAATAAAAGTAAATAGTATTTCTGAGTTGGTCATGAGTTTCATGTTGGTTTCTGTGGAACGGGACTTCGTTAAAACCAACGTAAACCACAAATGGGTCGGGGGTTTTGTCCCTGATCCTCCATACACAGCATGAAGAAAATCCCAAGCTGACTGTCTGCGCCAAGACGTCCATGTTGCTAAATACTCCGTAGACAGAGTAACGGTACTCCCGGTTACCAGATCCAGATTCTTGGCTGTCACGCAGAGCAACCGGGTCACTCCACGTCGGCCGAGCCAAACGCAAGATTCCTTCATCTAAGAACAACAAGTTAAAAGGAGCACGTCTGCTCAGACACCCTTCTGGATCCTGTCTACAGTACTTATTTTCCAGGTCTGAGGGCATCAGTCGGCAAATGCAGCAGGTGCACCGAGCTCGCTGACCCTGGGGTCCCTCTACCTGCTCCTCTCCCTGCTCTCCTCAGAAACTTGTGAATAATCAGTTGGACGGGATTCCTCAAAAGAAACATAAGAAGGTTTACAGGTTAATTTGATGAAATGCATGTTTTATATAAACTTAACTGAAACAAGGCATGAAGTGTTTTGGTCAGGGTTTTGCATTAACAATGAAAAAAACAATGTTAAATACAAACAAATGTGGGTAGAGTACACACAAGTTGTACTCAAGTAATAATAGCAGTACCTTTACTTGAGTAAAAGTAGCTGTCAAAAATGCTACTCAGTGAAAAAGGTTTTGGTAAAAAAGTTGCTTTTGTACTGTGTAACATCTGCTTTTAAAATATCAGACACCTTAGCACGAAATTCTTGGTAAATTCAGGTATTTCATATAGAGTAAAATAAAAACATAAAATGATTACAAAAAAAATAGTTTTGAGCAGAGGAAACCCTTCTCGAAGTAATTGTTGAAATATAAAACTAATACAGTAGGTATTACTATATCTTACAAGGTAAAATGTACTTCCAGTTACCATTTACAGTGTTTACTGTATATTCGCTTGACCTCAAATTGAAACAAAAAGCTCATCATTCAGATTACATAAAAAATTATATGTAGAAAAAGGAGCTTTCCTGTAACAGAGTGTAGCTCCGTGTCTGGAGCCGTGCGGACAACGCAGATGCATCAAGCATAAACCAAGCTTTACTCTCAGCGTCGGACGCGGAAGTCACGAGTTTAATTTCTTCAATCCCCCTGGTACTTTAAACTTTTTAAAAAGACAACATAGTATTTTTAGTTTTTGGTATATAAAATAATTTGTTTGTGTAGTGTTTTTAAGTTATTGTTAGGGTAAAAATAGTGGTTTAACCTAGAAAGAATCACACACAGGGGTCGGAGAGAAATTGAAGTTAAATGAGCTCTACAGTGGGAGATAGAATAAAGTTTTGCAGCAGGAGACCAGGAAGATACTCTGGTTGACTTTGTCTGTTCTCCTCTCAGCTTCTCAGACAGTCTCCCAGCTCTGTCTCCTGATTACACAGCTCTGTCTCCTGGTCTCAAAAGGCCCTCCCACTGCAGTCTCTCTTTATTTGGTCAAACTTCATTAGCATCTTAAAAGAACAGGGTGTATACATAGGAACATATGGTTGAAACCAAATGACATTTAAAAAGTACATTTTGAACTCTGTGATAAAGGAAAGACATCCTAAGAAAATACATTATTATTTTTCCCTAACAGTTATTAATGTCTTACTATTTATTCTGTAGTTATTTATTTTCTGTGCATTGCTGTTCCAATTATTAAAAAAATAGAACAATTATAGATCATTATTTATGTTTTTCCCGTTTTGTTTTAGTCTTTAAAAAAAAAGTACCGATAAGGATACCGATAAAGTACCAGATCGATAAGGAGTATCGTTAAGAGTAGTTGTATTGATTAATCCTTAACGATACCCATCCCTAGCGCCAAGTCTTGTGTGACTTTGTACGCATTTTGGCCATCTTTAAAGACTACTCCATGCCACTGACCATCCTCTGCTGCTTTCTGTGAAACTTTGTTGGTGATATTTCCTGTAGATCATTAGAGATCCTGCCTGCTCACATCCTTCCAGCTGTTGAGAAAGGGACTGATCTCTGAACGTGCATGCATAACGATCACACTCCTTTGACTGACCAACCATAAACCTTTCTCAGATCATTTAAAACAGTCAGAAACAAAGTTTATGCTTAAAATTAAATCAAAAGCCAAAAATAGAAAGAAAGAAATAATAGTAAAGTTGAAGTAAAATAATATAAGCCATAAACCTGGCAGTTGGCAATCAATGTTTGGTGCATACTTAATTTGTTGTTTCAATTTTTTTTACCAAGTACTAAAAACAAACCCAAACTATATTATTTTATTAATTGTGTTTTAACAAATCTCAGATTTTTTTTTCTGACTTACACATTTTGTGTGAAAGGTCTTGGATTTCCACTTGTAATTTGATATATTGTCAATTTTGCTGCCTAAATCCAATGATTTCTTCATTTTATATTTGTAACCATTATTATTTAACTCTATGCAAGTGTGTTATAATTCTTCTTGATAGGAAGGCGCCCACTCTGTCATTAGTTGACTGTCAAAGGTTCAGTTTTGATAGTATTTAGCCTGTTTGTTCAGGCTTCTAGGCAATCATACATTAATATGGCATTTTTAGTATAATGCAGAGTTTCCAATTAAATGATTAAATACCGAACATTATGCAAGTTACTGTATTTCCCTTTTATTAATTCATGCATTAAGAATATTAAGTTATTGTAGCCATTTCCCAATTTTCAATGCTAATACTGGTTAGGTAAATCTATTGGTACACAAACTCGAACAAGAATATTTCTCACCAGCTGTCACTACTTGCAGCCCATTTGAAACAACATGAAAGGTCTGCTGAACATGTCAACTTGAATTTGCTTATTGCTGAAAGTGTGTTATACAAATACATTTGCCCTGCCTTGTCACAAACATGGCTGCCTGGCACATACTTTTACAGAAATTAATTTTATATGTAGAAAATATATTTTTCAAACTGTTAAATGTGTTTTTCATTCAAATGCAGTTCCAAACATCTAAATTTTGGACATTAATGACGTTTAATGACTGGACAAGTGAAGAAGTTACATAAAGGAAATTTTTCTAACTTAGAATTGAAAAAGGTTCTAAACAACATTTGCAGAGGGCCCCATGTCTTTGTTCGCCTGGGGCCCCCAAACGGCTAAATCCGCCACTGGACACAAAATGGTGACAAGCAGCTTCCTCACAGTCACTTTGCCAAAAATATTAAAACTGCTGTGGTTATAGATTCATGTTTATTATAAAATCACATTTTTAATATGGCAAAGTTATGTTTCTTTGTCTAGGTGACCTCGGGCGGAGTTATAAATAAGAGAAAACTGTCAAGGTTACATTTACAGTATGTCAACTTTCTGTTATGTTTATTATAATATATATTATATATTATAATCTCATCAAAAGAGTTTATCAGTTTCATGTCTTGTCAATCATTTCCATTAAACAACAGAGTTGAACACACCTCAAAGAAAAATTCGGCTGTTGTATACTGATTTCACAGAATGGGGTAGCCATGCTTCGCCATTCTGTGACATCAAACAAACAACAGCAGACCAATCAGTGGCTGCCAGTGCTGAGTAGGAGTGAGAGTGGCATAATTTTAGCTCAGTCAGTTTATAGGTGGGCGTGTTCGGTCACCTTGGCATTCTTCGGACCAAGGCAAAAGTAGACCAAAAAACGGGTTGGCTTGGCCCCAACAAAAGGTAATTGAAAGACACCAAATTGGGGCTGAACCTTCCGGTTCAAGACCAAACCAACCCTAGTGGAAAAGTAGCAATAAGCAGTTTACAAACATACCTACAAAGGCTGTCCTTTGAGCTTGAAAGAAGTAGCGACATAACTTACGGAAAGCCGATTCTGAAATAATTTGAATAAAACTTCCCGTAACCCTCGACACAAATAAAATTGACAAAACTTCCATGACTGGGAATTTTCGATGGCAGGTTTGCTTTGATGTAACATTTAACTGTGGCTAAGCAATGTCAGGGTAGGATAGATTGTGTGGTAGCACAGAGTCAGAACTATAGTGAAGCTTAATAGTAATTCCCACAACCCTGGTCTTATGACTGGAAAGCATAGGGTGATGTCATGATAAAGTGTGAAATGTGCGCTGAGCCCAAACCTGCAATAGAATCTAAAATGCAAGTAAACAAGGGGATTAAATTTAGCATTTTGAAACACCACAGTTGAAATTGTAAACTGGAGTGATGCGGAGGTCTTGCAGTTATCTGGAAGTTTGTTCCAGATAAGAGGAACATAGAAACTGAACGCAGCTTCTCCCTGTTTGATTCGGTTTTTAGGAATTATTAGTAGACAAGATTTGGAGGATCCGACTGGTCTGGTTGATATGGTTACAACAGGTCTTCAGCATATTTTGGTGATAAGCCAGTCAATGATTTATAAACTAGTACCAGCATAATGACGTTTATTACCTGAGCTTCAGGGAGCCGGTGTAAGGACTTCCGAACTGTGCTGTTAAGATGGTATTATGTGCTACGTTTCTAACATGTGTCAAGCTCAGCAGTTTAGATCGCACCAGACAGGCAATCAAGCATGAAAGCAATATAAAATATCCAGAAGTTTTTAAATAAAAGACCTGCAGATTTCCAATCATTTAAACTTTGAGTCTAATTTGATGTTTTTTATCATGAACAAAATGAAGTTAAAGGTTGAATATGGAACATTTTTCTTAAAGACAATCTCTTTAAAAATGTAATACTTCAACGGGCGGTTTAGAGGTTTGCAGAATGAAAGTGCACCCTTCCCTTTAAATGTTATAATCAACCTAATATCATTAAAAAAAATAAAATAAAATAATTCCAGCCACCGCACTGTTTATATTTACGTCTTCCAGCCAACAGCGGCGCAGCATTGTAGGTTGCCAAATACTATTGTAAACAACTGCTCGGAGGAACGAGGCATGTACTGTAGAAAATGACGTGCACTGTTAGTTTAGCTGCAAGGAGGGACCTTACAAGATCTAAAACCATAGTTAGTTTAGGTGAAGCCTACAGTAGATGGACAAATGAAAAAAACATTCCCGGGATCAGAAAGTATGCGGAAATGGCAATGCTTTTAATGGAAAAAGGTAAGAAAGCTTTCCAACGGCTAAAATTAGCTGTTGGTAAAACAGTTCTGTAATACTTGTGTATATGACGTTCGTCGAATCAACTTCCACACCGAGTAAGCGAAAGAAGAGGAAGCAGTTTCCTCCTTCACTCCCCATTATAGCAGGCTTGCTTTCATTGTTGTGGTGAGGGCTATTATAAAGACTTTTGTAGCTAGGTTTCTGTATTGACATAGGTCTCCGACCATACACCTTAGTCAAACTAGAATTTACAAAAACATCTGATAAAGTATTAATTATGACTTTTATAGAGGACATCACGCAAAGGAGTGGAGGATACCACTCAGCTACCGAAATAAGATGAAGAGGACAGGTACAAAAACTTGCTGTTGACTTGGATCCATCCATCCATCTTCTTAACCGCTTATCCAATTCAGGGTCACGGGGCAGCTGGAGCCTATCCCAGCAATTATCAGGCGTTAGGCAGGGTACACCCTGAACAGGACGCCAGTCTGTTGCAGGGCCAACACAGAGAGACAGACAACCATTCACACTCACATTCATTCCTAGGGACAATTTAGAGTGATCAATTCACCTATCATGCATGTTTTTGGACTGTGGGAGGAAGCCGGAGTACCCGGAGAGAACCCATGCATACACGGGGAGAACATGCAAACTCCATGCAGAAAGACCCTGGGCCGGGATACGAACCCACGACCTTCTTGCTGCAAGGCAACAGCGCTAACCACTGCGCCACCGTGCAGCCCCGACTTGGATCCATATTTTGTTATAATTACTTTTCGTTTAGTATTTTAAACTTATCAGTACACAATAGCCCTTACCTTGTAAGATTCATCGCTGGACATTATGCTGGTTGGTCATGACTACGAAACTGGCATCCAGATGTTATTGCAACTACAACCTCAACACACTAGATGTTGCTTTGTGCCCATGTTTCATATTCAACCTTTAATCCTTGAAGTGGAGGATCATCCAGTTTTTACCAGTGATCAATTTTAAAAAGGAGAACATGAAAAAGGAGAAGGCGTGGACAGAAATCTCTGGAGTTCTGGTAGTGGATGGAGAGTTTATGCTACTTAGGAATGTAGAATTACATTTTTTGCCAACATACTGAAGGATTTTTATTTATATTCTATTTAAACCTTAACTCTATAAATTCCATGCGTGTTCATTTTTATCAGAGAGGAGACGAGTGTAATTTAATTTTCTTTAGATTTTAATACAATAAATCAAATACGGATTCACAGAGTTCCTTAAAAAAGATTAAATACTAGTTTACAGAATTTCTTAAAACAGATTAGATATTTAGCTTACAGAGTGGTATAAATTACCCTCTCTTGGTCACCCTACCAAAGAATGACAAAGTATAACAGAAACATTAAGTTTTATATTTTAACACAAAGTTAGAGAAACTCCCCCCTAACTTTACATATGGGACACAAAACATGATTGGTTCATTCAAACTTTTGCCAAGACCAGCCTTCTTACAACCATGCAGAGGATAATCACAAGACCAGTCATGAGGGAATAATGGATGTCTCACTTCACTAGTCAGAATATAGATAACGATAAGGGACACTTTGTATAATGCTGAGAAAGACATTCACATGATCTGTCATAAGTGTAACACCAGATAACAAGATTTGTCATAAGTCAACATGAGATGTTTAGATACAATTGGTTCTTGTTTGTACCTTAGAATTAGTATAACATTTTATCAAGACATGAGTAACACAGTCAGAATTCAAAAAGGCATCAGCACTAATTCAAATAACTATGTAATAAAAGAATGCCTACAATAAAGATTCCCACTACATCATTAACACCAATTCACATAAGAATAAACTTTATCTAAGACCTAAGAGAAGGCAATAAATTTTACCATTACACAGCTCTAACTCGATTTTCTGCTGACCGTTATTGCTTACATCCTTCCATTGTCAATTGTATGATGATGTTATCTGCCTGTGCTTTCCTGCTCAATGTCCTTTTTTTCTGTGACCCAAACAAGAGCTGACCTCAGCAAAATATCTCTAAAACAATCTTAAAAGTATAATTAAAAAGTATGATAACTAAAACACTTTAATCAAACATTAATAAACGTTTAATATACTGCAACACTACCAATTAACTTAAGCTATTGCAATTCTGTGATTTCGTAATTTCTGTTTCGCCGGTGGGAAGGGCTGCTGCGCTCGAGAGTAACGTGTCTATTACGTAACGTGCAGTTACCTGATGTATGAGTTACCTGCATATACCCTGATAATACTTCCAATGTGTTCAAATCATTTTTTTTCAGGAGTTTTTTTAGATTTGTTCGTACAGTAAGGTTTATTTCTTTTTATTTGCTTGAATCTTTTATTCAGATGGACATATTGTTAACAAGATTCCTCCTTACAAGTTTCACAGAAAGTATTGGGTTTCGTTTTTTTACTCCAAGCCTTTAAAGCTTGATAATGCGGCAGTTTAGCCCTCCTCCCATATACTTACTCATATTTGATGCAGCAGTGAGACAGTAGGAGTAAGATGGCTGAATGGAAATGACTTCAATGAGCCCTGCTGCTACCTCGGGTCCTTTGGGTCGCACTAGCATGCCCGGCAGCAACAGAGTTAATAGGATAGCAACGGGACTGCTGAGCAAGCACACTGCTGATATGTACTCCTTCACACACACACACACCTACAGTAGCAGGAGTTCCCCAGATCCATCCAGGCATTCAGAGAGACACACCTATAACAAATAAATAAAACATACAGCTATAAAGATTAGAAGTCAGACACAGACAGGAAGACATCAACATCCTCCTCCAGGAGCTTTCATAGTAGGTCTCGGCTTTGCCCTCGAGAAAAAAAAAAAGACGAAAATAAAATAAAATACCCCACAAACTATGCTGCAGTAACTTTAGTACACACCAAACACATTGCACTGATTTCCACAGTCATTTCCACCAACTGATACTTGCCTCGGAGCATCCAGAATCAACACCTGCCGAATTAGGAAACTTGGAGACTCACAGCTTGAAAAGGTATGACTCAATTTTGGGATCTGAACAGTGGAAACTGTTGTAACATAGATTATGACTAGAAAGTTTGGTTTCAGTTATCTTTGGGTTTTTCTTGCTTCCAACAAAAAATAAAAAAGCGTAAAATAAATAAGAACAATCTGATTTTGAATTCTCAAAAAACAATTATTGAATTGGCTTCTTCGCTGCCCTTCTTGACACCAGGCCATCTTCCAAAAGTCTTCGCCTCACTGTGCGTGCATATGCGCTCACACCTGCCTGCTTCCATTTCTCAGCAAGCTCTGCAATGGTGGCACTCCGATCCTGCAGCTGAATCCTCTTTAGGAGATAATCTTGGCGCTTGCTGGACTTTCTTGGACGCCTGAAGCCTTCTTAACAGGAATTGAAAATCTTTACTTGAAGTTCTTGATAATCCTATAAATTCTTGATTTAGGTGCAATCTTATCCTTGCATGTGAAGCCATTTTTATGCAATGCAATGATGGCTGCACGTGTTTCTTTGCAGGTCACCATGGTAAACAATGGAAGAACAATGATTTCAAGCATCAACCTCCTTTTAACATGTCAAGTCTGCCATTCTAACCCAATCATTCTGACATAATGATCTCCAGCCTTGTGCTCGTCAACATTCTCACCTGAGTTAACAAGACGATTACTGAAATGAGCTCACTAGGTCCTTTAATTTTCATGGCAAAGAAGGACTATGCAATTCATCTGATCACTGTTTGTAACATTCTGGAGTATATGCAAATTGCCATTATAAAAACTTAAGCAGCAACTTTTCGAATTTTCAATATTTATGCAATTCTCAAAACTTTTGGCCACGACTGTAGTTTCACCGCGACTGGTGCTAGTTGAAAAGACATTATGCTGAATGTTTGTCAAGTTATTTTGTCTGTTCAGCTTCTGCCCAAACTCTAAAAAATGGCTTGGTTAACCACAAACAAGCACATGAACCACTATTTTTCCTCTTCAAAGTGTATTTTGAGGTATATCAGGTTGAAGACCTTCAAACCGAATCAGGATTGTATAATTATCAATCTCAAACAAAATGAATTGGGTTGGGAGGGGGGTGTAGTCGCATGATTTTATTTTGGTTTTTGTATGGGGGTTTGGGGGGTTTTGGGGTCATTTTAAATTTGTAAAGCACTTTGAGAAACTGTGTTTGAAAAGCGCTTTATAAATAAAGTTTGATTTGATTTGATTTGACCTCTCCCCTGAGCGGGGAACAGGTGCTATGCCCCAGTGACCTGAGTTGGGTGTGTCTCGGATTGGTTTGGTCAGTGGGTCAGGGTCGGAGAATGTTTTATTTTTTTTTCAGTCTGTTCGTAGACTTCGTCATGTATTTTACCCCCGCTTTTTATGGTTATATGTTATGAAGTTGCCAATACTTTTCAATGATTGGGCATCATTTTATTCATTTTCAAGAATATTTTGAGGAATATTTCCAGAGATTAATAGTAAAAACTACAGACTGTCACTTTAAACTTGTTGTGTTGAAGTTCCAGTTGTAAAAAAACAAAAACTCAATGTTTATGCCTAATTATGATCTACCTAATTTTCTTTTTTGCATTTGATCACCATGCTTTTTTTGAGTAACTTTCTGGAGCTTTTAATATGTTGCTGAATTAGAAAGCTTTGATTGAAAAAAACAATGTGTTGCTAATAGATCTTTACGCTTTAGTGGAACCAAGACACTGTTTCCATATCTTATATTTATGTAAAAGATGGCATGCTGATTCCTGAAGGAAGCTCTTTATTATTGAGCTGTGGCATGTTTACAGGTGGGCGTTTCAGGTATCTAAAGCAGTTTCTTAAACATCTTGTAACAGTTGCTTTTCACCAAGGAATTGTGGATTTGATTAACTTTGTGCAGTGGAATGTGATGTGGAATGCCATGATACCATGGGTTATGTAAAATTGATGCTTTGTGCATTATATTTCTCTAGAGCTGAATAAACTCTATTCCTATTACCCTTAAAGAGATTCTTTCTAATGATTTTTTTGCAGACTTGCTGATACTTTCTAACTCATGTTGTTTGCTCTGCAGATACAGTTTTCTCATACATACTTAACAAAATATCCATCCAATGTGTTTTATTGAAGTAGATAAGAGCTCTAATTGATTAAGCGCTATCAAAAATAGTTTTGTACTGTCATTCTTATTTTTCTTCCATTTTACAGACATCTTTCTGATGAGATTATGCTTCAAAGCAGAGTAAACCCTAGTTTATGCTTCTCCGTTTTGATGGAGACGGATTGACGCAGCGCCATTATCCGTCAACGCAAGGGTTCTCTGTCACCTATCCAAGGACGCACGGAGTAGAGGCCCAATTTTTAACTATCAGTCTCTATCAACGGAGAGCGTATGTCTGCTCTGTTTGTTTCCATGACTATTCTATGAGCTGCACTTCTAGTAAATTGCTCTACAGCTTAATAAAAACGTACTTTCTGTCATCTATTGCTCCTTGAGGGAGAAGTACCTTCACAAGCATAGAAAAAATATGAGACCACGCTGTGATAATATTCAGAGACGCCATGACCAGTTAGCACCCCCTACTGTCCTGGTCGAGCAACACTGAAAAAACAATGGAGAGTTGAGAGGAAAAAACGGACAACTATAAACAAATAACGTCTTTGTCAGTACGTCTGCATCTGAATGCAAGTTTGCGGTCGGAGAAGCATAAACTGAGCTTCAGTCAAATTTTAAATACTTTCTGTGTATCCTTAGATTAAACTGTGCAGTTCTTTGCATTTGTAGAGAGAGAGAGTAGAGATTGATTGGCTATCTCTAACCTGTACATATCAGCGTCGGCAATAGAAAAAAACAAAGTGCTGCTGATTTCTCTTTTTCTGGAGGACGATTTTCATGGCCAATATCTATACTTTTTCCACCTTACTTGCATGCTAAAATGTCCCACTGATAACATTGGATGTAAAACCTTTCTAAACCTAATCAGTTTTTGAACTCTACATTTTACCAACTCTTGAATCTTAACTTTGTACAATGCAGAGTGTTACCAAACATTTAACTAAAGTGAATCATACAAATCAGTAACTTGAATAACTATTAAACATACTAAACAAGTAAATGAAAATAAATGTTGGATTTGACTTTTGTTGAGCCATCAGACTGCAATTAGAAGAATTCAGCTCTACTTTGAGCCTAAAGCCTCCTTTTTTAGAGATTTTTAGGAACTATTGAAGGCTCCATGAACCACCTGACCACGTTTTGGCGAGTTCAAAGTGTGTCATAACTCTCTCTACTCAATAGGCTATATGAACGCATGGTCAGACTACCTCCACGTCACTTAATGACGCATAGGGTACCCCGTTCGCGTCATTTGTTTGACGTGCTGCGTGCTCCCGTTAAATTTTATAGAGATCCCTACACGTCGGCAACTGACGACATGGGGAGGACAAGGAATCAATTTATTTGAGTGCTTCTTTAAAATAATATATTTTTGTCCTTCTGTGACCTTAAGGTTAGAACATAAAACTTGTGGGTTGGTTAAGATTGGTTAGATAACTCAACTCAACATAATGACTCGAGTGGGGTACCCCACGCGTAATTAGGTAACAAGTGAATGATTTGTAGTACGCTACTGTATAACGGTAAAATGTTTATTTTTCATGTTATGATTGAGCTTTTATTTTCCCTGTTCCCTCTAAGCTGATGTGCCCATGCGTAATTACGCACAGCTGACACTGTTTTCACTCACTTTTTGATTCATTTGCCCCCCGTGGTTGGGCAAATGGATCACGGTGGTGGGACGGATGAATCCTCAACAAATAAAGACAAAATGACAAGCCCGCAACAAAAACGCGTCAAGATGTTTGAATCAGGTGATTCAATCGTCCCGACAGCGACACTTTGAGTTCATGGTTAAACTTAGTCTACTACACTGAACAACTATGGCATAACTAATCTATCATGTAGTGGTGAAAATGACAGGAAATCAAAATCATCTAAAAAATAAACTGGATTTTTTTTTTTCACTTAGTGCTTTTTGAAATCAGCTTGCGGCCATAACTTCGGCCGTGACGTACAAAGGTGATTTTGCCCGGGTGTGACAGGTCTGGCATGTTGTAGGTGTAGCTACGTGCTGATGCAATTAGAAGTGGCAATGCTGTATGGTTTATGAGGAAATGGGAATGATACAAACCCCCCATCCCCCCCCCCCCGAGTCATACGACCCGGACTTCCCCTACTGTAGTACCCGCTACAGTAGCTTTATAGCATAAGAGTACTACCATTTCAAATGGCCACTTACCAATAATAATAATAATAATAATAGGCTAATAGTAATAATGATAAATCAGTTTTACAGTAGGAAGCTATAGTAGGTCTAGCTTTCCCCAGTCTCCCCCATTTGGTGATTAAAGCGTGGCCTAAATGAAACTTTGTGAAGCTAGAGCTTTCCTTTTTTTTTCTTTTTTATTTAAACCAGCAAATGAAATTTCACACAGCACAGCAAACCCAAAAACAATTAAATATGTGTTTTCACATTTTGAAGATTTAAATAAAGAAATGTTTTAATGGCAAAAGCCAGACGCTGTGTCTCAGGATCAGTCTTGAGGGGACTTCTTAGTCTCTCATTTATCTTGTTCCTGACTTTTTGCTGATGATGACATTTTTATATGAAAAACGGAGAGAGAAAACTTGAACCCATGAAAACATGTCGCGAGGACAGAAAAAGATGACAAAACTGCTGTCTCTTCCTCCAAACTACACACTGTTGTTTCATTCCTTCTTTTTGTCCTCTTCCCCAATGTGCTCCTGCATCAGGGGATCCAGATTTTGTCGGTATAACGACTTTGGCAGAACATTAAAATCACTGCTCCTCCCCGTGGACAAAACAGACATTGCAGCTGGATTTCAGTCAGGCTCCTTGGGGGTGGGGCCTCACTCAGACGTCATAGCGTGGGGATTACATTACCATCACGGACCTGTGAAGGACCAGCCAAGGGCCGGTCAAGGACCCATCTTGGAAACAGGAGAACTTTTAAACTGCTACTGCTGTATAGGTCATATAATTTAGTTGTAGTTGCAATTAGAGCTGACGTAGCAAATGCTGTACTGTTACCCACTCAATACTCCATTGAGACAGTGTCTTGCCCACAGCCAAAATCAAACAGACTAAAAGTTAACCTAACAAAAGCAAATTCTGAAAATCTTGTTAATATAAATACGACTTTGACTAAACAAAACCATAAGGCAATTAGATGTGGTTTACTGAACATAAGGCAAGCAAGGCAATTTTATTTATATAGCACACTTTCAACACAAAGCAATTCAAGGTGCTTTACGTGATTCAGTGATAATCATACCAAATACATGATTACAGAAGCATGGTTAGAGAAAAACAGAAACATATAGGTTTAACATATTGACACAATCACTTAATAAGAAAAGATGATGTAAGGAACACATTCATGCAATATAGATTAAAAACAGATAAAACACAATAGGTTAAAAAGGAAATAAAAAAATAAGAATAAAACTTAAACCATGAGAATCAAATTGTGATCAGAAAGCGCAATTTAGGGCTCAAAGGCAGCTCTGAATAGTGGAGTTTTAATCTTTGATATAAAAGAGCCTAACGATTCAGCATTATTGCATTCTTCTGGAAGTTTGTTCCAGATTTGTGGAGCATAGAAACTGAAGCTGCCTCTCCCTGTTTAGTTTTAATTTTAGGAATGTTAAGTAAGCTCGAGTTGGAGGACCTGAGTGGTCTGGGTTGGCATAGTGACAGCAGATCTCCAACATACTTTGGTGCTAAACCGTTCAATAATTTATAAACTAGTAGGAGTATTTTAAAGTCTATTCGCTGAGCTACAGGGAGCCAGTGTAAGGACTTAAGAACTGAGGTGATGTGTTCTACTTTCCTAGTTCTAGTGAGGACACGGGCAGCAGCATTCTGGATCAGCTACAGTTGTCTGATTGCTTTTTTAGCAGTAATCAATCCGACTAAAGATAAACGCATGGATCAGTTGTTCATTGTCCTTCTGTGACATCAGTCCTTTAATCCTAGAAATGTTCTTCAGGTGATAGAAGGGTAACTTTGTTATTGCCTTTATGTGACCCTGGAGGTTCAGGTCTGAGTCCATTAATACACCTAGATTACGGGCCTGATGAGTCGTTTTTAGTTGTATTAGCTGAAGCTGTGTGCTGACTCTGGATCTTTCCTCCTTAGCTCCAAAAATAATGACTTCTGTTTTGTTTCTGTTTAGCTGGGGAAAGTTAAGGGACATCCAGTCGTTGATTTGTTCATTGTGTTTCATTTAAGTTCTGGATAGAATCAAAGTCACCTGGTGACAATGTAATGTATAGCTGTGTGTCGTCTGCATAGGTATGGTAACTTATCTGATTGGCTGCTATAATCTTGGTCGGGGGGGGTTTAATTATAAATGACTGAACTTCTTCCAATTATTTACATTTCAACATTCGTAAGTACTGGACAAGGAGGAGAAGTTGCGACCATCTCTTTCATTCATCTTTCATTTACAATTTATTCTAGACCAATTACTAGCTACAGCTCTTTTGAACATCTAATCCTTAGTTTTCCTCACTCAAGCTGCAAAACATTAAAACCACTTTTGTTTGTGGTTTTGTATCATCCAACAGGCCCTTACTCTCAATTCTTGGACCATATCTCAGATATTTTTATCTGATTTTGAATTAAGCAGTGATAAGTTAATTATAGCAGGGGATTTCAATATTCATATTGACACAGTGATAGCTTAACCTTTAATGTTATCTTAGACTCAATTGGCTTTACTCAGAAGGTGAAGGGATCCAGGCAATCGGTATTGTACTTAAATATGGCATTGACTGTCAGGAAGTAAAGTCCTCCCCCCCTAACCCAGTCCTGTCTGACCATTTTTGATAACTTTTTAATTTACTCTACCTGATGTTCCCAAATCTGAAAGAAAATTTCATTACGGTAGAACTCTTATCAGACAATGCTGTTTTAAAAGTTTTAAAAAATCTATTCCATTCTTACTTCCATTGGTAGCTCAAAACACAGTGGATGGCAGCAATTCCATCACTAACCTCTCAGAAACTGATGATCAGGTTCATAGCATTACTTCCTAAATGCGTTTGGTGTTAGACAGTGTAGATCCCTTAAAAAAGAAGGTAGTCAGCCATAGGAGGTTGGCTCCCTGGTTTAATGCAGAGTTGCGTACTTTCAAGCAGATTACTAGGAAACTGGAGAGTACTCTACAGACATAGAGGATTCCTATTTACAGTTCCCTCTGGTTACTGGCCTTGTTTTAGATATGATTAATATATCCTTGATAAATGGATACGTACCACAGGAATGCAAGGTTGCTGTAATTAAACATTTATTTTAAGAAACCTTCCTTCGATCAAGATGACTTGGCTAATTACATACCTATATCTAACCGTTCTTTCTTATCCAAAACTCTGGAGAAAATAGGATGGCACCTCAATGCGAGCTGAGGTGTGGATTGCTGTTTCTGTCAGCGTAGTGTCTAGAGTGTGAAGGCAAGACAAGGTGACAGGCCAGTACATCAGGCAATGTGGAGAAGCCAGTAGGAGGGCAACAACCCAGCAGCACCGCTACCTCTGCCTTGTTGCAAGGAGGAACAGGAGCACTGCAAGAGCTTCGCAAAATGTCTGGTCAAACAGTGATAAACAGACTCCATGAGGGTGGAATGAGGGCCCGACGTCCACAGGTGGGGGTTGTGTTTACAGCACAACACAGCGCAGCACATTTATCATTTGCCAGAGATTACCAAGATTGGCAAATTTGCCACTGGCACCCTGTGCTCTTTACAGATGAAAGCAGCTTTACACAGCACATGTTACAGAGTCTAGAGATGCAATGGAGAACATTCTGCTGTCTGCAATAACCTCCAACATGACTGGTTTGGCAGTGGTTCAGTAATATTGTGGGGTGGCATTTGGAGGGCCGAACAGCCCAGTGGCCAGTGGTAGCTTGACTCTTATTACGAAGATGATGTCCTCAGACCGATTGTAAGAAGAAATGCTGGTGCCGTTGGCTCTGGGCTCTTCCCATAGACTGTAAAAAACAATGCACTAACCCTCGTTTACGTCACCTATAGGTTTCTGGAGAGCAAAAATGAAGGCAACTGGGCGGTTCCCAATGGCGCCATCTTGACTGCGTCACTCGCCTCATTACTCTCAGAAACTCCAAAAAAGGGGCAAAGAGGTCGAGCTGAGAGTGGCGCTTTGAGGCTGGGGGCGAAGGGTTGACGCCCCGAGCTGACATAGCTACAAGCTAGTGAGAAGCTAGTCTAGAGCTAACTGAAGCTAACGTAGGCTGCAGCCGGTTTCAGCCAGAAGACTGTGGGTGAGAGACTTTTGCCCAGTTTTTCAACTACGCTCACTTTAGACCCAGAAACATATCGACTGGGGAACACATACCGATATAACAAGTCCAAATGGGTCAGGTCACTACGGCCTAAAATGGTTGCATTTCCATCGGTGGAGGGTGAGGACATGGACGGGCGTAGCTTAACAATCCAGCAAAAAGCAGTCAGAAAGTCAGATCCTCTCAAAAGTTAAAAGACTTATGACTCACCTCACATCTCAGACATCCATTAGTTTATGACTTCAGCTGCGATCGATCGACGAGCGATCATCCAGTCTGTCTAGAGTCCAACTCTGTAGTCTTCCAGCCTGATCTGCCAACTCCCGCTCTTGATGCCGCGGCTTCTCAGTCCTGTCAACTATGCTGCTCTGCTGCTACCAGACCAGTCGCCTGCTCCAACTCGCGTGTAGAAAGAAATTAAAGCTCCGATCAGAACAGAATTCCTCTTGGCCACTTGTAAGAAATTCTCCCCCCTCTGCCGGTTAAGCATCAGCCCGTATAAAGCCTTCCCCAAAGCAGAGACTTCTTGGATGATCTGTTACGATAATCAATGCCACAGCAAGCCATCTTTGTCCAATAAGTCCATGATTAACATCCAAAACTGAAAAAACACTGCAGAGGCAACTGATAGTGGAGTTCAGAAACGTGAAATGGCTGAGGTTTTTACATTAGTCGCAGGATGTGAAGACCTTCCC
This sequence comes from Apricaphanius iberus, assembly GCA_028564705.1. Classification (NCBI taxonomy): domain Eukaryota; kingdom Metazoa; phylum Chordata; class Actinopteri; order Cyprinodontiformes; family Aphaniidae; genus Apricaphanius; species Apricaphanius iberus. Next base: position 997,368 of record JAPXFQ010001311.1, read on the forward strand.
CCGAGGAAGCAGAGAGGGTAGGCAGACTACAGTGCATCTATTAGCTACCGTTAGCCACCATTATCCACCGGTGTTAGCCTAGACGGAAATGTCAATCAGTTTGCCCTTGTTTCTTCCTAATGCAAGACAATGCTAGACGTTATGTAGCTGGAGTGTGTCAGCAGGTCCTGCAAGATGTGGGCATTGATGCTATGGAATGGCCCGCCATTTTAGTTTTTTTGGTAGAAAGAACATTTAATTATGTAAAGTATTTAATAAGAAAATTCATTCATTCGGATCTAGGATGTGCTTTTTTAGTGTTCCCTTCATTTTTTCGAGCAACGTACTGTATATTAAGTTGAAGGCTTTATTAGTGGATGGCCATAACCTTAATTTCAAGTTTTCTTTTAATCAAATATTTGTCAGGTCTTTTCAACTCCTTTTTCCCTGTTTGACAAATAAAAATAAATCATATTTTTTGTTCAAGTTAATTGCAGATTGATGAAGTCGTCTTAATTACGTTTTTTGTGTTTGTTCTTGAGATATCAAACAATTAAAGCAGTCCACACAATAGGTTAACACATTAACACATTAACACATTGCTTTTGAATCTCTGCTCAACATAAATGTCTTGTTTTGAAATGTGCTTATAAACAGTGGTGGCACATTTATTGACCTTGAATGATATGTGGCAAAGAAAAAAAAAAAATATTTAAAGAAATGGCCTGAGCTACACAGGCTATGGGATAGAAAATATTAAACATTTTTAACATTTTTGTGTGTTTTTAAAATAAAGACATAGTGTTTTTATAAATAAATTAGAGCTTTGTACTGCTGTCATACTGTTTATTTTATCACGTATGTTGGTGAACAAAATAATGCATTTTACAGGGGTCTAAATATGAAAGATTATGAGAATTTTTTAAAAGCAAGTCCTGTCACATCTATAAGGTGTTGAATTAAATAATTATCATAAGTAATTCAATGCATGTTCAAGCAGAGACAAAATGGAGCCAATTTCCAGTTTAACATTTATTTTGAACAGATTAACAAATTGCAGTTTACAGAGAAAGTTGCCCTAGTTTCTCTGTGGTCCAGACTTAAAGAAATCTGAACAATTAACTGATCTTTATTTCACAGCTTTATAGACAACCGGGCCTCTGGGCGTTTATAATCTCTCCAATCAGAACATTTTCATACAGTGTCTTAGCTCTTATTGGCTGTCAGGAAATTATACAGTCAGAAAATGAATCGTCTCTGTTCTGGGTCAAAGGTTCATTATAAAATTTATGGTTAAATGGCTATCTGCTTCTCTAAAAACTTTTCTCCCAGTTTCTTATCTAAACATCCTTGCTTTTACAGCTTGCAATAAAAACTCACCCCAGAGTTTTATGACTTAAAAGCTTAGCCCCATAAACCATACTGACAAACCCATCATGCAAGCTAATTAAAACAGACTTTTACTTTCTGAACGATAAAAGTTTTACAGAATTACCACAATTCCCTCTTTTCAATCCATTTTTAAAAATGGATTGATTAAAGATCAAAACCTGTAAAGCTTTTTGAGAATGCAAAAAATCAAATCCAAGAAATTTCATCAGTTTAAAAACATGAAGTATTCCAGACTAAAATTCAAAACACAAACTATTAAAGTACCTTTTTTAACCTTAACTCCCATTAAAAAATGTAAATCTGTTAATCATAGATTCACCCTCTTTTGGCATTAACCAAAAAATTTATTTTAACAATTCCCACAAACTAATTCAAAACCCACAATGTATAAGAATGTCTTACATGTGAAGAAATAATTAAATCTGACTTGTTACATGTTAATACTGTGGAAGAAGCTCAGAAAATCCATGAACATAGACATTATTACTTTATTATATTCTGAAAGAAATCAAACTTAAAGTGTTAAGAAACCTGTGAAATAGAAGGTATTAAGAACCCTTTTAGGCAGTGTTACGACTCTTCACTTGTGAATAAAATAGTTAATCAAATAGTTAAACAACCTGTAAAATGCAAAAAATTATTAATAAATGTTCAGTCTTTATTTGTATTCTGATCCTCTTTCTTCACTCTCATTTTATCCCCCTCAATGGCTCCTGGCAGCTGGAGAGCGATATACAGAGCTGATCAGTGTGGAGGGCTCCTATTTTTTTAGTGTTCCAGTTTTTACTCCCAAATTTGCAAATAACCACTCTCTGAAATGCCAATTACTTCATTAATTGAGCATTTCCCCCAATATACACCCATGCACAGACAGGCCCCGCTTCCTATAGCTTAGCCCACCGTTGTGGGCTGGTCAAAACCTGCTGTGCAGCTGATTGGTGAGTTGTGATCTTCCTCTGTAGATCCCTCTTTTGAGATGGCAATTTCAAATTGCCCATCTCATTCATTGGCACATAGATCACACTGGATGAGTAATATCACCACCCAAACAACCTTCTGGGTGAGCTAGGCCCCGCCGCCTGTGGCCCCAGCTTCCGATTCAGCTTGGTCAAACCCTTCACGACCCTCCTTAGGCAGAATCCTGCCGATCCTGACCAGGTTCGTCGTTGGCGTGGAGCTGCACTTTGTGTGTGTTCCCAGCTGTCATCTGGAACTTTGCTGAACCACTGGACTCCTCACGCCTTCGACCTGGAGCTGTACCTTGGACGCCTTCAGCAGCTGTAGTCAGCTGTGACCAGAGGAGACTGTGTGCTCCTCACGTGCTGCTGAATCCTGGAGATAATCCTGGGGAAGACATGGGGTTATCAAAATACGTAGAACCGCGGCCACCTTCGATCAGACAAACAGAAACTCTTGTGGTTAATTCAGCAACAGTGACATTGAATCAACAGTCTTTGATCATCACTTCTCACGCCAGCCAAGTGAATTCACACATTGTCCTTGAAAGTTCAGCTCAGCATGAGGAAACGTGCTCTTTTGAGGGTGGCCTCAAGTCCACCCCTGAAAATATACAGTCACCTGTGCCCCCCTGTGTGGGAGCAGAGCACAAGAGAGTCGTAATTCTGCGCTGGTCGTAAAGATGTTTCTCTCTGTGGCCGTTACGGCGGGCGCCTGGCACTATCCGTCATCAGCCCACGCACCCCCACCCATCTCATCTCACCAGGATCATAAATTCCATCTCAAGAATGTTTATCTGAGGGTTTTTTCTGTTGCAGGATGAGAAAAAGAGAAAAAATATATAATTAGAGTAAGAAGAAAAAAAAACAGACAGTCGATCCTCTCAGCTTATTCAAATCAAGTTACATTCAAACATTTTATTTTCATATTCATTAGTCTCCTTCCTCGAATGCTGAATTTAAATATCTTCCACACTCAGACTGCCTATGTGGGCTCTATTTTAATTTTACCTCAATCAGTTATACTAGTAAAAATTTCTTCAATATTAATTCTGGTAAAAATATACCAATCAACAGGTTTGCTCTCTCCACCAGGAATAATAATCAATCCTTATACGTCTAATTAAACTGTTGTTCTAATACTTCCCCTGCGTATTTTAATTAATGATTCCTCCATTTTTCATCCAATTTATATTCTATATTTCATCAATGCAATGCCTTCCTCAATTTTTTCAATTTGATAAATGTCTCTTTCATCTCATGTGTAAATTAAACATTTATAAAGATGGAGCATCGCAATATCTCATCAACACACTTAGTTCTTAGAAAAACAAAATTAAATCAAAAAAGAAACAAACAAAAAGGCTGGATTTTTCTGTTAGATATTGCTAAAACACCACTAAAACATTGCAATAACAAAAATAAAGGCAATAACCATCTGCAAAGGTTCTATCCCTTTTTTTTAAAAGTCGCTATGGAAAAGTGGCTCTCCTGGTTTCGCTTCACTGAGGTTGAGACGAATAGCTCATATTGAACTAAACCCCTTTGTAATCAGACTTAACACCACTTTTTCCCGACTCTGTCCCTTTAATCAATTAATACTTTCTGCTAATATAAGTATGCTACTTACATTGAGACAACTGTTGTTGATGTTGAAAAAGGTTAAAAACATCAAATGTTTAAAACAAAACCAGAGAACAGTACTCACTGATAACACAACATAGTTTACAAAAACAGTCTTCAGTTTGCTATACTTCAAAGTCTATCTATATTTCTAAAGAAAAATCCAAGATTTAAATCACTGACAAAACAACTTCCCTATAAATATTTGCCAAACCTAAAGTATATATATTTTTTTAACACAATCCAATATCCATTCAAAGTACTTTTGCTTATATGATTCCTCTTTAAACAAACCCAAATGTGCTCACTTGCCCAAATATTCTTGATTGTAAACAATGAAAACTTTTCATACTTCAAAAACATCTGTCCGATTCTGTGAAGGGAACTGAACATAGTCAAAGTGATTTTTTCAACTAAAACTCCTCTTCAATTTTCGTAGGATACTCAATAGTCTAATTCCCCTCAGCAGTCAAACAAAACAAAACAAAAAATTCAATAAAAGAGGTTCAAGAGATGAGATTTCTCTAAACAAAAACTAGTCGCAATAAAATAAAAAATAAAAACCAGCATTCTTCTTTTCAGTATCCCTCTTTTCCTCTCAGGCTTCTTTTTTATTTCATTTTCTCCAATGATAAACACCAAATTAAATTGAAGCTTCTAGAGACGTCAAATACATTTCCACTGAATCACGTTTTCTTTAATCCAGCTTCCCAAATTAACATTTTCCAAAGTTCTAATTAATAAACAGACCGCAGTTCAGAAATCTGGGTCATAATCCAAATCAATACAAATATATAAATTTTGAGAGAGAAAGAGGAAATAACAAAAAATAAAAATAAGAAAAAATAAAGAAAATAAAATCAAAAATCTAAATAAATTGTCAGTTACAGAGTCCCCACTAATCAAATGATATATTATGTCATTATTCTAGGATCAGATCTGTTCCAAAATGTTTTAGGACCTGTAAATTTACTCTCAGCATCAAAAAAACTAGCTAAAGAACATCTGAAAGATTAATCTTAAATTTCAAACCCAAAACCGATTCTTATTTGTCAAAACAAAATGTGCATTCAAATATATGGTAAAAATTATTTCAATGTAACTGGTCCAATCACATTTTGCCTCTACACGATCAAAATAAATGAATTTAGAATTTACTTCTTACTTTCAAATTAAACCATCATTTCGGTCACTGTGATATTCATTATTTGTTCTTAAATAAATCTACCAAAGACTTTAATTGTTACTTTCAATCATTAGACCAATTCCAAATTTATCCCCAGTCTGTTAAAAAACAAACTGATTACTTAAAGATGACTCTGTGTTTTAATGTTTTCTTTTTTTAAAACCAAACATTCAAATCCCACTAGTTTATAAACTATCACTATGATAAGTGTTGTTTTGCATGGTAAAAACATTTAATTTGTAACGGAATTGAAATATGCTGGGTTACTTCTTGAGCCCCAGTTGAAATTTGATAAATCCAATAAGCATTTAGTGTCCAGAAAATCCTTAAGAATGTTCAATTGTGTAAATAATTTAACACCAGTCTCCTTTAGGTCATTCATTCAGAGACCAAGCTATATTTCTAAAGTCTATAGAGCCATCAGAAATAAGCCAAACATAATTTTAGCATAAATGATACTTATTTAAATCACAGTCTCATTTTCTGTACCATTCAACACGGTGCTTATTAAAATAATTTAAACCAGTTTGTTGCTTTCCAATTAATACCGTTTGCTTTTCGTTAAATGCTTATAATTACTACTTATAGCTTTATCTTTATTTAGGCCAACTTAACAACTCCTGCTTAGATCAATCAAAAAAGCAAAAAATCCACCTATTTAAAGATTCAAAAAATGCATCTTTTATTTTGACTATAAACTCCCTCTTTTTAATTTTAAAGATGAAATCAAAAATTAAAACTACACCAAGTCAGAATCGACTCATGAGTAACTGTTCTTAGTCATTTCCGTTTAATTGTAACATGCATAATTATCCCAAATAAATTTGGCCGTGTTACATCCTAATTAACCAGAAAAATTTAACAAAATCCAAATTCGTTTAAGTCTTAACAAGACAATCGTCTGCAGGAGTCTGTAATCACTTTCTATCCAAAATCAACTTTTAGCTTGCAACATGCAGTTAGCCACCACCGCTAGCTTAGCATAGCAGCCTAGCTCCACGTGCTACCGTTAGCTTTCTTTGTGAAACGAAAGCTAAAACAGCACAAAACGTACGGCGAAAACACTCCAAAAAATCACAACACACACTTTAGAAGATGACTTACCGCAATACCAGGACTTAATCCGCACAATTTATACCACTGTACCAAACTTTAATTCGGCACGAACAAAACATCTCCTGTTCGTCCACGCGGACTGAAACATATTTTTCCAATTTTAGCCGTCCCGCACAGCAAACACCGACTCAACTACGTCCGTTACAGCCCAAAACCATTAACAAAAAAAAAACACAACATTATAAGCGGTGGCTTTTAGACCTAATTAATTATTTTATCGCGGAGGTTTCAGACCAGTCTGTTACAAGTTTCGTAGTCCGCTTTGAGAAATTTCCTGGCGCCGGCTTCCAGAAAACCCCTCAAAAGACTCGAACAGATGGCAGAAAACCGCCTATAACCACTAATTTATTTATCAAAACATATAGGCACAGCTATCGCATGTTAGCTGCGCTATCAAGTAAACAACTCAGACAGTATTAGCTCCTAGCTTAGGGCGGCCGCTCTGATGGCCTGTCGTAAATGTTCACAACTAATTCTTATAGATATTTAATTTCAGTTACCCATCATATTCAGTTATATATTTATTTATCTATGTTAATTTATTTATCATACTCGAGTTCATTATTTATACTATAACATTTTAACCCAGAACGCAACATCACCAGCACTTCTCGCCAAGCGCCTGCGTAAAAAACATCTCACACACACACAGTAATACACTCTTGTACAAGCAGAATTTAAAACACTAACCTCGTCGGAGCTCACCAAAAAAAACACTGCCGGACCATTTCACTACTCAATTCGCGGTGCCCACGCACGCGCTTGAGGAAGCGCAAGCCTCTCCAAAGTAATCCGTTCCAGATTCAACCGAGTGCGTCCCAGGCACCCCAAAAATCTATTTTTCCTTTGCCAGCTTTGAAGATTCTCTCCGACAGCGTCCTGTCCGGAGTTGAGAAGGCCAATTCTCGGGCCCCGATCCGCACTTGTGGCTCCGATTTGAGTCGTTGAAGGGACCGCACCATCCGGTCCATCTGCTCCATTGTCCTGCAGAGTAACAAACTTCATCACCCAGCATGCACCGGTGTTTCTCTGCGGAGCGCAAAGCAGGTCGCAGTCCTGCTCAGAAGAGAGACACATACAATGGAGCCGCTTCAACCACGGGCTTGCAACAGTCAATCTGCTCAAAACAAAAATAAAAAACATATTTAACTTGCATGACAACATTACCCAATGTTAGATTAACCAATCAATAGAATTAAAAAACTACGCAACTCTGCGCAAATTGTCAATAGAGCAAATACATGTCCGTTTATTAACTTAAAAAAAATAACTGGATTTTGGTCCAAAACACTGCACACAGATCGGGGTCACCATCTTGTTGAATTAAATAATTATCATAAGTAATTCAATGCATGTTCAAGCAGAGACAAAATGGAGCCAATTTCCAGTTTAACATTTATTTTGAACAGATTAACAAATTGCAGTTTACAGAGAAAGTTGCCCTAGTTTCTCTGTGGTCCAGACTTAAAGAAATCTGAACAATTAACTGATCTTTATTTCACAGTTTTATAGAAAAGCGGGCCTGCCAGGATTGTAGGCGTTCCTTCTCCTCGAAATCTTACTCCAATCCGATAATTTCCAAACAATGTCTTAGCTCTTATTGGCTGTCAGAAAATTATACAGTCCGAAGATGAGTCGTCTCTGTTCTGGGTCAAAGGTTCATTATAAAAATTTATGGTTAAATGGCTATCTGCTTCTCTAAAACTTCTCTCCCAGTTTCTTATCTAAACATCCTGCTTTTACAGCTTTGCAATTTAAACTCACCCCAGAGTTTTATGACTTAAAAGCTTTCCTGCATAAACAATGCTCGACAAAACATTTCTTTACTATCATGCAAGCTAATTAAAACAGACTTTTACTTTCTGAATGATAAAAGTTTACAGAATTACCACAAAGGTGTATATGTAATGTCTATGATTCCCTACTTTAACAAGTCTTGTGATAGAGGGATAATATGTACAGTAGGCTACTCTTATGGAGAGTTAAATGTCTGCTTTATTCTTATGCTGTATCACAGCATATGCCGTCTCTATACTTTATTATTATTACAGAAAATAATTCTGCAAAAGTAATTTTTTTTTTTTTTTTTTTTTTTTTTTTTTAATGGTGAATAAGTAGTCCATGCATGATTTCCTTCAAGGCTCGACTACTGTAATTCTTACTTTTTTGTGATTGTTCCATATGTTCCTAACAGAGCACTATGTCCTCAGACTGCAGGTTTACTGGTAGTTCCTTGGTTTCTAAAAGTAGAATGGGAGTCAGATATTTTAGTTTTCAGGCTCCTCTACTAAGGAACCAGCTCCCAGTTTTAGGTCGTGATGCAGATACTTTATCTGTTTTTAAGACCGGGCTTAAAACCTTCCTTTTAAAAAAGGCTTATAGATTTTTGCCAGTCACTGAATAAGACGTAGAGCGGGCGAGAGGTAGTAGCTGACAGAAGATAAGCATAAGATAAGGGAAATGCAGTTCAGACAGATGGTTCCCCCTGGCTCTGCCTCTCTCATGTCTTATTCTGACAGGCTGGGACTTCTTGATATCTTATCTTAACTTTTATCTTATCTCATTTCTCTGTAGTAATGCTGCTAAAGACTTAGGGTGTTGGATGACAGACCGACCACTTTGCTTCGCTTTTCTCTTCTACTACTCTCCAGCTGCAATATTTGCAGTCATTTCGACTGTTAACTTTGTTTTTTCTTTTTTTAGGGAATTTTGTCGCCATAGAGGCTACACCTGGTCTGGCATCTTGCTGTTGGGTCCCACACAGCCATCGGGTGGTGCTAATCTGCACTCTAGCTCCACAGACGGAGAAGAAGACTGAGAGGACATATAAGGAACCACTCCACTGGAAGTTTGCCCTTCTCCACGGCGGGTTATGGCCAGCTCGCTTCAGGGAAGACCAAAGGAACCACTTCCCCTCGCTGGAGAAGGAGAAAGGCCTGAGTTTCTGGGAGAAACTCACTTCAAGGAACTCAAAGACCACCAGGTGAATCCAATCGCATCCAATCAACACCACTGAGCCGGTGAGAATTGCCATGCTGGAAACCGCCAAAAGGTACTGTCAGTGAAAGAATGCCAGGGCCCATCACTACATAGCAAGCTAGATGGAGCCGGAGCCAGGAGCTTCCCAGCGCTGCAAGCCCGCTAACCAGATTAGCAATCCTTTGTTAGCCTCCTGGCTGACGCCTTTGGAGACCCCGCCCATAGACGCACAGCAACTTGGAGGACTTTAATTGTTCAGAAGGTCAGCTTGGGCAGAGGCAAGTAAGTTAGGATAACTAAGTTTAAAGGTGTTTATTTTTTGTTGTTGTACAAGTTTAATCTGTTTGGGTAATACAGACCCCCTGGCCTAAAGCTTTAACCAGTGTTTTTAAAAGACTTTCCCGACAGATTCATTTTAAATATTGCAATTTGAGCTACTCAATCAAACAGAGGTTTTCCCCTTTTTGTTAAATGTTTAACAATTGTGTTTGAGCTGCTCCAAAAGCCCAACGTGTGTTACAGGGATCTAAAGCTAAGATTAGCCCACGTGTTCGGCCCACTCAATGAATCAACAATCAGAGGTGTTCAAATAGAAATCGGTTTAAAGAAGATTAAGATCAGAAATTGATCTTATTAGCCGTGTTTGAAACTCCTTTATGCATTGAAATACTGGAATTAGATTGTTTACTGCCGTTATCAATCCAAACAGAAGTAATTTTCCAAAGGGTCAATGACTTCTTATCCAGATAACTTTTACACATTCTTGATCTAAAGAATGTTTTAATTTATCTTATATTGTTTTATTGGTTTACACATAAATCAGTGTTGCTAATTAGTTAAAACTAATTACAATTGGTAAAAGAAATAGCCTTCATCCCAGTATTTGCAAATCAAGACTTGGTTCTTAAAACATCCATATTCCTCCAGAATCGTAACATCAGAATTCATGGTTTCTATTTTTATCGCATTTGTGTCCATTTGTGTTCTTTTATTTTTTGTTATTTATTAAGTTTGATTGGTAATGTGTTGGCTATTCGTTTGAGTGATTAAATGTTTATTTCTTCTTTTGTAAATAAACTTTTGTATTTTGGAAAGTCACTGTTGTCCCCTTTTATTCAACACACACAGATAGGGCAAGGGTTTAATGTTGCAACATGCGGTAAGAATTAATTCCTTCATGCGTTTCACATCAGACTTATCTAGGCAGGTGCCAGACTATTAGAGACTTACACACACACACATATATATATATATATATATATATATATATATATATATATATATATATATATGTACTGAGAAAGATTCTGCTGGAGGTTTCTTTCTGTTAAAGGGCAGTTTTTCCTCTTCCCTGTGCTGGATTGTAAATTCTATATTAAAGTGTTCCTCTATTGTGGATTAACTCCAAAACTGTCAATTAGCTCTATTCACGGTTGAGGATCCAGCTTTCCTCCGCAGGGTCGACAGAGTGATTTCCTGTTCCAGAAAACAAAGCAGAAAATACAACACAGATCTGTTTGTCATGAGACTGACCTGCAGGACGGCTCACCAAGTGTGCGCGCTGACTCACAGACCTCATCTCTTTTTATTGAACACAAAGACAAAAATAATCACATGACATGGTCACTCCCAGTACATAAACATTCATTGTGTGCCCCTTATCATCTACTTCCCTAAGTCTGTTTTCCCCCCAAAATGATTTACAGACACCCGCTTTTATGGGGGTCCTAAACTATCTTTCTTCCTGTTTCTACACAACTGGGTAATTTCCTAAACCAACTTGGTATTTATGACTGTTGTAAAAGCCTGGTACTCATTTAAGATTGTTTTTACTTCACCTGTCACTACATGCTTCCTAAATAGAAAACTTTTAAACTGATTAAAATGCATGTATGATTACATCCAAGGACTTTTCTTGTGAAGTGCCTTGAGATGATCTCTTTGTAAAGAAATGAGGCAAATTTTTTATGTGATCTCTTGAAATGCCCTAACAGAGCTGTGTGATTTATCTAACATGAAACTGTTTGCAGTGTCTAATTTTGCACCTATATTCACCAAAGGTGAAAAGCATGTCTTATCATTTCTCCACTACGTTCAACACGTTTATTGCTGACAATCAAAAAATGTCATTCACACACATTCTAACCTAACGGTAATAAACAATATAATAGCCAAAAACCTGAGTAATGTATCAATTTTTCCCTTTTTTTATCCAAAGACGCTTTATAACTCACTCTGCTCTCAGCGCATCTGCATCTGCTGTATATGCGTCCAATATGTATGTTTCCTAAATTATTTTATTTTGTTTGTTAATTATTTTTTCTCCCCCCAATCTAACATATATTATCTTCCTTGGGTCCAATTAATAAATTGTAGTAATCATGTAACATTCCAAAATATTTGTTATTATTGCAACTTGACATTTGATAGAAGCCATGATAAAGTGCAGTGCATTTTAACAACATTAGTAAAATATGGACATCTTAGGACTCAGTGTGCACCCATGTTCTGGACATGCTGCATCTTTAATAAGTCTCACCCTGGAGTAGGAACAGTGCATGTACACTACACACATTACGTTTAGTACGAAACAAACAAAAAAACGAGTTTACAGACATTATAATCTAATACTAATTAACTCCTTAACTTGAAATGTATGTGGGTTTTTTCCCTTTTTTCCCCCCAAAGACATCATGAATGCATTGTGCCTATTTCTCATCACTTTGGCTCTGGCACAGTGCATGGAGCATAAAGGCTGGAACACACAGCATTGAATGCAAAGTCTGCATTTTAATACTTCTCTTTGCACCTGTTATGAATTACACACACACTCTTAGTAGATCACCCACAAATGAAAAACAATTTGAAAGATCTCTTGATTTTTTTTTAAAATGTACACGCAATTTGGCGCTCTTTATTTGGAATTTTGAAAAATTAGACCCCAAAAAATAGAGTGCAGATTACCATTGGACCATCTGCATTTTCAGAATGTATCTTTCTGAAAGCATCAGTTCTGTTGTGTCCCAGCCTCTAATAAGTGAAACCCCTTCAAATCAGCAAATCACCACCACTGGTTTTTCAGTTGGAGTCGGTTGGATGAATAGATTTTATGCTGGAGTGGATTACTGTCTTATCTGCACACAAAACACAGCATGTAATCAATGAAGCTGAAAAGGAAAACTCTCTACTTTGTAAAATGGGCTTTAGAAGGTTCGTTGAGGTTGCCACAGTCCCAACTGTGGGCTGGGAGAATTTAAATTGAACAATAACAATAAAAAAACATACCATCCATTTCCATCACCGCTTAATCCTTAATGGGTCGCGGGGGGGCTGGTGCCTATCTCCAGCTGTCAACGGGCAAGAGGCAGGGTACACCCTGGACAGGTCGCCAGTCCATCACAAGGCCACATAGAGACAGAAAGGACAAACAACCATGCACACATTAACCTGACAGTCATGTTTTTGGACTGTGGGAGGAAGCCGGAGTACCCGGAGGGAACCCACACATGCACGGGGAGAACATGCAAACTCCATGCAGAAAGACCCTAGGCCGGGATATGAACACGACCTTCTTGCTGCAAGGCAACAGTGCTAACCACTGTGCCACCGTGCAGCCAAAAAACATACCATGGTACTTTATTTCATTCTCTTATTTGTTTCAAAAGACATCAACATTTTATGTCAGAACCCAGTTCAGTAAATATTGCTGTGGATAATTAACCTGATCTTGATTCAACCACTTGTGGGTACATGGTTTTCCTCTGTATTTCAGCTTCCTCTTACATGACTGTTAGGTTAATTGGTCTCTCCAAATTCTTCTCAGGTGGGAGTGTGTGCTTGCTTGGTTGTTCCGCCTCTCGCTCGATTACTGTTGAGCACAGATTATGGATAGATGAATGTCTACATTTCAACATAAAAGATGGAAAACCGGGCACTGATGTATTCTAAATCGTATTTTTAGGACAAGTATATCAGAGTTTTAGCTAGTTGTCTCGTGATGGTTTTGGGATCAGACTGTACCCATCTCTTCTCCTACTTTTTAAAATTTTCTGAGTAGAACTTAACTTTGCATTACTGCCATTCTAGAGGCTCTGTTCTATATTTTTTTTATTTACAAACTCCTTAAAGAACAATCTAAAGTAATAGTTATGACAAAAGCAATAAAAGGCCTCATGGCTATTATCCAATCTGCACCATAAGAGCAGTTCACATAATTGTCCTGGAGGAGAATTGCTCTAACTTATTGCAAACGTTCACACTCTAATGTTGATTTAACTTGTTCTGACATTTCGAGCAAAACTACTCATGAAAAACGGATCGATTAAAAAAAAAACAAAAAAAAAAACAGCAAATGTCTAAATCAAAGTGATAGAAATATAACATTTATAACGTTTTGCAGCCGTTATTGATTTTAAACGGCTTTCTCTAATAGCTGTTGTGCACCTGCAGCGTCTCCGCACACAGACAAAACAACTCCACTTGCACCAAACAGACACTGCTGTCATTAGCACAATAAATGGTTTGAAAGCATCCATCACACAGGGGTTAAGAGAACTATTATGTCCTCTCTTTTCACCCGCTGTCATCACTTCCTGTATCATTTCACACATTCTTTTCCATTTGATTCAGTCCAGCACTGCTACAATTCCCAGAGTCCCACTACAGAAATAGGGGGATTAACTAATGGACTTAGAGTTGACCTAAAAAAGCTTGACACAAGAAGGTTTTAGAGCAACTCTTGAACTTATTGTTAATAAAAAAAAATAGAAAACGAAAGTGTGACAAATTATTAGGTTCCCAGGATGAACTATCTGGTATTGGTTTAGTAGTTCTGAGTTTTTAAATTGCATTTAACAAACTAAAATGATCAGGGAACATGTTCTAGATTTGTGCTGCTTGAAGTGGCAGCATGTTGAATTAGCTCGGTTAATACTTTTTTTTTTTGTAAAAGCATTGCATTGTTTGGACAATTATCCCCTCTGGTGCTGTGCAGCTGAAATAAATGTTGCTCTAAATGTTTTTGTTGTTACTTTTTTTACTTTCAGACAGCTGTTATGTTGCAAAACCATTGTAACCTTGCATGCACTGCAGGAATTTAATTTATGATGGTGGAGTGTGTTACTGATGGTTTAGGTGTAGATTGTGGTCCCAGTTCTATTCAGGTCATTGACCAGGTCCTGTCGTGTAGTTCTGGGTTTGTCCCTAATACTGCAAAGTTTAAATTAGGCTACACAATATCCAAGCAACGAATTCGATTCTGCTTGATATGTCAGCCCATCACTTGTTTTTCCCCCTCATATGAAGTCCTTTTTAAGAAATGTGACCTAAATTCATATCTGACTGCTACTTGCAGATTTAGCATTGAATGTGTATTGTGTGTATCTTACCTTAAAGGTCCTATAACATGCAAAATTAACTTTTGGAGCATTTAACCATATTGTAATGCTGCCAAAAAAAAACACAGTCGCTGAATTCACACATCTCTCAGTAATCCTCCTGAATCTTGTTGTCTGGGAAGCTGCTCCATCCTCTCCTGGTAAACAACTGACTTAGAACATTGTTGTTCCCCACACACACAAAGAGTCCTTAAAGAAGAGTTCAATCACCCCAAAAAAATGGCTGGAATTTCTCTTTGGGATCCAGCAACTAACCAGCCGTAAAATGTGACCGACACTTCACCGATGGCTGCTTCGTGAACTTTGGCCAGTACTAAAGGGGATGTCTGAGTGATCAACTATTGTAACCTGTGCAATTCCCACTGTAAAATGTCTGATGGAGTGCCCAGAGCAGTAACTAAATCAAAACCCTACCTAAATGCTAATGTTTGTTAGCAATTTATGAAGCTGTCTCATGTAGACTTATAATTGCATTGTGAAGTAACTTAATTGACTTACAATACATAGCCCCATCCATCATCCTCTCAAAAGGATGCAGTCGTCTCATCCCCTTTGCAGAGCAGCATCCCCGAAGAATGATGTTTCCACCTCCATGCTTCACAGTTGGGATGGTCTTCTTGGGGTTGTACTCATCTTTCTTCTTTCCCTAAACATGGCGAGTGGAGTTTAGACCAAAAAGCTCCACTTTTGTCTCATCAGACGACATGACCTTCTCCCATTCATCCTGTGGATCATCCAGATGGTCCATGGCAAACTTCAGACAGGTCTTGACAAGCACTGGTTTGAGCAGGGGGACCTTGCATGCACTGCAGGAATTTAATGCATTACGGTGGAGTGTGTTACTGATGGTTTACTTTAGACTGTGGTTCCAGTCCATTCAGGTCATTGACCAGGTCCTGCCGTGTAGTTCTGGGTTTGTCCCTAATACTGCAAAGTTTAAATTAGGCTACACAATATCTGAACAACTAATTTGATTCTGCTTGATATGTCAACCCATCACTTGTTTTTTCCCCTCATATTAAGTCCTTTTAAGAAACGTGACCTAAATTCAAATCTGACTGCTACTTGCAGATTTAGCATTGAATGTGTATTGTGTGTATCTTACCTTCAAGGTCCTATAACATGCTAAATCAACTTTTGGAGCTTTTAACCATTTTGTAATGCTGCTGAAAACCCCAGAGTCGCTGAATTCACACATCTCTCAGTAATCCTCCTGAATCTTGTTGTCTGGGAAGCTGCTCCATCCTCTCCTGGTAAACAACTGACTTAGAACATCGTTGTTCCCCACACACACAAAGAGTCCTTAAAGAAGATTTCAATCACCAATAAAAAATGGCTGGAATTTAAATGTAATTTTGACAGATTAAAACATTGGTTCCCTACTAGAAGAATATCTCTGCTTTTATATTACAGTATGTAAGGAGAGAATGAAAAAGTTTTTTTTTCTCTCTTTGGTAGCAGCACACCATCGAAACTGTTGATTCTGATGCCGTAACATTTGTTTTTGCCGAATCAAAAACCATGACCAGCTGCAGTTTCAGGCTCAAAGACATGGAAAAAGAGGGATGGTTTCCTGGCGAAGAAGCAGCCGAAATAAAAGAAAACTAGACTTGAGGTTGGTTGAAACAGTTTTTAATCCTAAATAACTGGGCGGATGTAAAAAGTAATTGAAACTACATGTCCTATCATTAACATTAGGACATCCGTTCTTCTGAAAACTTGACCCTCACTGCTGCTGTCTGTGCGATGCTGTTTACAGATGATTGTTTCTGACCTATTTTGGATTCAAAAGAGATAATTTAACCAGAAGCTGATAGATTTTCATTTCTGAAATGAGGAAACTGTACCCAGTATGTAACACATTTTTTTTCTCTTACTTGTGCGTCGAATAGCAACTACAGGACATTGTTATATTTCAGGACAAAGAAATCATACATAACGCCAAAGGTAAAAATGTATCAAGTATGTGCCTATCCCAGACTTTGAAAGGTGTAAAATAGCACGATACAGATCCATGTAAGGCATTTTTGGTTGGTGATCGTTGGTAATGGTGATGAAGCAACTTGCTAGTCTTTCCACCACTGGCCACCACGTTCGCTCGACGGCATTTTCAAAAGATTAAGTACCTGGTTTTGTTTAACCCCTCAGTGTGTTATATATTTCCAGGTCAAAACTGCCTTTTTTGACACTCTTTCAATACAACAATTAATGGCTAAGTTTTGGTGATCCAATTGTTTGTTTTCATACTCCAAAAGGAGCCGCGGTTAAGCCACTGCCCTGCTGTGTGTCTGCTTGTGTACGTGATTGAGCCACCTTCCTGAATAGAATATGATTTGCAGTATCTATTTGGAAAGGGCCTGATCAAGTTGCTCAGTATGGCTGTGGTTAAGTTGTAAATGAGAGGAAAAAAGCAGACGTTGCCAAACAACTGGCTTTGAAAAAAAAAGAGTTACTCGTAAAGCACTTTATGACAACAGCACACAGAAAAAAAACAACATCTTCTACTCTGAACAACCTTTTAAACCCAAAATCTTGTGCTTCTGCAAGCTGCTTGAAAAAGTGCCTTTTTATGTCACAACAAGCAAATATCTACCCCTCGCTGGCCAAACCCCGCCCCCTTGAGTCAAGGCTTGCCCACCAATTCCAAGTTAGTTTCATGTGTGGCAGACCTGTAGTGTAGTAACAAGATGGGCAGTTGTGGCCTACCACCCATAATTTGCATTAAAGTGACAAAGCCCTGTGAAGAGCTTATTCTTAAAGGGACTGAAATTGTCATGAATTGAGCTGGTAAGATCGTTTATGTGAAAGTAATTTTGTGCAAAGAACTTCATTCATAGACCTATTATAGCTTGTTTAAACAGGGACTTAATATGTCTCCTTTAAGGGTAAATTCTATATAAATTGTTGAACAGAAATTTAAAACATTATGTTAAAATTCAAGTAATTTATTCCAGTTTTTTTTTGGCTTCTATTTAATCTCTGTGTTAACAACCACAGCAGCTCATTTACTGAGACCTTCTGACAGTTGCCTTGCTTACAGAAAAGCTGAGCTTAACAGCCATATCATGGTTTACGTCTGTTCTCAGTCTTTGTCTCCAAACACACAGACTGTAATGATATATTTTAAGAAACTCCTTTCGGAGATGAGGGTATTAGAGCCCACACCCAGCTCAGCTGCAATCATATTAACGTAGCTGTGTGGGCTTGGCACCATTGAGCCCATCCTGCACTGAGTAGATAAGGATTGTACAGATGGCACAAAGTAATGGTCTGCTCAGTCCTCCCACCAGACATATTTTCACCTTCTCCCATTCCTGCTGACACCGAGACATCCAACAGGCCAGAGGAGAGAGGGCCATAGAAGAGAGGACCATAGAAATATATTTGCAATTACAAACAATAAATAACATCCATACAGGGATTCTTGTGCATGAACAAACACATTATTTAGATGTCTGTCGTTACACAAACACACACTCACCCAAACACCATCACTCTCCATAATGACTGGCAATCGATTGGAGAAAAGGGGCTGCAGGAATCTTGCTTTTAAAAGGGCTTATTACTGAGCTTGATGGTCTGTAAGGGCCTGTAGTTTTACAGCTGGGGCATCATATCTTTATTAAGCTACCATCTAAGGCCCCAGCCAATGTTAATTGTGCAGCTAGTATAAGCACTTTCTAAACTTTAGTCTTATTTACAATTTTCCCAGAGGGCAGCATCAATATGCAGCCATTTAGCATGAGCCATTCTTCAATAATGAATATATTTTGGGCTTTGGCATTCAAATACAGAAATATGTGGACTAAAAGATTTTATATCTCACTTCAATGGCAGATATTGGTGGGATTAGGAAAGGTTTTTTGCAATAAATTCCTAAATGAGGGTCTTTAGGTTTGTCCTTTTGATGACAAACAACTTTTACTTTTTACCTTGTCAGTTCTGCTTTATTCAGTTCAGTTATTTCAGTTTCCTTTCACAGATAGCAGTCCTGACATTTCTCCATAGGAGTTTATGTTATGATGATTGATAGAGCCTTTTTTATAATAACAATAAGCCATATTGGTCAACATACAACACACAGGCCCAGATCATGATATTACCACAACAGGCATAGTTGGAATTAAACAAAACTGTGACAAAAACAAATTATTGTCTAAGTCCGAGTAAATTCAGAATTTTAAAATCCTTGTATACACTGTATAGTGTGTTCACACCACTACAAATGTCAGGGTCAAGAGCGGCAAGAATAATTCAATTCAATTCAGTTTATATAGCGCCGTTTCTCAACAGATGTCATCTCAAGGCACTTTACAAGAAGAGTTATTACAATACAATGTTTAATATAGAAATTAGAGAACCACAGAAGATTGCGTCGTGTAATTCTCAGCAATCCCTCACACTGAGCAAGCATGAAGCGAGAGTGGAAAGGAAAAACTCCCTTTTAACAGGAAGAAACCTCCGGCAGAACCAGGCTCAGCACAAGCGGTCATCTGCCGAGACCGTGTGTGGTTTGGTGAATACAGAAGAGAGACACAGAACAGAGATGCAGAACAGAGACACAGAAAGAACAACAGAACTGATGCAGAAGTTTGTTGTAGGAAGTGCAGCTGGTTATTGGTTGTGTTTAATGTTAAGTCAGTCACTTGTTTTCCTCATTTGTAAGAAGAAGCATTGTGTTGTTTTGTTTCATGTTGTTTGTGATTGTTTGACTTCCACAAGCTTGGGTTTGTAGCACATTCGCTCTGGAAAGAGGAGAAAAGCAGTTGTCATTATCTTTGATTATTCCTTTGTCTAGCCATAGTGCTAACCAGGGCTAGCTAGTGAAGGCCATGTTGCTTCTTTTGACCTTTCTGGATTGATTGCGTGCATTAATTAGGGTCTCACGTTGTGATAAGTGGTGCCAGCCTGCTGCTCTCCTCTTTAACCCAACCCCCCCCCCCCCCCCCCCCCCCCCCCCCCCCCAGCACTTCTGCTGGGACGTCGGCTTTGTTTTCTGGCTTGGCTAAAACAGTGATCTGCTCCAACCTTCACTGAAACAGTACCTTTTTGCAACTTTTCCAGCACAGCATCTAATCCCTCGGATGGTGGGTGAATGTGGCTGTTGGGTGGCTAAGATCCTGCAGCCTGCGGGAGTTATTGGTTTTTCGTGTTGCTGATCTTAAGTACAGTTTTAGTAAGGAGTCTATGCAAAGTTTTATAAATAGGACCCCAGGTTTTGTTTTAATCAGACTACACTACCCAGATGATGCGTTTAGAAAATGTATTTTCTCTGCATTTAAATGTATTTAAATACTCCTCCTTTGGGAAGTATTGAGACCACGGAAACAGGAAAATCTACACCGGAACGAGCAGCAACAACAAGTGTAACACAATCAAATGGTACAATGCTTGCTAAATGTACTGGAATGCAGCATTGTTGTTTCTTTGCTGATCCTGATTTAACTTTGTCTGCTTCACTGCTGCATTTGTTTACTATCAGTATGATGTTCTAGGTCAACTGGAAAAATGCTAGTGTGAAAGGCTACATGTCGCCACCTAGTGTCACGGAGGCAAATTAATAAATTGTCCTCCTTTCCAAAATATAAACGTGATCCTTCTCTCTGTTACTTAAAGGAAATGGTTCTCTCTCAGTTCCATCTTTCTGTTCCACGATATTAGGCAATATTGGGCAGTGTGACAAAAAAAATCTTGCATATTGGAAATCAAAACAGATAAAGAATTATTTTCAGCTTCTTTTAGTCTATTAGATCCATCCATCCATTATCTAAGCCGCTTATCATTCCACGATCCTCGGGTGGGGGGTCTGGTGCCTCCAGGGTTCTTTGGGCAAGGGAGAAAGGGTACACTTTGGACAGGTGGTCAGTCCATTGCAGGCTGCAATGTTCTGGAGATTGTGCTGGGAGACACATTAAACCTTCTTGTTGCAGCACGTGTGAATGTGCCATCCTGGAGAAGTTGGACAACCTGTGCAACTTCTTTAGGGTTAAGGAATCGCCTCATACTGCCAGTAGAGATAATTACTCAAGCCAAAACCAGCCAAAAAAAGATCAAGAGGGAGAAACTTCAAATGACCTCCACATGTAAAACCAGTCCTGTTTTGAGGGTTTTTTAATTTTTGCAATTGCATTTCACCTGTTGTTACGTCCATGAACACCAATACAGCTTAAAGTGATTAACGATGCCCTCAGCTGCTTAACCAACCAGAACATTATAAGACAGGTTTAATTGATTTCATGCCAGGCCCAATAAAAAAGTGTTCCTTTAATTTTTGAGAGCAGTTTATTATTTATTATTGTATTATATTATTTGGAATGTTGTGTTTTTTATATTTTTTGTTGATTAATGCTCCTGTGTGCAGTCCTTTTCAAAAAATAAAAAACTAAACAAAATTAAATAAAAATGTTTCTGAAGGATATCAATTTTGTTTTGTTGCATCAGAGTGATGCAGATCACACTATTTCAAATTTTATTTGCAGAAAATACCTATGTATCTTTACCTTCCACTTCAGAGTCACATTCTGCTTTGCATTGATCAATTGTAAAGAATCCCAAGATAAAAATTTAAAGTTCATAGTTTATATGTAACTGAACATGGTATGAATACATTTCATAGTGACTGTTTCAGTTTTCCCATCCCCGATATCTGAAATACCTGCAAGAGTTATCTAAGGGGCTCAAATAGATATATGGAAATTATTCCATAAGACATGAAATCCTTTACTTTGTACAGCAAATATGCTGTTGCAAGCAGACTATAATCCCAAACCAGCACAAAAACATAAACACGCTGGATTGAACTGGTGGAATTGTGGGTTAATAGGGACTCAGCAGCTTCATTTCCAATCATTGACCACCCTTGTGCGGTAATCCAGCAATGGCCTAAATCATCAACACTAAACTGTATGGTTTCATAAGTTGTACACACCCCTCAGGATGTTCTTTCTTTGCCCTTAAAATTCAGCTGGAAACGTGAATGAGTCCTGTGACAAACTCAATTACACCTGCTGTCTGAGAGAGGAAGCTCTTATTTTTTCCATGATTAAGTCTGTCTCTGGGAGCTTCTGAATCACCTGAGGAATAATGACAGAGTGGAACATGGTTCACTGTTAGGACTGAGGAGAGATACCTTTTTGGCTGGGGAATAATTGAGTAATGAGTCACTGTTCTTTTTGGAAGAAGATGAAACATGTGATTTCCTTGCACTCAGGAAGCAGATCCTTAATTTGCTGAGAGTTTCTCTGCATATTTGTAAGTACATGGTAAGTACAATGAACTGAAACATTGGCTTTTTCCTGGATTTTTTCAGCTAAAGTCAGTTCTGTAAAAAAAATATATATATATATATATATATATATATATATATATGTTGTTTAATTATAAATTACAAATAATTGATAAATTTATGTTAGTGTATATTTGGTTATGTTAGGAATATTATATTAAATTAATGATTTAATTATTCCTTCAAATCATCAAATGGGGGCACCACTAGCCTATTGGCTAAAAACAAGATCTTATGTCTTTTTAAAAGAAGATTATCAACCAATGATCTTCCTTATAATTATTAATTATCGGAGATTATTAAGTGAATTCTTTCAATAATTCACACACACACTCAAATTAAAAGAAACCATATGCTTGATTCCGTCTACTAATTTATTCTAAAAACACAGGAAAATGAAACAACTTATACAAATGGTTCGGCAAGAAGTGATCCTAAGCTAACGAGTATGCTATCGCTAAAGCTACATAAACAAACTGGTGACTAGCAGTGAGTCAATTAGGCACGTCACGGGGCTCTTCCTGCTGACGTTCGTACGCGGCCCCTCGCGTGAACACGCAGCTTGCCAAATGGGGAGGAAGTTTTATGATTTTATTGCTGGGGCGAGACGCCGCATGTGAGGTATCAGTGAGGTAGCTTTCTGCTTTCTGCTAACAAAGACTCTGGTTTAGAAACATGAAAGAATAAGAATTAAAGTGTCCCTTCGGCTCGTGCGTGTCTAGGAAGCACTCCTTGTGCGTGTTGACACAAACGCCTAAACGTACTATCAAAATAACGTGGGAAAACCCAAAACCTCACAATTTTTATTTTTTAAAATAGAAACAGCACAGAAACTTCACAGAGTGCTCAGACAACACAGATCATTAAAACTTGAGAACATGCATGTATGCAGAAATACAAAGATTTTCTGATTCACTCGACCAAGGCTGTAAATAAACTAAAACAGTCTTACTTTCTTTGAAGGAAGAAGCCGTTCCAGGTGGAAAAAAAAGATGGCGTGTTCTTGATTGCGACGGAAAATGCGAAATAAAAAAAAATAAAAATAAGAGGCTCGTCAGCCATTACCAGAGACAGAAAGAATAAACGAAAAAAAAACACAAAAACAGAGTCTTTGATAGCCAGCAGTCAAAGACTGGAGGATTTGGTTGCAAAAAGGGTCAAAAGCATGTGTTGCAAAAAGGGGATCTCTTCTTTGTAGTTCCGGAGGAAACCTTTTACCCACCAGAGCGAGTTTCGAAGAGGGGAATCTCCTTTTAGTCCGAAGATCGAACCAGAGATGACGAAGTTTCGTTATTCCAGAGATTTAAACAAGGCGCCCATGCTGTTCCCTCCTGTTTTGTGTGGATGGTTCGCACATACTGCACGGAACTGCAGCGGGTTTGATGGATAGGCGCTCCTACCAATCAGCGTGACAGGTCCTCCAGCGGCTTGGAGAGAGAGAGAGAGAGAGAGAGAGAGAGAGAGAGAGAGAGAGAGAGAGAGAGAGAGAGAGAGAGACGCACAGCCCTCCCGTTGGTTATTGGAATTCTGCCGTCATATTTCTAGGGCCCTTTGATATCATATATATATATATATATATATATATATATATGGCTCAGTCCCCAACACACACATAGATATATATATATATATATATATATATACTCCATTCAATACTACTTTTAGTGTTAACCACCTATAAACTGTGCATCTTATCAGTTTCAGACATGACATCTTGGTGTTTTCTCTTGTGTAAACCGCAAAAAGAGCTAAAAGTGTCTAATACTTGTTCAGGTTGCATTATTATTAAGCTAAACAAAGTAATTTAAGAATCAAAATTGGGTACATCAAGCAAGACTTTGAAGGGAAATCCAATGATTCTCTTTCTGACTAATTTTGTTCAGCACTTTTTGCAACCTTGCTTCAGTTCATTGAAGTTTGCGAACCCATTTATGCACAGCTCCTCTAAAGTCCCATCCCAACATTCAATCAGACTGACGTCTGGGATTTAACTGGACCATTACTTGACTTTTTTTCGCCTTCATTTTCTAATGCTCTGTTGTAGATTTGCTGCTGTGCTTGCAATTGATTTCCTGCTGATGACCCAATTTTATCTGCAGGAGACATAGCCTCGCATTTGACTTAAGAAGACTTTGGTGTACAACGAAGTTCACAGTCAATCTAATGATTGCAAAGTCTAAATTTTATATTTTTTTCTGAAAAACAAGAAAAATAACTCTTACAGTAACATACAGACACCAATCCTGCTGTGATTGGTCATCATCGTATCCATAAATCTTAGTTGTCAAATGCTGAAATCATCTAAGCAGGGGCCCCCAAGATCAGGAAATGTAAAAAGGTAAAAAGAAGTAACCTGGAAATTAAACTCACAGTTACTAAAACAACATATTGTCAGAAAGATTACTTCATTGCTACACAGTGCCATGTAAGCATCAAATATTAGCTCAGGATTCTTCGTGTCTTTTAATCAAAGTTTACTTGTTGTTGCAATACTAGTAATTACACTTTTTGTTACAAACACATTTCAGTCACTATCCTATATCATCTTCTGAGATATACAAGAAAGTCCATAATTTGCTGCCACTGTGTGATACTGTATAACTTCTAATTAGGGATGGGTACCGATATTTGGTGCCATAATGGTACAGATTCAGACATAAACTGTATTAACCAGACCAAAAAGCCTCACACATTTCACTGCCTTATTTAATTTTTTTCAGGAGATGTCGAGCACTATGGATTCTGGGCATCCCATCAGCTGTGAGCGATGCCCTACATCACCAGAAAAGGTAAACATGGATATCTTTTTGCAAAGAAACTGCTGAATCTGTCAAAATGTACGCATTAATGCAGGTCGATTAATTCCTAGAATTAACTAAATTTTTTTCACACAATGAACGCATGCACAGAATACCACCGTGTTTCAACCTGCACCACATCAGTTCTTCCTAACCAGCCAAACTACGGATTGCTGTGCAGCAGCATGTGTGTGTGTGCCTAAATGACATGTGAGTATATTATTATTGGCGTATTGGCTTGATAAGATTATAAGATCATAAGATGATGCTGGGAACTTTCCTTACCGTCCGCTTGGGACTTACTGTGTGTGGTGCAGAGTATAAATCCTCCATATTTATGTTGATTTATGAATGTTGGTTCACTGTATTGTTCCAGTACATTTCCTAGTTAGTTATCGCTGCGTTAAAACCCCAAATCATTCAATTAAGGTGATGTTTTTGGTCTTAAATGAATGCAAACTCATTAGCGGCAGTCGCTATGTAAATCTTCACAATAAGAGCATTCATTTCCTGATGTGATGAACCGGACAATCTGCTGAGTCTTTACTTATGGGGAAAATGGTAAGTTGTGACTTTTGATTACAAAGTCTTTATGACATTTGATTAATGTGATGTTCAACACAGGCTGGTGAAATCCAAATGTTAAGTTTATTCATATATTTTGGCTATTTCTACTTTATTTGTGTTTGTTATTTTTCATATGAGACCACATATACATTGTGAAGTTGATTATGTAGTTCAGAAAAAAAATCCATTGATTTCTCCGATATTTAATTTTTTTTAAAAGAGCAACGACATCTGGATTTGTCCTTTATTTGCACTGAAAACGATTTTTTGGGGGGTAATTTAGGAATAGTGACTCATTTACAGCTTAATTAGATAAAACATTTTCAATCGTTTAACAGGCCTACCAAAGATAAAAAAAAATAGAAGGGTGTTTGGAAAAAGTTTGTATGCTTTTTCCATTCTTTCAGCACAGTTTCAAATGACGTTTAAGTCGTTTATCGGGTAAAACCTAAACGATACCCATCCCTACTTCTACCTGGACAAAACTGTGTCCACCACTAAATAATTTCACTTCAGTTTTCCAAGCGCTCACAGTATATAGACATAATGTATATACATATAAACTTTCAAGGAAAACAAAATAAGGGTAAAGTACATGTATTTGTAGCAATTTCTATTATAGATAATAATGTAAAACTAAAGAGTTGCGACAGTGTCAAAATTTTAGTTTTTTGACAGTAGAGTAGTTGAGTACTCTGGCTGTAAGATGTTAATTTTGTTCATCAGAGAGAAAACCTGGGGGAAGAAACTGTCTCTGCGCTGACTGGTAAGCGCTCTGTGGTGCTGACCTGCAGGTGAAAAGTTTATATAGTTTGTGTCTGGGATGTGTGGGGTCTGCAGAGATGTTAGATGTCCTTTCCCTGACCCAAGAACCAAAAAAGATTTTTATTTAAATTCTATTTTGTAATATTGTAGGAATATCACACATATGGAAACATTTGCGTGTGATTTTTAATTTATGCTTACTAGATTTTTTTGCAAGATCATCAGATTTTTTTTGTGGTCCCTTTGAATTTTTAAAACCAAGCCTTAGTTTAGATCACACATAAAAAACTGTTTTGTTTGGCTTCAGCATAGATTATGTATATAAATATATTATGGCTACCAAAAGCCATTAATCATGTATATTTGAGGCATAAATTTAGCATCAGTGTTCAAATCAGCTCTATCGCCGTGTGCCCGTGAACGCAACGATACCACTGTTATTAAGGGTAAAAAGAAAAAAAAAGGTTTAAAGAAACTGCACCATTCTGGAGATTTCATCAACTGTGAAATGAAAGGAGTTATCATGACGTCAAGCAGTATTTGAGACAGAACAGCTGGAAAAAAATACTAAACTATTGTCAGCTTATATGATAAATCCCAACTGACTGTTAAAACTTCAAGCAGATGCAAAGGAAGGAGCTTTGTGCTGAAAGCAAAAAATAATGAGGAAACAGCAATCCTGTAAACATGAGGGATTAAAAAATCTGCTGTGCGTGTTTGACTACATCCATTGGCCCTGATTTTTTTGCACTATTGGGTCATCAGGCTAGCGTTTTACTGTTACTGAAGAACAAATAAAAAAACATAAAAAAACATACAAAGCCTCATCATAAGGCATAACGAATTACTTACAACTCTATCTCCAAAACCGCTGGACAAAATGCTTGTGTTGAATGTTGATTGCAAACATACATTGAATAGAGCTCCAGGAGGTGACGTCACTTCTCCCAGCATTCAACAGTTCAAATCAGATAAGCGCCATTGTGGTGGGGAACCTCCTGCAGTTATATTATAATTATATGCGCCTAACCCAAACTTAACAGTAAAAACAGTAAATATTGTGAATACCTGCTGTGCCCCAGAATGCCATAAAATATGTGGACAGGATATGGGAAGAGAGTTTAACAAGATTCCCATGGACCCAGAACGCAGAAAACGTTTGATTATTACAATGAATGATGCTAGCAATCAGTTAAAATAAAGCTGTGGGACCCCCGTGAGTAAAGTTTTCCATTCATGTGGCGTATTACGTGTATTACATCATCATGCCCGACTAAACACAAAAACCCTGGAACGGGCAATTATTTATTACTCAGTAATCCAGTAGTTACACGGCTATTTCAGCATTGGTAGTACATCCAGTTGTAAAGCTCTCCAGCAAGGAAAAGCCAGGCCAATGTCAACTCTTGTCTTGTCTATTGCTCTATCTCTCTCTTTTTCTGTTCCTCACTAGTTCTGATAGCACCTTCTTTGGTTGACCTGCCATGGCTCAAGTCTCAAAACCGCTGGTTTGTTTATATTCATTTGGTAGAATGTGATGTAATGCCATAAAGGGAAACTCTGGGAGGTGTCCTGGGAGTGAAAAGTTGTATAGTGCGGTTTTCAGCACTATACAACTTTTTTCAGTGGGAGTTTCCCAGGCAGCGACAGCTCCAAAAATGAACATAATAGATGCTGGTATGCCACTGAAACGTTGTTGCACATGTTTTCAAGGTATAAAAGTTGCAGATTATTTCTTTAAAGAGTAACTGAACCCCATTGAAAAAGCATTATCCCGCCCCCAGGCAACATTTGAAAAGTTCTACCTAAGTGGGCAGGGCCAGGAGGCACGGAGGGGCATGGCCAAGTGTGGAGGATAAGCGGATGGGGGAATGTCGGGGTGTGTTCAGGAATACAGTCACGCCAGCGGCCGCTGAGCTCCATAAAGCCTTTCTTTACTGTACCTCTCGCCGTTACTAGAGGTAAAGGGAGGCTTTATGGAGCCCAGCAGCCCCAAGCCATATTTAGTTGAGCTGCTGGCACACGGGGCTGAGTCAGCACTGCGCGAAGGTGGCGCTGCTGCTGCTGCTGAGACAGAGGGAGATAGAATGTGCCAAGTCTCAGAGTGGTATTGCTAACCTATAGGCTAACATTCAAAACAGTATCATACTTCCTTAAAATGTTAATTATCTCTAGTAAAGTATAAGATCTAAAGTATACACCATATAAAATGTATCTGTTTCAACAGATGCACATGTATTATTATTTATTGGTTATTCAAAATAAATGTTAATAAAAAAAGAGATAATAGTAGTTGTTAAATCCTTTCAACAGATACCACGTCAGAAAATATTTAGGTTTTCCATGGCCAAACTGGGTTTACATAATATACTTTGACTAAGCCAAACCACAGAGAAGACTTAATTAGATGTTATTTATTCCTACTACTGTCTGAACATGCACAACTGTAAAACAAAGTTAAATATATGAACTGTAAATGTTACTTATGATATGCACCCTAACATTTACAAAACTACAATTTATTTACCATGTAAAGGGGAAACAAATCCCTACTGATTGGAATGTTAATATTTATGAAACTGTTCCTATGATTTCAACAGTGTCTCTATTATCTCAACAGTTTATACCCCTCCATTGTACATGGTCTGAATGTATCTGTGAGGGAGATGCAGACACCCCCTCACTAAGGGACTTCTCAGTTGGACGGTACACACTCAAACTTGTACATTACACCCTGATGTTATTAGTTTATTGTTTGCTTGGCTTTTTGTTGTATTGATTTGCTAAAGATGGATCCTATTTCATAAGTTAATGCATTTAGTTTATTT
This sequence comes from Apricaphanius iberus, assembly GCA_028564705.1. Taxonomy (NCBI): domain Eukaryota; kingdom Metazoa; phylum Chordata; class Actinopteri; order Cyprinodontiformes; family Aphaniidae; genus Apricaphanius; species Apricaphanius iberus. The sequence continues at coordinate 1,026,238 of JAPXFQ010001311.1, forward strand.
TCAGTTGGGTTGCTACTAACCATTCTCTGTCTCTCTGAGGTGATTTTTGAAGATCAGCACAGTCATGGAAGCGCGCCCATGAGTGTTGCTGATAAGGTGCTAGTGTGCTCAATTAGCTGGCTGGCACTAACCAAGTGGCCTGAGGAGAGGGGGGAGTTCGGGGGGGAAATAAGTTTGTTTTGGTTGCCTTTTATTAAAATGGGTTATTTTGATGGTTTAAGTTAATGGTTAAAGTGGGATGTAATTTAGTCTTGTGTATAGCATTTATATTGAGTTTTTATTAAATGAGGTTGTAAGGGTTAAAACTGTACATATACCCCTGGGTAGGACTGAATGTTTCTAGCCCTAGCCTATATATGTGGAGGGTGTAATCTGTGCATGTCTGTCGATGTAAAGAAAATGTGAGTAAAGAAAGAAACAGATCTGTTAAAGTGGAGTCCTTTGGTGGTTATTTGATTGTACATCCCAATGGACGCCGGCATTTTGCATTTGTAGGGTGTTATCCTCTTGGTAAAAACCTTACAATTGGTGTCAGAAGTGGGGTCGTGTCGTTGCTGACCTGGGTGTACACCATTCATATGACAACATGGGACCGAAACATAACCCCAAGACCATTAAGATGTCTGAGACGTTGCCAATGGAGGACCCGGGAGAGAGAACTTCAGGAGGGCCACCTGCAGCTACAGAGTCTGGAGAGGAGCTACCAGAATCAGTGGATATTAACTCCATTTCCAGCATGTTGCAGAAATGCCTTCAGTTCCAGAGTGACCTGAGTACCACGTGGGATAAAGAGGCTGTCAAGCAGGAGAAGAGATGGCGGCAGATACAGGTGCAAGTCAATAATCTGAGAGATGAATTGGAGATGCAACAGAGGGGTGAATCACAACCTCAGATGGATGCTCCTGAGCAGGAGGAAGAACTAGAGTTACTGTCACCTGCCAGAAGTGAGCCAGTAACGAGGAGTTGGGCCCAGTCTGCAATCCCTAAGATGGAGGAGGGAGATGACATTGAACTGTATTTGACCACTTTTGAATGCTTGGCAGCAGCCTATCAGTGGCCAGAGAGGGACTGGGCTGTGAGGCTTGTACCACATCTGACTGGAAAAGCTCGTGCTGCATATGTGGCCATGGCAGCAGGTGACACATGTGATTACAAAAAAGTCAAGGACGCCATCTTAGCAAAATATGAAATCGGTGCAGAAGTGTACCGACAGAGGTTCAGAGACCCGGAGATCCAACAAGGTGAGACACCCCGAGAGTTATACAATCGACTTAAAGACCTTTATCAAAAGTGGATGCAGCCAGAAAAGCGGACAAAGGAACAAGTATGAGAGGTACTGATACTGGAGCAGTTTTTCTGTTCTTTATCTCCTGAACTGAAAGTGTGGGTGAAAGAATGCAACCCAAAATCAGCTAAAGAAGCAGCTGAGCTGGCTGAGAATTTCCTTGCCACAAGACAGGGAGCAAAGACCTTTCGTTATGACCCGCAACATAAGCATGGTGTTGGCCAAGGTAAGTCTGTTGGGTCAGGTGTGGGTGGTGGTCCAGGTCCAACAGCTGGGTTTACCAGGCCTAGAGAGAAAAATTTATTTCCCAGTAAATCCAGAGCTTCAGTTAACCATGTCTGTTATTTTTGTGACCAGGAAGGACACATCAAACCCGAATGTCCGTTAAGGAAAGCCAAAACTGCGTACTTCTGTACTGTGCCCCGACCAGGGCGTAAGGATGTTCAGTGTAGAAGTAGACAGTAAATAATGGAGGTGAAGGTTAATGGGAAGCTGGCTCAGGCCCTTTTAGACACTGGGAGTGTACAGACACTGGTCCATCCATCGGTTTTGAGGGGTGAATGTCAGTTGGGGGGTCAAGGCCTTGATATTTCTTGTGTGCATGGGGATCATAAGGTTTATCCAACTGCAGCAGTGTACATTGAGGTGGCTGGGCAAACATACCTGTTAACAGTAAGTGTAGTGGAGAATCTAGCCCACCAGGTCATTGTGGGTCAGGATATTCCAGTCCTGCAGGAGTTGGTTCAGTCTTGTAAACCAGTTAATGTTGTAACAAGGTTACAAAAGCGGGCTCGGACATTGAAGCAAGGGGACAGTGCTGGGGGCCAGATTGAAGTGGATGGGAATGTGAGAAATCAGCAAATTTCCCAACCCCAAGTGAATATCTGGTCAGAGTTGCCTTACTTTGAGTCTGATATTCCTATAAAGAACCTGGTTAAAGTAAAGAAGAGTAAGTTCAGGAGGAGACCGGATAAAATGGCTGGAACTATAAAGGTTGGTTCGCAAGTGTTGCCAGATCCTGATGAATGTGATGTTGACATGCCCATTGATTTTCAGCGACTAAAAGAGCAGGATGAATCACTGAAAGGGGCCTTTAAACAGGCAGTTTCTGTTCAGGAGGGTAATGCTGCCAATAACAAGACAGAGTATTATTTCCTTCGGGAGGGATTGCTTTATCATAAATCTGCAGAGTCTGAAATGGAGAAGCTAGTGGTACCTCAAGTTCTGCGGGATCAGGTTCTGAATCTGGGTCATAATATCCCTTGGGCAGGGCATTTGGGGTTTAAAAAGACATATGACAGGATTGCTAGCCAGTTTTACTGGCCGGGCCTTTGTACAGCTGTGCAGACTTACTGCCAGTCATGTTCTGTGTGTCAGTTATCAGAAAGTAGAAATGTTCCAAAGTTTCCACTGCAGCCACTTCCCATCGTTGATGTCCCTTTCAGTAGAATAGCGATGGACATTGTAGGTCCACTAGAAAGAACGCAGTCTGGTAATCGATTCATTCTAGTGGTGTGTGATTACAGTACTCGCTACCCTGAAGCTTTTCCTCTCAGAGATATCACTGCTAAGCAGATAGCCTACGCACGTCTTCAGTTGTTCTCCAGAGTGGGAATCCCCTCAGAAATATTGACAGATTAGGGAACAAATTTTTTGTCAAACACCCTTAAGCAGGTGTGGTATTCTACATATGTTTTAAACATCTATTATTCAGAAGGTAAAAGTCTGTTTTATATAGTTTGCATGGTTGTAAAAAATATATTGTCTGTCAGTATTTGTTATTGGGATAAGCTTTTAAGTAATAAAACTCTTGGGTAAGTTTTATTGCAGGCTGTAAAAACAGGATGTCTGTAGATTTAGTATGGGAACCAAGGCCATGAAGCTGGGAGTGTTGCCATAAAACCATAATTCTCAGAATGAACTTTTGACCAAGAACAGGGACACGTCTCATCTTATGACTGCATAATTCTCTGACAGCCAATCATGGTTAAGACACTGTATGGAAATGTTCTGATTGGAGGGAGAAGAAACGCCTAGAGTCCTGGCGAAGTTGGGTGTCTATAAAAGTTATGACAGGAAAATCATTCAATCGTCAGAAATTTTGTCTGGCCCAGAGAAACTAGGGCATCTTTCTCTGTAAACTGCAATTTGTTAATCTGTTCAAAATAAATGTTAAGAACTGGAAATTGGCTCCATTTTGTCTCTGCTTGAACATGCACTGAATTAATTTTGATAATATTTAATTCAACAAATGGTGACCTCGACCGTGTGCAGAGTTTTGGACCAAGATCCAGTTATTTTTTTTTAAGTTAATTAACGGACATGTATTTGCTCTATTGACAATTTGCGCTGAGTTGCGTAGTTTATAATTCTGTTGATTGGTTAATCTAACATTGGGTAATGTTGTCATGCAAGTTACATATTTTTTATTTTTTGTTTTGTTTTGAGCAGATTGACTGTTGCAAGCCCGTGGTCGGAGCTGCTCCTGCGTCTGTCCCTCTGTTCTGAGCATGAGTGCGACCTGCTTTGTGCTCTGCAGAGAAACACCGGTGCCTGCTGGGAGATGGAGTTTGTTACTCTGCGCGCCCAGGGGGACAATGGAGCAGACGGACCGGATGAAGGTCCCTTCAACGAATGAAATCGGAGCCAAAGTGCGGATCGGGGCTTGAGAATTGGCAATCTCAATTACGAAAGGACGCTTTCGTAAGATTGTTCGAGGCTGGCAAACGAAAATAGATTAAGGAGCGCCTGGGTCGCCCTCTGTTAATCTGGAACGGATTACCTTGAACTGCCTGCGTTTCTTCCAAACGTGCGCGTGAGCACCGCAAATTGAAATGGGAAATGGTCCGGCATATTGGTGAGGTCCGATGAGGTTAGTGTTTTGATTTCTGCTTGTACAAGTATTGTGTCTGTATATGTGTGTGTGAGATGTTTTTTATGCAGGCGCTTTGTGAGACGTGCTGGAGATGTTGTGTTTGTGTTAAAATGTTATAGTATAAATTATGAACTCGAATATAATAAATAAATTAAAATAGATAAATAAATATCTAACTAAATATGATGGATAACTGTAATTAAAAATCTATGAGAATTAGTTGTGAACGTTTACGACAGGCCATCAGAGTGGCCGCCCCAAGCTAGGTGGGTAGATGGCGGAGCTAATTCTGTGTGAGTTTTTGCTTGATAGCACGGCTAACATACGACAGCTTTGACTATATGTTTTGATAAATAAATTAGTGGTAATAGGCGGTTTTCTGCCATCTGTTCGAGTCTTTTGAGTGGTTTTCTGGAGGCCGGCGCCGGAAAATTTCTCAAAGCAGACTACGACAAATTGTAACAGATTGGTCTAAACCTCCGCGATAAAATAATTGATAAGGTCTGAAAGTCACCGCTTATAATGTGTTTTTTTGTTAATGGTTTTGGGCTGTAACGGACGTAGTAGAATCGGTGTTTGCTGTGCGGGACGGCTGAAATTGGAAACATATGTTTCAGTCCGCGTGGGAAGAACAGGAGATTTGTTTTGTTCATGCCGAATTAAAGTTTGGTAAAGTGGTATACATTGTGCGGATAAAGTCCTGGTATTGCGGTATGTAATCTTCTAAAGTGTGTGTTGCGATTTTCTGGAGTGTTTTCGCCGTACTTTTTGTACTGTTTTAGGTATGTTGCACAAAGAGAGTTTACGCTAGCACGTTGCTGTAGGCTGTTGTGCTAATCTAGCGGTTTTGCTTTTGTGTGTCAATATGTTTTGTGGTTGAAACTAACTGCATGTTCTGTGTTGCAAGCTAAAAGTTGATTTTGGATAGAAAGTGATTACAGACTCCTGCAGACGATTGCCCTGTTAAGACTTAAACGAATTTGGATTTTGTTAAGTTTTTCTGGTTGATTAGGATGTAAAACGGCCTCAAGATAACTGTTCAGATAAATTTTGTTCGCAACTCTTTTTCGGCAATGTTTTAGCACATTTTCTACGAAGGGCAATTTAAGGTGTTTAACATTTAACTGACCTGTTACGGTACGGAGATTAAAGATTGAGAAGTACATGCTGAATTTAGTTAACTGGTTTTGCCGGAGACGGCTCAATTTATCACATGAGGAGGGCATGTACAGTTGTTGTGATAATTATGCATGTTATAATTAAACGCAAATGGCTAAGAACAATTACTCATGAGTCGATTCTGACTTGGTGAAGTTTTAATTTTTTATTTCATTTTTAAAATTAAAAAGAGGGGAGTGTATAGTCAAAATAAAAGTTGCATTTTTTGAATCTTTAAGTAGGTGGATTTTTTGCTTTTTTGATTGATCTAAGCAGGATTTGTTAAGTTGGCCTAAATAAAGATAAAGCTATAAGTAGTAATTATAAGAATTGAACGAAAAGCAAACGGTGTTAATTGGAAAGCAACAAACTGGTCTAAATTATTTTTTTAAGCACCGTGTTGAATGGTACAGAGAATGAATTCTTTCTGTGATTTAAATAAGTATCATTTATGCTAAAATTATGTTTGGCTTATTTCTGATGGCTCTATAGACTTTAGAAATATAGCTTGGTCTCTGAATAAATGATCTAAAGGAGACTGATGTTAAATTATTTAAACGATTAAACATTCTTAATGATTTTTGTGGACACTAAAGGCTTATTGGATTTATCGAATTTCAACTGGGGCTCAAGAAGTAACCCAGCATATTTCAATTCCGTTATAAATTGAATGTTTTTACCATGCAAAACAACACTTATCATAGTGATATTTTCTAACCTAGTGGGATTTGAATGTTTGAGTTTGAAGAAAAAAAAGAAAACATTAAAACACAGAGTCATTTTTAAGGCATCAATTTGTTTTTAAACAGACTGGGGAAAAATTTATAATTGGTCTAAGGATTGAAAGTAACAATTAAAGTCTTTGGTAGATTTATTTAAGAACAAATAATGAATATCAGCGGTGATCGAAAATGATGGTTTAATTTAGAAGTAAGAAGTAAATTCTAATTCATTCATTCTGATCGTGTAGAGATAAAATGTGATTGGACCAGTTACATTGAAATAATTTTTACCATATATTTGAATGCACATTTTGTTTTGACAAATAGGAATTGGTTTTAGTTTTAAAAGTTTAAGATTAATCTTTCAGATGTTATTTATTGATTGTTAGCTAGTCCACTTGATGCTGAGAGTAAATTTACAGGTCCTAAAACATTTTAGAACAGTTCTGATCATAGAATAATGGCATAATATATAATTTGATTAGTGGGGACTCTGTAACTGACAATTTATTTAGATTTTTGATTTTATTTTCTTTATTTTTTCTTATTTTTATTTCTTATTTTTTTTCTCTTTCTCTCTCAACCTTTATATATTTGGTTCGACTTGGATTCTGACCCAGATTTCTGAACTGCGGTCTGCTTATTAATTACAACTTTGGAAAAATGTTAATTTGAGAAGCTGGATTAAAGAAAACATGATTCAGTGGTAATTTATTTGACATTTCTAGAAGCTTCAATTCAATTTGGTGTTTATCATTGGAGAAAAGAACAAAAAGAAGCCTGAGAGGATAATTGGGATACTGAAAAATGCTAGTTTTTGTTTTTGCTACTAGTTTCTGTTTAGAGAAATCTTATCTCTTGAACCTCCTGTATTGAATTTTTTGGTTTTTTGTTCTACTGCTAAGGGGAATTAGACTACTATGTATCCTACAAAAATTTAAGAGGAGTTTTAGTTGCAAAAATCAGTTTGACTATGTTTGATTCACTTCACAGAATCGGACAGATGTTTTTGAAGTATGAAATGTTTTCATTATTTACAATCAGAATATTTGGGCAAGTGAGCACATTTGGGTTTGTTTAAAGAGGAATCATATAAGCAAAAGTACTTTGAATTTATATTGGATTGTGTTAAAAAAATAAAAAAAGGACTTTAGGTTTGGCAATTTCTAACAATAAGCAACCACCTGGTTACTTTCAAATCAATTTGATCAGGGAATGAGACGTGCATGTTTTGCACTACGGTTTTAAAGTCCCACAGAAATATTTATAGGGAAGCTGTTTTGTCAGTGATTTAAATCTTGGATTTTTCTTTAGAAATATGGATAGAATTTGAAGTATTGCAAACTGAAGACTATTTTTGTAAACTATGTTGTGTTTATCAGTTAGTACTATTCTCTGATTTTGTTTTAAACATTTGATGTTTTTAATTTTGATATTTTTTGTCTGAGCCAGCTTGATAGAGATCCAGTACACTTAAGTGATGGGGAGTTTGGAGACTGGATCGTTATGGGTAATTGCTCAGATGGGAGGAGCTTCACAGGTAACCTTGATAACACCAACAACAGTTATAATTGGAGGGGAACCTAGTTGGACATCTTTATCTCACTGTAAGTAGCATACTGATATTAGCAGAAATTATTAATTGATTGAAGGGACAGAGTCTGGGAAAAGTGGTGTGAAGTCTGAATTACAAAGGGGTTTAGTTCAATATGAGCTATTCGTCTCAATTTCAGTGAAGCGGAACCAGGAGAGCCACTTTTCCATAGAGACTGTTTATAATAGGGACAGAAAAAAGGAGATAGAACCTTTGCAGATGGTTATTGCCTTTATTTTTGTTATTGCAATGTTTTAGTGGTGCTTTAGCAATATCTAACAGAAAAATCCAGCCTTTTGTTTTTTTAATTTAATTTTATTTATCTATTTACTTTGTGAACAGACCACTAAACTTTGGAGGAAAGAATTAGTGAATGGTGTCAATGCAGTTTATATCTGAGGAATAGACATTATGACATAAAAGTTATGTTTGCTTTCGGACACCATTTTGCAGGACATCAACATAGAGCCTACTGATCTTACTGATTAATTTTCAGATATTTTACTCACCTCAAGGATTTGGGAGACTGCTGAGACTGAAATGTATTGCCCAGGAAGGAAGTTATGGGGGTGATGAAAGAATTTGCAGAGTGGCAAGCACCTGAGGAAAATGGGGAGGGCACGAAGCTGCTGCCCCAGTAGGACAGGCCTGTCGGGTGCTGGATGAGGAAAACATGGCTCTGTTCCCATGCTCAGGTTTGGTGAATTTGAAGATAATTGGATACTTTAAATTTAGAGGTTTAGTTTTTGTTAATTTATACTTGGAAAATTTACAGGGTCTGACAGCTAAAGTGTGAAAAACTCAGGCTAACTAAGTTAGTTTTTGCGTATTTTATGGGATATATTTCTGGCTATTTCTGACACATGTTATGGGTTTTTTAAGCTGTAAGGAAGAATTCAGAAACAATGCGTAAATGTTAAATTAATCATTTGATTCCATACCAGGTTTTCTTAATGGCATCAGATCGCATCTTCCTGCACCTGAATGAATTGGCTGTGTTTGGGAAATGGTCAATTACGGGAGTAATTTACCATTAAAGAGGGATTATTATTGTAATCATCTGATTGTGAGTTCATTTGGAAAAGACAATTCCTTTATAGACATTTACTGAATGCAGCTCCACGGCAACGACGAACCTGGTCGAGGATCAGCAGGAATCTACCTAAAGAAGGTTTTGACCAAGCTGAATCGGAAGCTGAAGCCACAGGCGGCGGGGCCTAGCTCACCCAGAAGGTTGGTTGGGTGGTGATATTAATCATCCAGTGTGATCTATGTGCCACATGAGGGAGATGGGCAAATTGAAATTGCCATCTCAAAGAGGGATCTACAGAAGAGGATCACAACTCATCACTCAGCTTCACAGCAGGTTTTGAAGCGGGGCCTGTCTGTGGATTTGTGTTTATTGGGGGAAATGCTCAATTAATGAAGTAATTGGCATTTCAGAGAGTGGTTATCTGCATATATGGGAGTAAAACTGGAACACTGATCAGCTCTGTACATCGCTCTCCAGCTGCCAGGTGCCATTGGGGGGTTAACCACGAGAGTGAAGAAAGAAGAACAGAATACAAATATAAAGACTGAACATTTATTAATAATTTTTTGCATTTTACAGATTGTTTAACTATTTACTTAACTATTTCTATTCACAAGTGCAGATTGTTAATACTGCCTAAGAGGGTTTCTTAAAGAATTTTAATCAGTTAATTTTATTTCTTAATTTCCAGTTGTCTTTAAGGTTGTATTAAGGTTTGCATTAATAAAAAAAAGAGGGTCTACTAGATAAAAAGATAGAATAGCTGAGCAGAATTAGGGAAAGGAAAGACTAAATAGACTCGAGGATTACATTCTTAAAGGTTTCTTAATACCTTCTATTTCACAGGTTTCTTAACATTAAGTTTGATCCGTTTCAGAACAGATAGTCAATTGTGTTTTCTCATTATCTTGTGGGTATTAAATTGTATTGTATTTCTTTGGGGCCTCCTCCACAGTATTCACATACATTAAAGCTAGACTTAGTTAACTTTTCACATGTAAAAACCCATGTAACATGGGTTTTTGAATTAGTTTTTGGGAATTGTTAAAATATTTTTTTTTATAATGCCAAAAGAGGGTGAATTTATAATTAACAGATTGACATTTTTGAGTAATAGGAGTTAAGGTTAAAAAAAGGTATGGTAACAGGTTGTGTTTTGAATTTTAATTTGGAAGTCTTGTTGTGGTATCATATGAAAGACTTCATGTTTTAAACTGATGAAATTTCTTGGATTTGATTTTTTTGCATTCTCAAAATGCTTTACAGGTTTTGATCTTAAGTTCTAAACACTAACCCTAAAGGAGAGTACAGAGAAGATATCAATCTATTTAAAAAAAAAAGATTGAAAAGAGGGATTTGTGGTATTCTACATATGTTTTAAACATCTATTATTCAGAAGGTAAAATTCTGTTTTATATAGTTTGCATGGTTGTAAAAAACATATTGTCTGTCAGTATTTGTTATTGGGATAAGCTTTTAAGTAATAAAACTCTTGGGTAAGTTTTATTGCAGGCTGTAAAAACAGGATGTCTGTAGATTTAGTATGCGGAACCAAGGCCATGAAGCTGGGAGTGTTGCCATAAAACCATAATTCTCAGAATGAACTTTTGACCAAGAACAGGGACACGTCTCATCTTATGACTGCATAATTCTCTGACAGCCAATCATGGTTAAGACACTGTATGGAAATGTTCTGATTGGAGGGAGAAGAAACGCCTAGAGTCCTGGCGAAGTTGGAGTGTCTATAAAAGTTATGACAGGAAAATCATTCAATCGTCAGAAGTCTTGTCTGGCCCATAGAAACTAGGGCATCTTTCTCTGTAAACTGCAATTTGTTAATCTGTTCAAAATAAATGTTAAGAACTGGAAATTGGCTCCATTTTGTCTCTGCTTGAACATGCACTGAATTAATTTTGATAATATTTAATTCAACACAGGTTTACAAGTTCTTAGGGATAAAATGTATAAGGACCACCCCCTACCACCCCCAGACTGACGGTCTGGTGGAACGGTATAACAGAACATTGAAGGGCATGTTGAAGAAAGTTGTCGCAGTAAGTGGAAAAGATTGGGACAGGTGGCTGCCTTATCATCTTTTTGCATATCGTGAGGTGCCGCAAGCGTCAACTGGATTTTCACCATTTGAACTTTTGTATGGCAGGCAAGTGAGAGGTCCTCTTGATGTACTCCAGGAGTCCTGGACAGGTAATGAAGCAGGAATGGCAACAAATGTTCTCACTTATGTCCTAAAAATGAGAGACAGAATGGAGAAGGCAACAAAGTTGGTGAGGAAGCAGATGGGAAAAGTTCAGCGTGGCCAGCAAACCTGGTATGACAGGGGCGCTAGACAAAGATCCTTTGAGCCAGGCCAGGAGATGCTTCTGCTTTTACCAACAACCGAGAATAAGCTGCTAGCCCGATGGCACGGACCATACAGCATCAGAAGGAAGTTGGGTCCAGCCACATATGAGATCGAGATGCCTGAGAGGAGGAATCCAAGACAAACATTTCATATCAATCTGCTGAAAGAGTGGAAGACCTGGGAACCCCCGCTCAGTCAGCAGTTGTTCGTTCAAGCAGTGGAAGAGGAGGAGGATGTGGATGGTGAGTTTACACCTACCAGTAGTTCCTCATCTGCACCTGATCTGTCTCATCTCTCTCATAACCAGCAGCGGGAGCTGGAGGCCATTGTTTACCTGACCTTTTCCAGGAAAGGCCAGGGAAAACTGATCTGGTGGAACATGACATCCACTTAAAGGACAGCACTCCTATTAGGCAGCGGATGTATCGGATCCCAGAGAGAATGGTCCCTGTGAGGTAATGTTGGAGCTGGGTGTGATAGAGCCCTCCACCAGTGAGTGGAGCAACCCAGTTGTGTTGGTAATCAAGAAGGATGGAAGCATCCATTTCTGTATTGATTTTCGAAATGTAAATGTGCAATCAGTGTTCGACTCCTATCCACTGCCAAGACTGGATGATCTCATTGAGCGGGTTGGTCAAGCAAAGTTTATCAACACACTTGATCTCTGTAAAGGGTACTGGCAAGTCCCGCTAACTGATGCAGCAAAGTGTGTTACTGCTTTCAGAACTGCCCAGGGACTGTGGCAGTTTACCAAGATGCCCTTTGGACTTCACGGAGCACCCGCCACATTCCAGAGGCTAAAGGACAAGGTCTTGAAAGGTATGGAGTCATTCTCGGCAGCTTACCTTGATGATGTTGTCATTTACAGCAACACTTGGCAGGAACATCTCATCCATCTGAAAGAGGTCCTACAGAGGATATTGCTGGCCGGTTTGACAATAAACCCCAAGAAATGTGCATTGGCCAAACAGGAGCTTCAATACCTGGGCCACATCTTGGGGAATGGCATAATCAAACCAGTGCAAGACAAAGTGGAAGCGATCAGAGCTAGTGAACGGCCAAAGACCAGGAGACAGGTAAAGTCCTTTTTGGGCTTAGTTGGATGGTACAGGCGGTTCATCAAGAACTTCTCTGCCCGAGCTGCACCTCTTTCTGATCTCACCAGTACAGCAAAGACAAAGATTGTCTGGGGAGAGGAACAGGAGAAAGCTTTCCAGGATTTAAAGGCGGCTCTGTGCCAGAAGCCGGTGCTACAGAGTCCGAACTTCAGCTTGCCCTTCACAGTGCAGACTGATGCATCCTGCAGGGGGAATTGGTGGGGTGCTACTGCAAGGAGAAGGAGAGCACAGGAAACCGGTGGCTTATGTCAGTCGGAAGCTCTTCCCACGGGAGACTAGATACTCTGCTGTCGAGATGGAATGCCTCGCCATGAAGTGGGCGATTGAATCTTTCAAGTATTATCTACTGGGACGGGAATTCACTCTCGAAACAGACCACAGGGCTCTCCGATGGCTGGAGTCAATGAAGGACACCAACAACCACATCACAAGATGGTTCCTGTCCCTTCAACCGTATCGGTTCTGCATTCGACATGTACCGGGGAAGCAGAACACAGTGGCTGACTTCCTGTCCCGCCAGGAGAACCTGGAGCCTTCCGAAGGGGAGGGAAATGTGAGGGAGATGCACCCCCTCACTAAGAGTCTTCTCAGTTGGACGGTACACACTCAAACTTGTACATTACACCCTGATGTTATTAGTTTATTGTTTGCTTGGCTTTTTGTTGTATTGATTTGCTAAAGATGGATCCTATTTAGTAGGTTAATGCATTTAGTTTATTTTCAGTTGGGTTGCTACTAACCATTCTGTCTCTCTGAGGTGATTTTTGGAGATCTGCACAGTGATGGAAGCGCGCCCATGAGTGTTGCTGATAAGGTCCTGGTGTGCTCAATTAGCTGGCTGGCACTAACCAAGTGGCCTCAGGAGAGGGGGGAGTTCGGGGGGAAATAAGTTTGTTTTGGTTGCCTTTTATTAAAATGGGTTATTTTGATGGTTTAAGTTAATGGTTAAAGTGGGATGTAATTTAGTCTTGTGTATAGCATTTATATTGAGTTTATATTAAATGAGGTTGTAAGGGTTAAAACTGTACATATACCTCTGGGTAGGACTGAATGTTTCTAGCCCTAGCCTATATATGTGGAGGGTGTAATCTGTGCATGTCTGTCGATGTAAAGACAATGTGAGTAAAGAAAGAAACAGATCTGTTAAAGTGGAGTCCTTTGGTGGTTATTTGATTGTACATCCCAGTGGACGCCGGCATTTTGCATTTGTAGGGTGTTATCCTCTGGGTAAAAACCTTACAGTATCACATTTCAAACTAGTGCCACTATAACTGACTTACCTTAACACTTATCTAAACTATATATTATCAGTTCAGAGAGATTATAAAAATGTAACCTATATTTTAGTAAGCCTGAGGTTCCTTTTAAATCACATACTGTAATCGACATTGAGATATGACAAATACTCTGTATGTTGTATGCAACAGTTATTGCACATAATTTATAAAAGCAGAATACATATAGTGAGTTGTTTTATGTTCTACAGTTGTGCAAGAGAAGCCTGAGACACTGCAAGTAAAAACTTTATTTGCCATAAGTAGGACCAGAACGAGAGGTACCTGAACAAACAAAACATTGCGGAAACAAACATTCAGTGCTGGCTAGAAATGATCAAAATTAGGGCTTCATGATTTCCAAAATATAGATAATAGCAATTTGAATGTGAGATTGAATTATCAGTGGAACTATAAAGCGCTTTGGGTGTCTTGAAAAGTGCTATATAACTGCAATCCATTATTATTATTAAATATCGTAAATTTATTTAACAATACATTTCTAGCACTGTTCTTCTGCTGCTAGGAGAACCTCTTCCCCCTGCCAAGACAAAAATAACAAATTAAAGTGGTTGAGAATGTCCATCTTAAAAACATTTGAGAACAGAGGGGACATTCAGTTGTAAGAGCAACAAAAGGAAAACACTTGGTAATAAAAAAAAGCATTCGATTTACACTAGAAAAATATAATAAACTGAATTAAGAATACTATATGTAAAATAAGGATAAAATTAATGAAGTATTGTGCAATTATTAAAAATGAAAATTGTATGTTCAGATTTGAGGATTGTGCATCTGAGCCGGATAATTAGAGCTGTATTGAAAACAATCAGAAAATGGATCTTGAATCGATTCCTATAGAAATCGAATTGATTCGCAAGTTCAAAAATCAATTTTATTTTCTAGAGAAAAAAAAGAATAGTTTGCCCTTTTTACAGTTATTTTTGAAATAGTTCAGTTTAAGTACAAAACAGCTTTAAACACCTAGAATTGAAGTTGAATCTATCCAAATCAATAGTGATTTGGAACATGGGCACAATGGACAGCAGTTTGATTTGTCTTGCTTTCGTGCGCACAGCAACAAGAAAGCATGATTACGTAGCAAATTAACTAGAGCTAACTGCCTGCATTTAGCAGCAGCTACAAAACTATATTGTTTGTGGGGAGATCTTTAAATTTCTGAAAAGGATATACGAGGATTTTTGCATTACGGGCTCGTACAAACAGTCTCGTCTCAGCATTGAAATGACTGCATTATTATTCTTGTGGCCACGCGTTATTTTGTCGCGGTTACGCACTAAGTATCATGTTCCCATGCATTAACTATCGTTCTTACGCATTAATAACAAAAATTTGTACATTAGTAATACCTGGCCACAAGTTATTTCTTTTCTTCCTTTAATGTCACCAGACGGGCTCCGTAGTTACTCATTCAGTGTTAACCTCTTAAACCCAAGGCTGTTTTTTCCGAATTCGGCATACCTACACTCCATTCATTTTCTTCCGCTAATCCAAAGTCAGGTCGCGGGGGCAGTATCTTAAGCAAAGAGACCCAGATTTCCCTTTCCCCAGCCATTTGGGCCAGCTCCTCGGGAGGAATCCAAAAGCCTTCCCCTGCCAGCTGGGAGATTGAGTCCCTCCAGTAAGTCCTAGGTCTTCCCGTGGGCCTCCTCCCGGTTGGACCTGCCCAGAACACCTCACCAAGGAGGCTTCCCGGAGGCATCCTGACCAGATGCCTGAGCCACCTCAACTGGCACCTCTCGATGTGGAGGAGCAGCGGGTCTACTCTGAGCCCCTACCGGATGACCAAGCTCCTCACCCTATTTCTAAGGGACAACCCATCCACAAACTCATTTTAGCCACCTCTATCCGTGATCTCGTTCTTTCGGTCACCACCCAAAGTTCGTGACCATAGATGAGGGTAGGAAGGTAAATCGACTGGTAAATCGAGAGGTTCGCCTTTCGGCTCACCTCTCTCTTCACCACGACAGACCAGTACAGTGGCCGCATAACTGCGAACGCCTTACTAATCTGTTTATCGATCTCCCGCTCCATTTTTCCCTCATTCTTGAACAAGACCCCCAGATACTTAAACTCCTCCACTTGAGGAAGGACCCCATCCCCAACCCGAATAAGGCAACCTACGCTTTTCCGGTTCAAGACCATGGTCTCAGATTTTAAGGTGCTGATCCTCATCCCAGCCTGAGGCCATCAAAACGGATCCCTTCAACACTAGAACACTGCGCCTAGAAATCCTGTCCATAAATGTTATGAACAGGATCGCTCACAAAGGGCAACCTTTGCGGAGTCCAACTCTCACCGGAAAACGAGCCTGGCTTACTGCCAGCAATAGGAACCAAACTCTGACACCTGTCATAGAGGGACCTAACAGGCCTTATTAATGGGCCCGGTAACCCATAATCCCGGAGTACCTCCCACAGGACTCCGGACAAACGCCTTCCCCAAGTCCACAAAACACATGTAGACTGGTGGGGCGAACTCCCATGCACCCTCCAGGACCCTGCTGAGGGTGTAGAGCTGGTCCAGGGTTCCACGGGCAGGACGAAAACAACATTGTTCCTCTTGAATCTGAGGTTCGACTATCCGCACCAGAGATTGGAGCCTACACTCTTGAAGGCTTTTTACAGCTTGTAAAATATCTAAAATTTTCAAATTGCTCTCATATAATAGTCTATGGCAGGGGTCCCCAACTCCAGGTCTCAAGGGGCCGGTGCCCTACCAGTTTTAGATGTGTCTATGCTCCAACACAGCTGATTCCAATTGTCCAACCTTCTCCTTAGCATGGCAAAGTTCAGCAGAGGCCTGTTAACGAGTGAAGTGAATAAATGGTAAATGTTACTCTGGGCTTTATGAAACATATTTTTTGTATGAACTATAACTGCTTTTGAAATGTTTGATTAATCTGGGTTTATGAAATGTATTTTGTCCTACTATAACTGCTTCTGAAATATTCTTATTGCCTAATTTTTAGCATAACAACTTCTCATCTCTTAACATGGTTTCTTTTAAATAGACTATAACATTGGCTTCATTTGATCTAAATTTGAAATCTTGTTCTTTTACTCCTGTATCACAAAGTTTTGAGGCCTAGCAACAGTGATAACCAATAGGAATGAAGTAAACAAATCTTACCTTATTTGGTGTGATATTTTATCAATACATGATTGGTAAATGTGATGTGAAAGTGTGTTCATCTTTGTGTACTGTAAAGTTCAATAAAAACCTTGCACCTCAGCGGTGTGGATGCTTAGTCTGGGGGATTTTATCCAACATACTGAGTCCGTCCATGGGCATTGCTGGCAAACCGAAGCAAATAAACATGAATAGTAACTACTCACTCTTATTGACTATAGACAAACTGTTGGTGCCTGTAATAACAAATAATTGAAAGTTGAATGGTTTTTTTTTTTACGTTACCTGTCTATCAGTTTGCTACTCAGAATTGGTGTCTGAGTACCAAGTACAAGCCCAACAGATTTACTTTCCCAAGGATAGCATTACAGCTTTGGTATAGAACTCTACTTGATATATCTGTATGAAAAATCTTTATAAGTGATTACTGTGGGTTTAATTTCTTAAAGTTATGGACACGAAATTGAGATAAGAAGGAAGAAAGAAAGAAGATGAAGAAGAGAAACAGGACCGGTAGAAGTGTGAACTGACGATACAAGATAGGGAGGTAAACAACAAACACAAGAAAACATCCCAGATGAATGTTAAATGTGACTCTAGGAGGCTTGCCCCCCAAAACTGGGGCTAGCTGGCTTAAGGGTAAAAAAAATAACAAACCCGGGGTGTTGCGTGGCCTAGTGGTTAGTGCGGGTGCCGCATGAACGGAGGCTTTGGGTTTGAGACCTGTCCTGTAACAGGTGTCCTGGATCAGCTGCAGCTGTATGATTGATTTTTTAGGTAGACCTGTGAAGACACTGTTACGGTAATCAAGGCGGCTAGAGATAAACGCACGGATGAGTTTTTCTAGGTCGCCTATTGTCATCATGCCTTTAATCCTAGAAATGTCCTCAGGTTATAGAAAGCTGACCTTGTTATTGCCTTTATGTGACCCTAGAGGTTCAGGTCCGAGTGCATTATTACACCTAGATTTCTGGCCTGGTTGGTAGTTTCTATTTGGACCAACTGAAGCTGTGTGCTGATATTTAATCGATGTTTTTTAGGTCCGAAGAGAAGCACTTCAGTTTTGTTTTTGTTCATTTGGAGGAAATTATGGGACATCCATCTGTTAATTTGCTCAATGCATTTATTGAGGATTTGGTTCACATCACCTGGTGAGATTGAGATATAAAGCTGAGTGTCATCAGCATAGTTGTGGTAGCTAACATTGTTGGTGGTTATAATCTGGCTTAGTGGAAGCATGTAGATGTTAAAAAGGAGGGGCCCTATGTGGAGCCCTGGGGGACCCCACATTTGATTTCTGTGTTTTGTGATGAGAACTGGTTAATCGACACAAAGAAGTTCCTGCTCTTAAGGTAGGATTTGAACCAGTCGCGTACTGTACCAGAGAGTCCGACCCAGCTCTCTAAACGTTCTAGTATTATATCATGGTCAATGGTGTCAAACGCTGAACTGAGGTCTAATAGTACCAGTACTGTACCACGGTCAGTATATGTATGGAATCAGAGGATGGAGTTTTAAAGCCAAGATGGTGGTGTGTTAAAAGAAACACGACACTTAACTGCAAAGAAAAGCTGGGCTTCGGAGGCCTAAGGGGTAAGCCAATTTTCTAAAAGGATTTGAGAGAAACTTCCTGAATGTGTCTCTCACAGTGGCTGATCTCATTTATAACCACTTCTATATGCAAACCAGTCAGTGGAATTGACTGACCCTTGCTCGTTCAGATGGAAGACAAACAGAAAAGAGATTTCCAAATAACTGTGGTCACATTCCTGTTATTGCACTTGTTGATGTTAATAGTATGGCTTTCTATTACAGTTATAAGCTGTAATCAAATATAACAGGAATGAAAAATATTAAAGTGATTTGAAAAACATTCATAATGCTTGTCATGTATTACATTTTGTCACTCTAGTGCAAAATTCAGTGTATTGTATAGCGATAGACCAGCACAAGGTAATGTAGAATGGTAAACGAAAAGAAAAAGGTTATAGGATCAACTTAAAAAAATAGAAACTGAATATTGTTCTGCGCATTTGTATTCAGATTCCTTACTCTGATGCCACCAAATAAATCTACTGAGGTCAAATACTTAAAGGAATTGTTTATTTTGCACACAACAAAGCTGTTAAAAAAAACTGTGACAAGTCCTGTTTGCAAAGTAATCTAGTTCACCAAAAAAAGGAACTTTTAGTCTGACATGGAAAACCATGTGTGACACTTCACATTAGCCTGCAGACACTATCTACATAGTGAAACCAGATGGTGGAAGCATCATGATGTGGCAACCTTTTTTTTTCCCCCAGCAGCAACATGGAAGCCACTATAGCCGATGGAAAGATGGATGAAGCTAAATATAGGACAATGTTTTGGGGGCAAACCATTTAAATAATGGCACTAAATCCGATTGAAAATGTATAAGTGAACCTAGAAATATCTGTTAATTAGCGATCCAGTCTAGCCGAGTAAATTTTTTTTTTCTCCTACCAATTTCATTTAGACATTCCCCTTTTATGACATGGAGCAGTGAGTATGTATGCTAAAAACAAATGCATGTCACGTGTCAGAAATGTGTTACATACCTTTGGGAATTTTATTGGTAAAACTTGAAGTTGTAACTTTAGATGATGCTACCAGCTCATGTAAAAAAAATGTTTTTAAAAACTATGCATGCTCATTTACTTTAATTACTAATTCAATATTCAAAACAGTCAATGGTCATTTGTTTAAGCTTCCTAAACTATCATAGCCAAAAATAGCACAGCCATTTATTAGATTTTGGAAACTATTATAATTTTGTTTACACTGGCCCTGTTTAGTTAGGATAGCTTCGTTAAATTATTTGAATAAAACTTTTTTTTTAAATTAGCTTTCGGAAGTAAGTCATGGAAAATATCCAATTGCTAAACCAAATAGATAAAGCAGAGGTTTAACAGAACCTTATGTGAAGTGCTGACATTATTACCTCCAGGCACAAAAATAAAAACAAGAAACCTTTCTACTGAAAAAGAGTGAAAAGGGGTTCTCGGTAGTGCCAAGAATGGACAACATGGATATTTTCCGTAATAACAGAAGAGACAGATGCAGAACTTTAAAAAAGCTAGACTTGATGAAAGAGACAGAAACATATTTTTTTTAAATCCTAACTCTGACTTTACTAAATGTGTATTTTTCATCTTTTACTGACTTTACTTTGACAAGACATTCGTCAGCCAGGACTGTAGAGGGGGAAATGTTATTCTGATGGCCTTCTATGACACTGCATTGTTCCACAGGCAAGTTGCACAAGAACTAATCACACTTTGAGCAATGAATGTCTATAATGATGTACAGTATTATTGCTGAGGAATTCACAAAACATGATTGATTGCAATTTGTTAGATCATGGTCTTTTATTGCTTGAAGAAGTTGACTTTTAAGCGTTTAATGTATTTACCAAAAGGGTCATTTTTAGACAGCTGATTTAAATTTGCAAGTTACCTCCAATGATCATGTTCCAGACTTTAGTACAAAAGACACCTCAGAGACAAGGGGCAAGGAAAGTAAGGGGTATCTGACCTAAAACACCATGCTGCTCCAAGAGAGTGTCTCATGATACAAAAAACTTCAACTTTGAAATACCAGAATGTTTGAAAGGCACAAAGAAAGTTGTCAAATGTCAAGACAAGTAAGTACAAAGTTGTGGTTCACTTCATGGGCAGTAAACATAAATAACACGGAAATGAAAGTCCACAACATCCTCAAAGTTTTAGGAATGGCTGTGACACCAGATCTAGTGGATACAAGGATGTTCTGTGAAGCAGATAGGTTATTTCAGTAACAGAGTTAATAATTAATCAACAACAGAACAGGCCAAAATAAACAAAACCCTTTGATTCTTTGACTCTGGAGAGGAACCTTTCATTTTTACTGGAACAAACACATAGAACCAAGTCTATAATGAGCAGCTATCTTCTTTGTCCATTTGGAGTTTAAAAGAACAGCCAGGAAACAAGATTAGAGAAACATTTCCAGACAAAAAATGCAAATACAAGAAATATAAAAGCAGTAATATGATTTCTTGACATTAAGAGTAAGAGAAAGTTTTGAGAGTAGATGCTCAGTCCATGGTTCTTTACCAGAAGATTCTTTCATGGTACACTAATACCAAGGTTGCCAAGTCCTTGGCAAAGAAAGTAGCTGCGAGCTGACCTTAAAGCTGTTAGAACCAGGGGCGGAATGGGGAATAATTCAGGTTGGGAATTTGATACGATCCCAAGCCACCAACACCCAATTAAAGCAAAACAGCAAGAGTGAATGCATACTGATCTAAGCATGTAATACAATGAAACAAAGCACATGTGCACACACACCTTTTTCTGTTTCTGATTGACTATGTTTTGCTGCAATAACCCGTACTCAAGTCACAAATAGTGAAATTGTGCTTCATCAACTACTACGGTGTTCAGCCTGCACTCGGACTAATGCTATTTTTAAACTAACAGGTACCGGACTATAATGTGACTATGTGTATATGTATATGTGACTGTGTAAATGGGGCGGCTGTGGCTCAGGAGTTGGGAGATTATCTTGTAATCGGAAGGCTGCCGGCTCCAACTGTTCCATTGATATCAGTACGTCAGAGGTCCGTCAGAGTCTCTGCGGTGCGTGTGTTGGCTCCTTCAACTTTTCAAGCATTACTTGCGTTGCAAGAGACAACGTAGCAAACGCAAGCAATGCAGAAGTTCAGCTAGCTGAACTTTTGATGGACTTTATGCATTGACGCATTGGGTTAACCAATCAGAGTGCCTCACTGTAGATATGTCACTACATGTATCTTGAATGAAGCGCAGGACCAGTGAAAACATTTTCAACAAACGCAGATTTCAAAAATCAGAAATAACCTTTACCGAAGACAGATGGACAGGTGCTCCTAAGGAGGAACAGAGCACCTGTAGTTGGTGTCCTAGTACGAGATTTTTAGCTCCGATGCGCCCCAGGAGGTCATAAAATTGGGCGCGGGACAGACGGATGTAGCGCTGAAAGCGAACCTTATCCATAAGTAGCTCCTGGAGCAAATGGTTAAACTCCCCAAACTCAGAACACATCTGAAGAATGGGGTGTATCCACAAACGGCGCTGATGCACCCGATGTCAATGTTGTTTGGCTTTATCTGGCAAACAGAGCCAAGCTCCTCGATACCATCCGCCATACTTCAGAACGTCCGCAGGGGGCAGGGCTTCCACTGTTGCAAACCTCAACGTGCATGCGTTAAACTACATGGGTGCCTTGCTCGACGCAGACAAAATGTGCGGTATGAACGCAGCATTTTAGTAACCCAAATGTATTAGGTTGACCCAACATGTTTACATTTAATTCACTCAACAAACTTCTTTATTGCTAAATCAAACAAAAACAGTTGGGTGGAAATGATTTACATAATTTTATGTTCACCTAGCAAGTTTTTTGGGGTTTTTTGAGTGTAGGTTTATTCTCTGTAACACTGAACAATGAACTTTAAACACACAAAACTTATAATTTTAAGTCATCTAGACTTGTAAAGTTCATTGCATACTGATCATGACAGGTGAACAAATTATTCTAAAAGCATCACCTGTATTTTTGGTTTGCACTGCTCTCTACCACTGCCATTAGGAGCTAATGGGCTGCTGACACTGCTCCCATCTTCAGAAGTCTTTGTAAGAAACACTGCAAAAGCCACCCATAATATCCCACCTTTTCAGGTTCACTAATTGACAATTTGGAACATGCTCTGAAAAGTATGGATCATAACCATGATAGCAACATCTAGTTTATCTAGGTTGTAGTTACAGCAATAAAAACATCAATCCAGGTTTGCCTGGTTTGCAGCTAATACACCCAGTGACCAACCTGAACTGTGTCCAGTGAGGAATGTATTTTAGAAAAGTTTAACTGACAGCTAACATTAGGAAAGTTAGCAACTGAGGTTTTTTTTTTTTTTTTAACGTGTCCTGTCTAGCAGTATGCTACTCAGAATTGGTGTCTGAGTACCAAGTACAAGCCCAACAGTTTTACTTTCCCAAGCAGAGTATTACAGCTTCGCTGTAGTACGCCACTTGATGTATATGTATGAAAAATCTTTATTAGTGATTACTGTGGGTTCAATTTCCTGACGTCATGGACATTAAACTGAGACAAGAAGGGAGAAAGGAAGAAGGTGAAGAAAAGAAACCGGACCAACAGAGGGGCGAACCGACGACACAAGACAGGGAGGCAAATAAAGAACACAAGAAAACATCCAAGTCCTCCACCTCTGCCGGACGGCAGAGAAACAGTAATACAAAACAAAAACAACAAACTGTATAGAACGAAACCAATAGTTCGGATGTGGTAGAATAAACAAAGAATTACACATTCACTACACACAAGCATTGATTAATGAACATAATACAAATGTTTCTGGTAAGCTCCTGTGAACAACTAACTAATGATGATAACCTCAGCTTAAGATATGTCCGTCCTCACCTATGTCCCCACACCTATGTGTGTGCGAGCATGCAGGTCTGAATAAGGTTTCCCCACGCAAGTGATTGATAGCTGGTGTAAGGAACCGTCAATCCGTCCTACAGGAATCGGCACAGACATGGAGGAGGCAAGAGATGTATGCATCCAGCGTCCCACAGAGTACAGAGTCCACAGGCGGATCAGCGCAGGGTCGATCACCCACCAAGAGAGGAACAGATGGAAGTCCCAGGGGAGCACCCACCAGCCGCGATGCTGGGGCCCGAGAGATCGCAGTGACGAGCCCACGGGCTCCGCCGGTAACCGGCTACGCCAGGGCGGGCCCGGACCAGGAACCGGAGGCCACGGGGACCAGGGGCACCCCGCCCCCCAGCGGGGCCCCAACCAGGGACCAGCCGACAAGGGCCCCCCGCCGCCGCCGCAGGCAAGGAGGACCCGCAGCCAACCGACGGACAACACACGCCGCCGCCACCCCGGACCAGTACCCACCGCCAACAACCCGGCCCGCCTCCACACATCCACACGCCAGGGAGCCACAGCAAGAGCCACAGCGGATGTACGCCCTCCCCAGGCCGCGCCCAGCCGGCACCTGGACATCCAGATCTTCCAGCTCCAGGGTCCAGATCCCGCCCCACGTGGGGCGCCAAGATCAGGGGCCCAGCCAATGCCGGACAGCCCCACCAGGTGAACAGACCAGCCAGCTGAAGTCCTGGAACCGGCAGGAGGACTGGGCGCCAGGCACGGTCCCCACCGATCCACCGGACGGCACCAACCTAGTTAGCAACTGAGTTAGCGTACCCATCCAGGAGGAAAGATGCTGTTTCCGCGTATGTTTGATGCCGTGGAAATGTTTTATGTGGGTCCATCTAGTGTAGGCTTCACCAAAAACTAGTCTAGTTTCTGTTCTTCTGCGGTCACTCCTCTCCTTAGACAGATAACAATATTTCTGTGGCTCTAAAGCACTTGCTTTACTTGCTGACTCCACCATTCTTCCTAGAACCAGCCAAGCTGCGCTGACCATATAGTTGGATCATAGAGACTGTATATGCCAACCCACGGCCACAACTGGCTGGTAGATGTAAAAATAACGTCATTGTCATGACATTTTTAAATGTACATTTTTTATACTGCAAATATCCTTTTTAAAGGAAATGTACTTTCATTCTGTACCCCTCTAAAAGCCCCCTGGATGTTTTGTTTTTTTATTTAGCTTTTTTGAAAATGTTCCACATACAACCTCTAATCTTAATCTTTTCATAAATGGTTCACATCCTATCTCACAGACAGGACTTTTATGTTACATTTATCTTTAAAAGTAAGACAAGAGTTTTGAATAAAGGTAATATAAAATAAGCCTGCATGTTTTGGCAATGCAAATATCTTAATTGGTTAAGTCATATGTGTTTTCCATATCAAATACACTATAGCTTTACAAAATATTATTTTTTGATCGTGACACAAGTGCAGGGAAAATGGAGGAAATGTGAAAGGGAGAGTAGAGTCTACCCAGTCCCTGGTCCAGAGGCCTCAGCTCAAAATATAGATTCTCATATTGTTAATGGAGTGTTGTAAAGAATAATGTAGATGTGAACGCATGCTGAAATATATCTACCTTGTGAAGTAGTTAACCCTTATTTGCACTGAACTGGACATTTTTAGAAAATAATCCTTATTTCCATAGTAACATAATTTTAATAATAACAGATTGTGTAATAAATGGGTTGCTCTTAGACATGAAATCCAATGGCTAAAAATGAGTCCCACTCGGACCCAGCTGTTATAATTTGTTTCATTTACTGTACATGAAACAAATAATACAACTTATATTTGACAGATCACATAAAGTCTACAGTGCACCCATCTGTTGGTATGTCATTTTTGTGAGGTGCTCTTTCATTTGAAAACGGTCTCAAAATAGTCCACTGTCCTCTTACAGGCTTCTCCTGACTTGTGAAGATCAGCTTGTTTAATTTTGAGAGTGCTTAGCAGCTCCTTGGAAGATCATGATCACTGATTGCTGAGAGATATGTAAGAAAAAAAAACATCACCTCATTATTTCCTATAGATGACTTTGAATACGCCTAAATTTAGCAAGGTAATTAAAGTGCAAGATCTAAGTAAAACTAGACTTCTTTTCCTCCTCTCTTCTCATCTGAAAGAATAGACCTGAACTTTTTCCAGGCTTTTGTGAGTGTGCCATCCACGTGTGTGTTCACCCAAACAGGTCCCAGCCGCGGCGTCTTTTAATATCAATGTGTGAACAATAGCACAGAGCCGTCTTTCAACACTGTTTTGGTAAATTATGTGTACCCTGACTCAGCAAATAACTTGACTAAGGCAGAGTGATTATTTCCACAAAGAGTAATATTCTCAAGTATATTAATCCAGCAAAAATAAAGAGACTCCGTTGATTTCATTTAGCGGCACGAAGCAAGACTTCTGGCTTGGGAAATCATATCCCATTTCATCACTGGAGTAATTAACACAATGCATCGCAGCGAGGCATCTGTCTTGGCATGTTCTGCAGAGAACTTTCTGTCGTCGTGACAACCCACCCTCCGGTGAACCTACAGCGGCTATGCTAACCCTTCATCACTTCTGCATCAGTCAGCTGCTCAGCGGCCTGCATCAGCCGTTTCAGTAGTGAAGCGAATGATGAGGTGAGTAGACGAACAAGCCCGCCCTCGATTACCACCGCTGTCTTTTTCTACCCCTTACTTTTATTATTTCACACACACACACACACTTACACCTTCTCTGCTTATGTGTCCAGGCAACGCAGGCGTCCTAAATAACACTGAACCAATCAGTGTAAATGAAACCCTGATTGTTATCCAGAAATCAAATAATTCTGCTGTGTGTTGACAGAATGATTCCCTTACACACACACACACAATTGTGTTTTACTATCTTTCTGGGGACTTATCATTGACATTAAGCTTTCCGTAGCCCCTTACCCTAATCCTAACTATCAAAATGAATGCCTAAACCAAACCCTTACCCTAAGCATAACCTAACTGTAACCCTGACACTAAAACCACATTTTGAGCTTCAAAAATGCCTTCAGATTTGTGGGGCCCGGGATTTTGGTCCCCACAACGGCTGTCGGTCCCCACGAGGATAGTAAACTTCTTATTTTTGGTCCCCACGAAGATATTAAAACACTCATACACACTTAAGAATCTGCACTCGCTTCCTCCACAATCCTTTCCAGCCCGCTTCCTTTTCTTTTGCCTCACCGAAGCTATTCACCAAGTCATTTTCTAACAGAAGCTTATGGGCAGACAGAGCAACAGCTGCAGCCCACTCACCTGTCTGTGTCTCACATTAATATGTTTGAATTTTTCAAGGTGAAATGAGTCATCTTGATGAAACATCGACAAACACACAAGCGCTCTGAAAGGCAACCATGACAACAAAAACACCTACAATTATGAGATGTCCGATTCTAAGAGATATTTATTTTTTACATAAAATGTTAACATTGAAAAAAAAGATAAACTAAAACAGTACACTGTAGAATATTGGTATTGTAGGAAGAGCAAATTTAAAGCAGCGTCCTTTAAAGAGTTTTAATACCAAGTTTACCCAATCCGATAAGATAGAACTAGTAAAAAGGTTTTAGAGGAATAAAATGTGAAAGACACGAAGAGCAGAGTACAATATTTACCAAAAAGTAGATAGATAGATAGATAGATAGATAGATAGATAGATAGATAGATAGATAGATAGATAGATAGATAGATAGATAGATAACAAGATTTTTTAATTTTCACACACAAAAAAAGTGATTTTCCTAAAAATAATAATTCAAGCCCGTGTTGCAAAAATGAGCATACACCCAGTTTAGGCAGCATTATCAAACAAGACCGGACTCCTACGTGCAACTGGCTGCTGCAGGACTCCACAACACTGGAGCTACCAGAGCTACAGCCTTCAGGACACCACCTGTCACAGGTAGACAGGTTTTTGGCCCCACAGTCTCTGTCTTTGCTATTGAGTTACTCCTTGATAATTTATTTTCATCTGCTCAACATTACGCTTAAATCCAATGAGTTGTCTCATCTGACTTGAGCTAATAGTCTGTTCTGAATGACCGACCGCCCCCCCACCCACATACACACCGCTGACGAGCATAGAGAGCTCAAGGTGGCTACATAGGACCGGGAGATTCAACAGCAGTGAATTCAGTTGCTGATATAATAATTTGTGGGTGGATGTGGTCACCAATATTAGCTGTTAGCCAAGGTAGTACTTTTCATTGTCATGGTTCGTTTTAACTAAATACTTGAAAATTAAAACAATGGGTGACAAGTAAAACACTATTGTGACGGTACAGATCCTTCTTTTAAGTTCAACCTTGAGGCAAAGCCAATACTGTAAAGTCCGTTGCCTCTAGCAGCAGCAAAAGGCATGGCTTTCACCTTGCCAAAAACAACTTTTCCGTGGGCGGTCATAAGGTAGGTAGGCAAGGCCATGAATGATGATTTCCAGTGAAGGAGAACTCTAACAAAGAAAAGCCCTTTCCATTTCATGCCGTCAGTAATGGCTCCCCATGGAAGAGAAATGTCACAAAATCTGAGAAAGGAAATAATTTCTTTACAAAAAAAAGGTGAGGGTTACAAGAAGATCAACAAAGCTTGACATATCAGTCAAAATACTTTGGCAAAAGTGATCCAAAAATTTAAGAAAGATGAAAGTGCAAACATCTTACAGAGACATCCAGGCCGTCCATGGAAGTTAACTTCTCGACAGGAGCGTCTTCTGATGAGAAAGGTTGAAGAAAATCACCATGCAAGTTCACTGCAGTTGGCTAAAGCAGTAGAAAGCCAAACAGGAATGACCGTGTCCCGTGACACCATACGGCACACACTGCAGAGGAATGGCACGCATGGGTATGGTCCACTAAGGAAGCCTCTCCTAAAGCCCATGTACAAAACAATCACGCCTAAAATTTGCTAGGGCCATTGCTGAAAAAGATGAAGACTACTAAGACCATGGTTTAAAAACTGTATGTTATTGTAAAGGTGAGGATTTCAAAGAAAAATGCATGGTGCCTACAGTGAAACATGGTGGTGGCAGTGTCCTTACGTGGGGCTGCACTACTGCTGCTGGTGTTTGGGGGCTGCATTTCACTGATGGTGTCATGAGCTCAAAAATGTACTGCTCTATACTGAAGGAGAAGATGCTGCCATCACTCCCTGCACTTGGTCGTCATGCACTTTTCCAACACGACAATCATCCAAAACACACATCTAGAGCTACTGTTGCATTTCTGAAGAGAACAGGTTGAAGATGATTGATAGGCCAAGAGGTCTCCTGATCTGAACCCAATTGAACACCTGTGGGGAATTCTGAAGCTACAAGTTGAGAATCCCTCTCCATCCAGCATCCAGGCTGTGAAAGATTTCTTGAAGAATGGAAAAAGATAGATGTTGCAATATGCCACCAACTTGTTCATTCCATGCCTAGAAGACTTGGTGCTGTCCTTAAAATTCACGGTGATCATACAAAATACCAGATGTATTAATTTTTGCTTCAACTAATTTGGTTAAAACTGAAGATTTTGTGATCTAAGTTAGATTATTAACCTTAATGCTTATGTTATGAAGTTGAATAAATGCTCAGTAAAACTTTTTAAAGGAGGTGAACTGATTTATGCTGAGCACTGTAGATAGATAGATAGATAGATAGATAGATAGATAGATAGATAGATAGATAGATAGATAGATAGATACTTTAAGTTATCTCTGAAATTTAGCTAAAACCATGACTGATATAATAATCCAATTTTTACATACTGTATTTTCAGATTTCTGTGAGTCCAGTGGCATGAGGCCATGATTCGCAACCATGGAAAATTTTAATTTGAAGTTTGTTTCTGACAGAAAATGAGACAGACCTCTGGATCTGATCTGATCTTAATACTGAACCCAACATCTCCTGTCGGCTGTCTTCAACATAGCTTTATCATTATTATTATTATTATTTAAAATAGCAGTTATCAAACTGGCTGTACATTTCTCCCTTGGCCTTCCGTGATGTCCTTTTTATTCCAACCTCAATTTATACACGTGATAATGGCATCAAAACACACCACGGCTCAAGAATCCATACAGAATCACACATACATATCACCCTCAAGCCTAGTTTATACTTCTCCGTTAGGAACTATGCACCCAGACGCTGACAGCGATGGAGACGTTTTTCGTTTATAGTCCTCCGTGGATTTTTCTGATCTTTCAAAGCAATATCCGACCAGGACAGCAGGGCATGCTAACCTTTCATGGCGGGTCGCCCTACCACTGCAGTGTTGTTTCTGGTTAACTAGAGTTTATTTTTTTCAGCTTGTAAATGCATTCCCTCCTTAAAAAGCAATGGACAACAGAAGCTGTAAAGCCTTTTACTTAACGGGCAGCTCATAGAACTCTAAAATCTACTACTAATACTCTAAAAATGCATATAAGCAAACACGGTATTCTGTTTTGTTGTTTCTCTCCACCTCCTTGTGTTCAAAATCACCAAAAGACCATATTAGATCAACTGTCCTTTCAATATAAAGCATGTAGTGCCCAAATACTGCACTGACTAGTTATTACAGCGACTATAGAGTGGTTGTTCTTGTGAAAAGATCTCTGCTGTTGTTGAGCTGACCAATCTTAGGCATGCTCTCTTAGAAAATTGAAAATCTCCTTTGTCCAACCATGCGTCGTTGACGGAGAGGCCTTGTGTCAAAGGATAATGACGCTGCGTCAATTTGTTTCGACGGAGAGGAAGAAGTATAACCTAGGCTTAAGTATAGGCTGGTTAAGGCACACTTAGATTCCTTTGTTACCAAGGGGCAAATGCCACTGGCCAGATGTGGCCAGAAATGACAAAAAATGTAGTTCCTCCCTCATTCGCTAGAGGCTGGCTCCTGAAAGGAGGAAATCCCATTGACTTCCGTATCAAAAATGGCAATGTCACGGCAGAATAAAACATGTTTACAGCCTGATTAAAAAAAATATATATATTTTTTTAGTTTAATAGGTAAGGTCCACTCATAACAACTTATCCATTTAGATGTAATTTGACCTTGAAATTATGAATAATAACAGGTGTGTCCTTTTAAATAACAGGCCACAGATGTGTTCCCAGTGCCTTGTCCTCCCCACTCGCTTCAGGGAAGGCCGCAGCCTCGGCCACACCTAGTAGTAGAAGAGGGTGGAATCCATAGAGGATTATACATACAAGTCCCCCTTTAGCCTCTGTATGGAATCTTGCCATATAACAGTCTAGGCTATTTTGTTTCTCTGAACTCAATTAGTAGTTGCGCCTGCAATGTGTTTTCATGTTCAGATGTTAATCATGTACTTATTGGAGAAAGATGGCTTGCTGTGGTATTGATTGCTTTAACAGACCATCAAGGAAGTCTCTGCTATATTTTTTAAGTAAGTAAAATTATACTTTTGCTGTGCATATGATAAACGCTCGAAAATGGGTTGAAATTATCAAATTTCTTTATTTTGCATTTTGATCATTAAAACCTGTTTTAAATAAAATCCACACAGTCTTAGAGAAAGTTATGAACCAACAAGGCTTTGTGATTTTATTTGACAAAATTATTATAAATGTTTTGAAGGCAGAGTGGTAGCAGAATTGCTCAAGTGGCTAACTTGTTTTCTGGCTAAAAGCACCCACTCCAACCTCTGTTAGCTTAGGTTAGCTCAGTTAGCTTGTAGCTACATTGCCTCAAAGATTGGTGATACAGTCAATATGGTCATGTGGGAATTGCCTGTTAGGCTTCAATTCAGCTCTTCGAAGACCAACAGGTGAGGCTCTGTCCATCTATATTTACAGTCCATTGGTGTTACACCATTCTTCTTGACCATCAGATTCTGTGACTCTAAAGAGGCTCTTAGCTGATTCCTCCTGAACAAACGTACTGACACTTTGTAATATTCATAAATGTAATTAGTAAATCAGAAATGAGGTGGATATTGTATTGCAAAGACAATGGAAGGGTCACATTAGATGATATATTGGTGACCTCTGTCACATTGACACTCAAAAACGGGATGTTATAATTTATCTATGCACACACTTTCACCTAAAATAGTTTAAACCCTAAAACTTTTCTTCTGTAAGTGACAGAGGGGTCACATAATGTTAAGAGCATCTGCTGTGACGATAAGCCATATCGGAATTGAGATGCGTGCAATGCATTCTGGGGTTTTGGACCCCAAACTGCCATAAGCGAACATACATATAGGTAGAAAAAGTTGCAAAACTGATGATTTTGAACGGTGCAAAGTCAGCGAACTAAAAACATATTTGCCGTAGAGGGCTGTCTGTGTCTGTGAAGCATAATAAAGAACTATGTGCACCAGTGTGTGTAACTACAGTGCAGAAACTACTGATTGCTTTTGATGAAAGAAGAGGAAAGTGGCGTATTCCAAGCTGATTATACCGGGCTTGCTGACATTCCATGGAGTGATAATCTCGGAACCACAAACGCTGTTAGATGGCTGGGAAGAAGGGACTATTGTCATGCAGAAGTCGTCTCAGCTACTTTTCATCCCAGAGCTCATGGAGTCAAAACATGCTGTATCATCCTATCGCAGGGATTTCTTGCTTGTTAAATATACGCGCTGTGGCTAGCAGTTAGCACGTAGCTTATTAGCTTCTGTTGTGCTTTTACACTCTTACAATTTGTATTTCTGAATAAGCCCGAATAAGGCTGTGAAGCTCTAAACATTAATCCTTAACATCAATTTCCAGGAGTAGGCTATGCGAAGCCTGTGTGCTAATGACTAGGTTATCAAAACTAAAACTATTAGATCTAGATGATCAACAGAAATATCGAACAACATCTTTAATCACACATTTCTTACTTTTTTTATCCACCTTGCACGTCCATTTGGATCCTTGTTTTCTGTATGTATTGTATATAAAATAAATGTTTGTTCATTAAATGGGTCGGTATCATTCATACACGGGTTTGTTTTGCATTCTCCACCGTTTAATTGGCTGGTTGTAGAAACTATCGTTTCTACAACCAGCCACAACACAATGAGCACCAGATGTACTTGAAAACCATGCCAAAACAGCCATTAAGAGGCTTTAATAGGCTCTGTATGAACAAAAACACATGCATACAGTCGAGCCGGAGCTTTGTTTGGGTTCCAAAAGCCGTGACTGGGGGTCCAAGCCACATTTGTGAGCATGCGCACTCGCATTACCGATATGGCTTATTCCTGAACTATCGAGGAATTAGCGAAATAGCACCATTCGTAGTCACAGAATATGATGTAGGCAGAAATGGTGTAACACATTTTTATTGAAAATAAATTTTTGCTTTAACAACTAAGTGCAGGAAATTAAAATCGCGGATACGGTCAAACCTCAAAAATAAAAGCCAAATTTAAAATAGAAAGACAAAGCTCTAATAACCAGCCAATAATTCAATGACAATAATAAAGTAAAGAAAACACAATTTGCCATGGATCAGAATTTATTTTTTTAATTGGGGCATTTTTCTAATTAATTTCATAACCAATGATTAATTATTAACTCTATAAAATGTACACACAAAAGAACATATTCAAAATACAAAGAAATTGTTTTTACCCACCAACATAAATTTTCTCCACTAGCTAAGAACTTAACATGCTAAGCTAACTGAACAAACAGGTGAGGAGGGAAGTAATAAATGGTTTTGGCTCAATGAAAAAAAAAAAAAAAAAAAAAACTGGTGACATTTTTCAGGCAGTTGTGAAGAATGTTGCGCCTTTTAGGTCACGCATCTATTTTCAGCCTGAAACTGTGACTTTGTGTAAACCACAGAAAGAGTCCTGACAGCTGATTTAAAGGCTGGGCTGTGGTAAATGAACCGTGCTGCTAATAGTCCTCCCTGCCACAGCTTTAATGGACATACCCACAGAGCAATGGGCAGAGAGCATTTCCAACAAGCTCTGGGTGGGAGGTGGATGATCTGAGGCAGCCACACTGGGGATAAAAGAGAAAAAAAATAAGAAAAAGGTGACTGAGGATAGAAGATCTGGAGATTACACATATCCTCTTTTTTTGGCTGCCATCCCTTAAGCAAAACCATGCCAAAAGATGGAGGAAGTCAATCTGCTCTGACAAATCAAAGAATAATACCTTACCCACTCTCCTTCCTCCTGATCACTGGTGACCTCTAAAAAAAAATCATTTTCAGAACCCGGGAGGATTTTTTCCTTTGACAGAAACCATTAATCCTCACACTGAATTTCTTCCATGTTAATTCAGAGTTTTACCTTTAACAACAGCTGGTTTTAACAAGTATCCATCCATCCATTCTCTGAAACTCAATTTTCAAATTGATTGAACAGGTCTGTTCATTGGTTTTCATTTTAATGACTGTGGCTTACACCTAATGAAACCCATCAGAAATCACCAACAATATCCACAAAGAGGATAAGTTACAAAATGTATTGGCAAAAGAAGTGGGCTTTCACTCAATATATTCAATATTATTAATGGAGAGTTGAGTAAAAGGAAAATGTCTACACAAGCAACAAAAATAACAACAGAGAATAGAAGTGTTTCAAACTTCTCTGTTCAAATGAAAGTACATGTTGTATTGTATCTACAAATTAAGGTCCAAACATCAGGAAATGACCATGGTACCCCAGTGACTGATTTCCCAGCAAACTGGTATGACCTAAACCCCTTATGTTGCATTCACACTGCCCAAAACGTCATCGCCCAGAATGACAAGAGTACATGTTAAGTCTATGGTTGAGACCATCAGAGTCTCGAAGGTGCTGTGTGTGCTTTGGCAATAGCAATTTTTGAAACTTTTGCTTTCCAAGCTTCAAAGCAGCAAAAGCCAGTAACTCAGAAGCTAAACTAGCTGAACTTTTGCCTCCATCCCCTGAGCGTCAACCAATAAGAGTGTCTCACTGTATGGACGTGAAGTAGTAATAATATATATAGGTCATTAAGGCCATTAGGGCCACGTAGTTAAATGAAATTTCATTAGCATGGACCACGCCTACGGAGATTAGATTAGTTTTGATTAGTTAATTTATTGACAAAGGTTAGAGAGATGATGTGTCTGGAAGGATGCACTGATGTAGGCTTGTTGACTCTGTGTGGGGGTGCAGTCTTCGGAAGTCGGTCTTCTTCTCGAGCCTGCTCAGGACCCCCCCAGATAAAGAACCTGAAAGAAACGGATATTAGAGCTGGAGTTTGAAAGAGCAGATAAGCAGATGAAGGGATGAGGGGATGAAGGGATGAGGGAGGGGATGAAAGGATGAGGGGATGAAGGGGGGATGAGGGAGGGGTTGAGAGAGGGAATGACGGAGGAGATGAAGGGATGATGGGATGAAAGGAATGAGGGGGAGAAGGGATGAGGGAGGGGATGAAGGGATGAGGGGATGAAGGGATGAGGGGATGAGGGAGGGGATGAAGGGATGAGGGGATGAGGGAGGGGATGAAGGGATGGGGGATGAGAGAGGGAATGACGGAGGAGATGAAGGGATGATGGGATGAAAGGAATGAGGGGGAGAAGGGATGAGGGATGAGGGAGGGGATGAAGGGATGAGGGAGGGGATGAAGGGATGAGGGGATGAGAGAGGGAATGACGGAGGAGATGAAAGGATGAAGGGATGAGGGAGGGGATGAAGGGAGGGGATGAGGGAGGGAATGAGAGAGGAGATGAAGGGACGATGGGATGAAGGGATGAGGGAGGGGATGAAGGGATGAGGGAGGGGATGAGGGAGTGGATGAAAGGATGAGGGAGGGGATGAAAGGATGAGGGTTCGGATGAAGGGATGAGGGAGCGGATGAAGGGATGAGGGAATAGTAAAATGGGGATGTAATACTGAGACGAGATAAAGGATCAGGGGGAGGGAGGGTGGGGTTTACGAGACCAAAGTCTGAGCGACGCTGATGGCTAGGTGCTCGGGTTTAAATAGATCACAGAGTAATTAGGAATGGAATTCAGGTGTGAGATGCCAGGTGAGTCGGATCCGAGTAGATTAGTGAGAGAATACTGAATATGAGGCGTGGTCCAGCTCACGAACCTAAGTTAACATATTAACTTACATTTCATTAGCATGGACCACGCCTACGGAGATTAGATTAGTTTTGATTAGTTCATTTATTGACAAAGGTTAGAGAGATGATGTGTCTGGAAGGATGCACTGATGTAGGCTTGTTGACTCTGTGTGGGGGTGCAGTCTTCGGAAGTCGGTCTTCTTCTCGTGCTCAGGACCCCCAAAGTTGGTCATTATTTAACGAAGCAAGGAATGAGCATGGTGCAGATCGTCGAGATTATTATGAATGTAAGAACGGTATGCTGAGGATGACAAACGACCTAGGATTTGAATAGTCTTGTCGGAAGTGCCTAACTGAGAAGCTGAAGTGCCTGCGCTCATGCGGATGGAGTGGATTGAATAATTATCAGAGTTGATGCCAGATCTAAACGGATTGATTAGAGGAGGAGAGTAACCGTAACAGATTGTGTGGATGCAGCGGGTAAGGAGGTCAGAGGTTATAGGAATCGGTGATTAGGTTAAGGTGTTTCTTGATTCTTAAGACCTTTGAGCAGCATGGATATGTGGCTAACGGAGAGAGCTGGACGGGAGTTGGCGGTAGCCAGTTTAATGAAGAAATTAATGCCAGAAAGGTATGATTGAATAGTAGAAACGCGGATTTATAGGATTGGATGTGGACAGGTAATGAAGAGGCGAATAGAAGACGGGATGAGTGAAGGGAATGGAAGGTTATTCGTTACATAGAAACTTTTAAAAACTGTTCCATCTTGAAAGATAAGATGAGAGAGTTCTAGGAGCAATGCTGTTGAGGATAGCGTTCTGAGAAATGATGGAGAGGTCTTGAAGCTGTGTAGTTTGTTG
The DNA here is from genome assembly GCA_028564705.1 of Apricaphanius iberus. NCBI lineage: Eukaryota > Metazoa > Chordata > Actinopteri > Cyprinodontiformes > Aphaniidae > Apricaphanius > Apricaphanius iberus. The sequence goes on from JAPXFQ010001311.1 coordinate 1,062,179, forward strand.
TACATGGTTGCTGAAAACAGTGGGATCGGAGTTGGATGAGGATCTGCGTCTGGAGCCAAGGACCTGAATTTCTGGAAAGAGAGGCGAGAGAGTGAATCAGCGATGGAATTCCGATGGTTAGATACATGAGCAGCACGGAGAATGAACTGAAGTTTGGCTGGCGCCCGAGTGAGTCTTCGAATGAACTGCATGATGAAGGTTGAACGTGATCGGCCTTTGTTTATGATCTCAACAACATCAGAGTTATCTGAATGAATAAGGATACAGTGTTGAGACCATTTGTGCCCCCAGAGTAGGGCTGCAATTACAACAGGATAGATTTCATAATGAGTGGATGAGAGAGAGGCTGACTGGAGCTGCAAACGTTCGAACTCGGAGGGCCATGTTGAAGCAAACCACCTTCCATTGTAGAAACCGCCAAAGCCCGTAGAGGGTGCTGCGTCAGTAAATAGCTGGATGTCATCTGGATAAGAAATGAAGTCATTATAGAAGAATGAAACACCGTTCCAAGATGAAATAAATTCTTGCCAGAGGCACATTTCCATCCGGCAAGGTTCTTCAATGGCAAGACGACCATGAAGCGAAGGGATGTTTGCTGCGGTTGAAGGAAGGTGGGAAATGAAAGATCTCCCCTGCGGAATAATTCACATTGCATAGTTGAGATGACCTAAAAGAGACAGAATCTGTTGTTTGGAGCAATAGTTGGCTAAGATGAAGTTAGAAAGAATCAGAGAGATTCTGTGAACCTTCTCGAGTGGCAGCGAAGCTTGAAAAGTGGAAGAATTGAGAGTAATACCCAGGAATTCTAGAGAAGTATGAGGACCTATAGTCTTCTCTTCCGACAGGGGAACTCCGATGTTGGAGAATGCTTCGGTTAGGTTACGGAGGCCGAGAAAAGAAGGAGATGAGGCAGGGCTGATGACAAGAAAATCATCGAGGGTTAAGGAGAATCCAACACAAAGCCTCGGAAAGGGAGTCGAAGATCCGGGGGCTACTTCTGCAACCAAAGGTAAGTCTGACTGCGAAGTAATAAGCTCCTTTCCAAAAGACCCAAAAGAAACGCCAAAAGTCTGGATGAAGGGGAAGGACCTTGAAGGCACTAGTAATGTCTGCTTTAGAAAGCCATGCATTACGACCTGCTAAACGGATGAGTCGAATAGCATGATCTATAGTGACATACTGCATTGAGAAATCAGGAAATGGTATAAGGCTATTGATACTGTGGACAGAGGAATTGTGAGGTGCCGACAGGTCGATAATCAGTCTTTTCTTTCCCGAGTATTTGCGGGTTGCTACCCCAAGGGGGCTGATTCGAAAAACTGCAAAAGGGGAGCGAGCGAAAGGACCGATCATGAAACCCTCCTTAACCTCTTTAAGGAGTAAAGAATCGACTGTATCGGGATCAGAAAGGGCAGATAAAAGGTTAGAACAGTAAGTTGAGGAATCAGGAAAAACTTCAATGCCTGGGTGGAACCCGTGTGTGAAACCCTTAACCAAGAAATCGACAAATTCCCTATCGGGGTGGCTGGCCAAAGCAGAGATCAGAGCGCTCACCTTGATGGGAGGTGCTGTATAAGTCAATCTGCTTTGGAAGTGGGGTTATGGGGGCAGGTGTTCCGAGCATGTGCCCCTCCGCAGAAGGAGCAGGTATGCAAGAGCCTGCAGCTAGAGGCTGAGCAACCGAGGTCATTGAAATTGTTGCACAATTGTTGAGGCTGCAAGATAGGGATGCATGAGCTGCAAAGATGCGGCAATATAACTCTGAGTCTAGACAACCCCCATTATGTACCTTGGTTGAATTGGGCCAGACGACCCGCTGCCTGGGATGAAAAAAGAACATGATATTGGTAAAACCCTGTTCCTCCAAATCTAAGGGCCATGTCAAGGACAATAGATAAATAATCATCTAATTCAGTCTGCCGGTCTGGAAATACTGAGCAAATGATGTCCCTATAAAGGGAGCATGCAAAAGCGAACTCTGTGGGGGTCAGATCTTTGGAGCTGGAGCTAAGAGCTGAACCTAGCTGCATCGGCCCCATACCGGTCTGCACCTCCCGGGGCTGACCTGAGAGACCTAGAGAAGGAGAGCCAAATCGATGTAATTACCGTTCAAAATTTGTTGTCGGAGAGCGGGTGAAACTGGGGAAGGGCGATTGATGGAAGAGGGTGGCCGAATGGGGGGGTACTGCTGTGGAAAGAGTGTAATGGTTAGAAGCTGGTGTGTGAATAGATGAAGATGGCAACTGAGACGGCGGACCAGTAGAATTTTGAGGTAATGCAGCAATACGTTGTTGGACATTTGAGCCTGTTGGTAATATTGAAGGGTTAGAAGGGGTTCCTGAAGCATGGGTGGAAGCCTGAGTTGAACCTGTAGGAAACATAGAAGGGGGAATGTGGGGGAAAGGAGTTGATTGATTAAATGAAGATCCGGACTGAGATGCTAAGGAACAGAAAATATTTGTTACGAATGAGGCAAAATTTGAGGGAAATGAGACGGAAGAAGCTTCCCCGGCAGCAGGGGGAGCTGAGGGCTGGGATGTGCTCTGAGAAGAAGTGGCGACTGAGGCTGAAGTAGGAAGTAGATTATGGGAGGAGGAAGTTTTGGTTAACGGTGAAGTAGAGGGAAAAACGAGCTTGAAGAGGCAAGATTTATTAGCAGAACGGCTAAAGGGGATGCCTCTTTCCCTAAGTGAAGATTGCAAGCGGGCTACTGTCCACCCAGACATGTCCGGACAGTTGGAGACGGAAGAACGACGAACTCTGGGTGACTTCCTCATCCGGAATGAAGCCGGACGGGAACGGGGAGGAGAAGCCCTCCGAGCTGGACTGCCAGAGTGGTCGGGAGGAAAGTGCTTAGCTTGTGGCGAACAGGGAGTCTGAAGTGATCGGGATGTAGAGAAGCTTGGAGCCGATCGGCCTGCAGCGCCTACTGAGGACTGCTGAACTCCAGAAGAAGTCCCGGGGCGCGATGAGGACGCACTGCGGGAATGGGAGGAAACTGGGACCGAGCGGCCCGAAGCCAGAGAAGAAAAACGGGGAGGCGAAGCCTCGAGAAAAGAACGAAGGGAGTTAGATGTGCGGGGAGGAGATGGAGAAGGGCGCCGATCTCGAGGCGCGGAAGTCGCTGGAGAGGGATCCGACTGCGCGGAGCCAGATGGAAGAGCTCTGGTGGACTGAGAGGACTGGCTGGAATCCCGATGAGCCGATGGAAGCCTGGCACAGCGAGAGACTTGACGGACCACGGATGGAGGTGATGGTCCAATGATGGAAGTCTCGCTGGAGAAGAGCTCCTCATCGGATTCGGAAGGATCAAGGGTAAGCACATCCGTGAAAATAGAGCTTGTCTTCGCTAACCAAGGCGGGTTTACGAGACCACAGTCTGAGCGACGCTGATGGCTAGGTGCTCGGGTTTAAATAGATCACAGAGTAATTAGGAATGGAATTCAGGTGTGAGATGCCAGGTGAGTCGGATCCGAGTAGATTAGTGAGAGAATACTGAATATGAGGCGTGGTCCAGCTCACGAACCTAAGTTAACATATTAACTTACATTATTGTGAACCTGTGACCGGTGATGAACTCAGTGTTAATAATATATTTTTTATCTTGCTCCCACAGCCACTTCCAAAGAACACAGCTGCAGGTTTTAGTTACTTTTTGTGTGGGGTTTTCAGACAGCTTCTATGAGTTTTGTATTAAATGACATGAAAGTATTATGTGTGTGGATGCTTACCAAAGAACAATGCTTAGCTTATTAACACTGAAGGCAGATGGTGTGGGAAAAGAGGAAGGAAGGCCAATTAAATAGAAAACAGGTGTTTAACTTGTAACAACCTGTGGTTGTCACAACACCACATGGTTACCCACAACCAATCTTCTCAGCCTCCGCTCGGATTGCAATTTTTGCGCACCTGTGAACACTACTGCCCTTTAAAAATGCCTTCATGCTCTACTCATTTCCTCATTCCCCTGCGAGCAGCAGTGTGTTGTAAAAAGAGCTGTTGAACGTGGAAATCCCGAAAACCCGTTCCACTAAACTGAAACTTTTGTTTGTGTCCTACAACCCATCATTTTGGTTTCCATAAGTCGCCCTGCCAACTCATTCTTACTATTACTCCTGTTCCCCTTACAAACATATATGGATGAAGAACGAAAATAAACTGGACCAGTGGAAAAACTGCAAATCAAGACTGTCTCTCTTAACTGCTGCTAAACTATTGGTTGGATCTACTTTCATTCATCTGTGGTTATTCGGGTATTTATGAGGGTACATATCTTCTGTAATATATGTCCATGTGTAACAGAATTCTTAAGTTATTTTTCTTAAAATTAATAATCCTATATATCAGGAGGGAAACCTGACTGGCACCCTAAAAACACCCCGAAGCCGTTACAAACTAACAAAGAGGCTGCATGAAATTGGCTAGGGGAGTCAAGGTCAATATAAGAAGGGAGGCTGAAGATGTTGGGACTCCATTGTATGCTGGTCTCAGAGTGGTTTTCATATTATGTCTGAAAAATGTAACTTCTCTTGATCTGTGTGTAATAAAAGCTCTGGTCCACTGGAGTTTGGTGTGCACTCTGAGGGATTTTTCTCTGGGACTGCATGGACCCGCCTGCAGGTGAGATCGGCCAAAATTGGATAATTGTGTCTGTTTCTTATTTGCTCTCTTTTGACATAAATTATGAATACGCTCAGAAGGTGGAATTGAGGCTGCAGAAAAAGTAAACACTTCAGTCATGTTTTTAATGAGTAAATAACATGTTATCAGGATATCACGCATCAGTAAGTCAGTTTTGCATAATACCCCACGTTTGAAGGTCGAATATGTAACAATTTAATTATATATACATATATGTATACACACAATATCACCCTGCAATGTATTTTGTTCCAACTATACGCAATAGACTTGCATAAAATAGTGTTGAAATTATAAACAGCAGGAAAATGATACAAGTTTGGAAGTCCAATACTTTATAGGGGCCTCCTTTGGTTGCAACTTCGGTTCTGTATTTTTACCAGCTTTGCCCACCAATATTTCTTTGATCATTCTTACTTACAAAACAACTCAAGCTCAGTCAGACTTGTTGGAGATTGGCTGTGAAAAAAGATTTTAAAGCTACAAACATTTTCAGTTGGATTTAATTCTAGAATATGACTGGTCCATTCCAACACTGGAATAAAACTGATTCAAAAGTAGTTCTGGCTTCATGTTTATGAAATGGGAACAGCACCACAGTCTCCGGTATTCTGGAAGTATTGCTCCATATTAACCACCATCTATATCCTTGGATAACCTTTGCTTTCTCTGTGATTTTTTAAATTTAGGAATGAATGGTTTTTGTTCCCATCCATTGTATCAAAACTAATTCTTCATAAGCCACATAAAGCACACATACTGTGCCCACAAACTAACTGCATGTGGCATGTGTTCATGAGGTGGAGAACTATAAACTCATCTGTTTAGTACGTTGATGAGGACACATCTAGGAACTTCAAAGGTATTTATTTATTCTGAATGTGCTCCTCTAATAATACAGATTTGTTGTGTCATAACATTGAAAAAACCCCGTAATTTGTTCAATGATGTATCTTAACTATATGTTCCATTTTTACTGAGAAGCTTAAAAGAGTTTTAAAGTGGAACAGTTAACATTGGGTTTCTCCAGAAATCAGCTCATCTGATTTAATGCTTTTTAATGCCATTTTGACTATTTTTAATGCCGTTAAAAGCACTCACGACAACTCATGACTATATGTGTACATTATAGAATACGTCTAGAGACCGTGTATTTTAAAGTACCTTGAGATAAATTTATAAATTGGCACTTTAACTATAGGGCGAGTATTGTCCTTCCACAGGAATCTGGAAACTGCCTGGAACAACTCAGAAACATCTTCATTGGAAGCTGTAAGGCAAGGTTTAGACAACAGAGCACATCCACGTACAGCGTTATGTGCAATCCAAATGACACTGGAAGACTGCTCCCTGTTCCAATGGTAGTGTTCACTACACATGGAGTTGTAACGTTTGTGCTGCTCATGGTAGCTGCTCAAGATATTGTGCTGTTGGTTACCGAAAAGTAACTAGCCATAGTTAACTGCTGTCTAGAGCTGGGTACCAGTCAGGGCCACATTATCATTGCAGGGGCCCCTGGGCACAATGTGTTTAAGGGGCCTCCACCCACCACTGCCCAGCAATAGCACCTTTTAGACATTTCACAACATTGTCAATAACTAATTCATCTAGTTATGTAAATATGTAAGCATTTTACTCCATGCCAGAATTGCTTCATAATCTAATCACACACTCATAACTTGTGATTTTCCTGTCCTGCCTCACTCCTTCTCCATATTATACTGTCTTTTTGCCTCTTTATCTGTCTCTCTCTCTTGCTCTCAGCACTCCTGTCTCCTCTTCTGTCTGTAATAACCAAAATGTTATCAATATTCTGTGGCGTCTCTTGGAGACAGTTGAGTCCTACTGTCAAACCCCCACAGTAAGTGATGCAGCAGTCATTTTGCCAAGTACAAAAGTTGGTTATGAAGAATATGATAAGTTTATAACTCCTACTAAAATATTGGAATGGCATACATCACATTTACACTCTGTTTGATAGATCTGTGTAGATCTCTAATATCCTTGTTGGCCCCCAAGACAAAACAATTTTTTTTAATGAAATCTTCATTTAACACATTGATTTTAAACCAAAAACTAGAGATTAAACGTAAATGAATATAAGGGACACTTAAGCTGCAGGGTGTTATTTAACACGGGCCGAGTTGTATGACTCGCTGGGAGGTGTGGTGCTTTCAGTGAGGGGGTCATCCAGAATGGTCCTACATTAAGCTTGAAATGCTTTATTCACATGAAACCCATTCATACATCCGTGCTGTAAGTTAGGCTACAAAATGCTGCAATGAAATGCATCCACATAAAAAAGGAAAAAAAAGTACATACAACTTATGTTAATAAGATTCAGTGTGATCTAACACATGAAGAAAGGAACAGCAACAGGAGGTCTGTTGGTTGAGCTTCTAACAATGTATTTTCAATATTTTCTTTCTAAAGTGACTCTATGGAGATATGGCAGATAAACCCAAAACACCTTAAACTTGTTTGTCTGCTCATTTAAATACAAATTTATGAGTGGGATGTAAAATTGTAAATTAAATTGGCTTGCATGGTTTGTCTAAACAACAATCACACCACATTAATAAGAACAATTTCAACTGCCAGAAACCTATATTTTTTTATTTTAATCAATTTATTGTCATGATTGTAAGTTTTGATAACTCAGAAGGCAGCTTCAAACCCAGAAAATCCAACCAGCAACACGTATTATTAAACGATGTTTATTTAGAAAAAATGTTTAACAGAAAGCATTCTGGGGAGAGTTCTCCAGAGTACAAAAACCAAGAAAAGTGGATGGAGGAACTGTAGGGGAAAAACCAAGATGTTTAGGAAGAGTGGATGGAACAGGGAGTTTGATATTAGATGTTTTCTACTCAAGAAGATGGGGAATTCGGATCGTAGAGGGGTAAGTGGAATCCAGTCGTGAGGAGGTTGATGATTGACAGAGTTCTGATTGTGTTTGTTGCAGGTGGAGCGGGCACGTGGGTGGAGTGAAGACAGACCAGCAGAGGCGACAGAGCAGAAGCTGCCCAGGGTTGAATCCAGAGAAGCAGGTAAGGGGTTTCCAGGTGATCCTTCCGGAGCAGCAGAGATCAGGAGAGGAAACCAAGAAAGGCGGAGGAGTAACTGGCCCTGGATCAGCGACGGAACCCGGGTAAGTACATACAGTCATAAATCTTAGAGCAGGAAAGATCTTCAACTAAGTTTGCCTTGTTTTACCACGCTTGCAGCGAGAACAATCTGGCGTCAGTCTGCAGCTCCTGTACCTCTTTTATGCTGGAGAGTAATGAGTCCTGATGAGCTGCACCTGCCACCAATCAGCCACGCCCCCCTGCAGAGAAGGTAGGAGAAGGAACAAAACACAGCAAAACACCAGCACGACCCATGATCCCAACATTTATTAGCATAACAGTTAATCAGTTACCATGATTTGTTATTTAAGTTGTCATTTATATTGATCGGATAACAGACTATGCCTAAACCTACTGGCTTGAAAAAATTCTCCAAAATTAAGACAACAAAAATAAAATTGTACATTAGAGGGTGACACGGGAATCAATTGTCACTCCCGTCCCATCCTGATCCCAAAAAAATACTCCCGTCACGTCCCGATCACGTTACAGCCCCCCCAAATAAATCCTGTCCCGAAAAAAATCCAGAGAGAAAGACCCGAATCCTGTAGATTAGTAATTTACCTCCTATGGCGCTCGCTCCCCCCGCCCCCCTTTAAACCATAGCCTAGCACAGTATCAAAGAGCATCTATTTAGCTTTATCCGCAATCTTTAACCATATCCTGCATTTTCTTATAAGCCCACCTTACTACGTCATGAATGGAGTCGATTCGTCTGACTACCAAACTATTAAGATACACACATTTTCAGTCGGATATCATATGCTTACCAGTTTATCCAGGTGGTGTAGCAACAAAGTAGCAGTTTCAGGTTTGGTGCGTGCAGTGTAGTAGACCCGATGGAATTCAACTAAAGATAGCGATCTGTCAGATTGCATTTCGCAGCGGAGTTAATAACCACACACATTGGCACCGCATCACAGTGTCATTTTTTTAAAGCTAATTCCCTGATATCTGACAAGAAAAATGTAAAACAAAAATTACAATTTCCAATTTCCGGTTTCCCGTCCGCTGCCGTGGATTATTTCCTGTCCCGTCCAAATCACGTTACCACCAGTGACCCGTGGGAATCCCGAAAAATTGTCACCCTCTATTTCACATGCATGAGACAACTTGGGAAATGCACAATAAATCTACTCCTTTTTAAATATTCTAGTCTACATGCAATATAGGCCTTACAGACGTGTATGTTATCTGCGTTCGTGTGTGCCTGCCATGCTGTGCAGCAAGTGTTCTCAGTGTGCGATTGAGAACACTCGCAGACATATTTTACAAGTTATGTCGTTTTTGTCTCATATCTGTATCTCTATAAGCGTTTTTGCTTTGGGGTTTCGGGATATTTTTAAAAACGCCGCCAGAACAGTTTTGCTGACTGTAGTTGAGTGATTTGTATTTTATTTTTTTTTAGGCTACGTAGTTAGAATTAGGCTATCGAAGCCTATGTGCGACATACATATTGGACATTTATGAAAATACAGAACCATTAGCCTCCCTTATCAGTTCAAAACGGGATGCAAAATGTAATTGTCAAATGAGGCACGATTACGTATTTTAAGGGGCAGTTGACAACCCTATTCCAAGCTAACGTTGCTGCTGGCTAGCTGAAATCCTCCTCCTCATTTCTCATTTCTAGTTTTTTTGAAAAAGCTACGAATTGGCAGAACATTTTATATAGCAGTCTCTTCTTTTTCCTCCTTTTTCTTCTTCGCTTTACTTCCCTTTTACTTGGGGTCCGTCAAATGACACACAGCAGCGGAGAACTGCAACTGCACATTAAAAGGGCAATTTTATTGGAAAAGTAAAATATTTTTTCACGGTATCAAAATCACTGTTTATAAAACGATTTTTTTTTTTTACTCCGAAAAGAAATGTAATGCCACTGCGAATCAGATTTAATACGTTTTAATGCGATTTTAGGCATACATTTTTGCAAAATGCATTTAAGGACTTTTAATGCTTTTTAATGCAGAAACCCTGTAATATAAAAGGTTGAAGTGTGGCTGGCCTGCACCTAAACATTGGTGATCACCAAAGGAAAGCAGTTTATTTGCACTTCTGATGAACATGACTGTACAACTCCTGGTGGTAAAGGTGTTAACTATTGCATTTGAAATCTTAAATTCAGAGAAACATATATGCAGTGGTAATGTCCTTTCTGAGGACTGACAATTGGTTCTCATGGGATTAAAATCTGGGGAAATATCAGGCTACAAAACAAACGCGTGTTTCATTGTACTAAAAAAATCCTTTTAAATTACTCAATTGCTCTTCAAGCATTGGAAAAAGTTCCTCCTAAAGGATGTTTTGGTCGCACTCTGGATAACATGGTTATGTCAAAAGGTCAAAGTAATTGTAAATCTACTTTGTTGCTAACCCCTCAGATAAATGGTCTGAGGATGTTTACTTGTAAATACGACACAAATTCCATGCAAGATTTCACGTTTTCTTCTCTGGACAATACTTCTTTTCCAGCTTTTCCAGACAGGGCAAAAGGAGGCTCCCTTGAAGAACACCAGCATCCCAGTTCTTCGCAGTCCAATCATAGTATGGCCTCCACAAGTTGGAGACACATTCTGCCATTCCACTTTTTTCACACCCATCTTTTAATTGAATCCTATTTAGAAGACATTCCTGGTACTTGCTGAATTTTTTTAAGGCATCACTTATATTTTCTTGCCTGCGACTGAATCTTTCTGCTTTATGTTTTTTGATGACTTAAAACATGATTGATTTGGGTGCATTCTTTCAAGTGGCAATATCCTTGCCTGTTTGGATGCGAAGCAAGGATGACAGCCCACATTTCCTTGGAGGTAACCATGGTTGACAAAAGAATAATGATTTCAAGCATCATTACCTGTTAAAGCAACCATTCTGCTCTTCAAATTCAATCTACATGACAGAGTGATATCAGCTGCCCTCTCCTCGTTAATCTGTCCCCTGAACGATTGAGAAGATCACTGAAATTACACCAGCTGGTCATTTTGTGGCTAGGCCCAAACACAGTGCAATTTGGGGGATTTTGTGATAAAGTTAGAATTTTGTCAAGTTTTAGCTGATTACTCCTTTTATTAAAAACAACGAACTGAACAGAACCACTCCAATAGTTCAGATCCAGTAATAAAAACTAAGAATTACACATTCACTACACACAAGCATGGATTAAAGAACACAATACTAATGTTTCTGTTAAGCTCCTGGTAAAAGCTAACTAATGACAATAACCTCAGCTCAAGATATGTCCGTCCACACCAATGTCCCCACACCTATATGTGTGTGCGAGCATGCAGGTCTGAATAAGGTTTCCCCATGCAAGTGATTGATAGCTGGTGTAAGGAACCGTCAATCCGTCCTACAGGAATCGACACAGACATGAAAGAGGCAGGAGACGCCTTCAGACTACCTGATAATCTCCAACCCCTGATGTTCCAAAGAACAGGGGTGTGGAAAGACCCCGATGTGCTGGAAAGATAATACCATTATTGGTGAATACCACTTAAGTTGTTAGTTAGAAGGGTTTAGAGGATGGATACCCGACCGGAGCCTGACGTTACCCGATGGGCCGGGCCAGTTTTGGACAGATATTTAGAAAGGATGCTTGGGTTTGGGTCGGACTCTGTCACGTTAGAGGAGGGAGGACGAAAACCTCCACCGCCATTCAGGCTCCACAAGAGCATTAACAGTGTGTGATTTGTAACAAAAGCAGAGGGGTGGATATATATATTTTTTTATTCATAAAAATAATTACACGTTTGTTTATGCTGGCTGCAGGGCATCTTGCACATACACTTATCCTTTTAAAACTGAGAGAAAAATTTGAAAAACAAAATTATTGTTGACAAAAAATTTATATAAAATTAATTATATTAAGATGGGGGCTGGATTTCTAAAATAAATTATATTCATGTTCAGTTTTGTAGCCCAGCCCCCCTGCTCCTTTAAAGATAAGTATTCACTTTATTTATCCATTCATAGCAGGTGAGATTATTTTTTCCCCACAGCAACATCAGCAGCACCTTGTCCGCCCACTCAGACACATTACTCCGCATATTTTTCTTTTTGGGAAAAAAGTCCACCTCTGGACCAGAGGAGCCCAGCTGTCAGGTGCAAAAAGTATTTTCGGGTGTAAGAATCTGTACCCTTGGTTTATTAAACCATGCCCACCTGTGTCGGGCTCGAATCGAGCTCGAACATAAATATCTTAATGCCTGTCAGGCTTGGATTGGGTTCGGTTACTGCTCTGTCGGACATGGGCCGGGCTTTGACAGAAAAATGCAGCCCAAAATGCACTCCAGATGGGTTGGGCAGGGAATGCATGATGGAGCTTTGTTGCCTCCATGTTCTGGCCGGAGAAGTTTTTATTAAATAGTTAAATGCCTAAAGACTCAGTTTCATCTAATTTTTAGGATAATGGGATTTTTCAACCATGATGCTAACAGTGAAATAACAATCTCAATAAAAAAAGACAACAAGTAATAAGTAATGGTTTTAAGACAAAACTCTGACTGGAACACTAAAAGTGACCAAATAAAAACGTACTAAAAGACACACACACACAGAAAGATACAACTAAGGTAAATATCGAAACGTACAGACCCACTGAACATGACACGAACACTTGGTAAATACTACCAACACATTTGTAACAATTTCTGTTTGCAGAAAAAAAAGAGAATGCATCCTGCATTACCCTTCAGTCCTCTAAACTGTGGTCTTTTTGACACGTTGTCATTAATCCAGGCGATTGTTGAGGGCTCCATCTGTGTCTTCAGAAGTTTCTGAATTGTGTTAAATGGACTGGAGAAATCCAAAAACATGTGCCTGCTTTGTCTGAATGACAATGGGTTGGTTGAAGCAGGTGTATGATGGCATGTTCAACTCTGACTTCACGACAATAAGCAATCTTCAGTGGTTCCTAATGCATTCTAGTTTCCTTACTCAGGTGCACCAACAGGGGTTTCTCCAAGAACTCCATAATGTAGAATGTCAGGTCAACAGGTCTACAGTTATTGATGACTGATGAGGGAGATTTCTTTGATACTGGAACAAGGCAGGTTATCTTCCACAACACTGGAACCTTCTCCTGGGTCAGGTTAAGGCTGAAGAGGTGCTCTGCATAAGCCTTCAGGATTCCGTAGCTGACACACTCAGGGCCCTGTTGTGGAAGAATCCTGTCTGGTTCTTCTGTCAAGGAGTTTGTGCTGGAATAACAACTTGGTTATGATTTATGTTATGTCTTTATTCCCTTATGCTGTAACCAGAGTAGAACAAGTGTCAAGGATGATATCTGCCACTGGGAACTCTACCCCACCAAGTTTGGTTCTTGTATATGCATCTGTGACCCAGACTAGGTGGAAGAGTGCAAATACTTCAAGGGAGGATCTTCAACAGTTTTCTTTTTGTTTATTCATCTGTATAAAAGTCTGTTTTGATTTTGGTTGTGCAGGTCAGTTCATACAATGCTTGGTGTGTGCTGATGCTCCTTGTTAACTAACAAGACAAATTAAACACTTGGACTACCTAAAAAATCTTATTTTATTTAACAGAAACCATTATTGATTACATAATATGAGTCAGATTCCCTAATCAGTTAGCACTCATCTTTGAGCACGAAGCCTTGTTACGGTTCGGTCTCTTCAGCTGCCTCTTCATCTGACTTCTGTAGACAGACAGACAGGAGAGGGAGACAAAGGGAGCAGTAGCATCTCCTACTTGGTTGAAAAGAAAGATGTAGGAGCAGAATGCTCTGAGAAAAGTTTAGCTTTTAGCCCAAGCAGTTTCATCTCTGGTCCTAAAATGTTTGGCCTTTAGACATAACTTTGTATCAGTTGTTTATGGTGAACTCACAAGTTTAAACACAGTAACCATAACAGAACCACAACTTGTTTGAGTAAATGTGAGTCTACTTTCTGCTTTGACAGTATCAGGATATTACAGTATTAGGGTGCTCTCCGGGTAGTGCTCAGGTGGAGGTGGGGTTCCCCATCCCCCCTCCTCTGGGCGCTCTGTGTCAGTGCCCTGCCTGCTGCCGTGGAACTGCTGCTGTCGGCGCAGGCGGCTCTACGGCTGGTCTTACATGTTTTGGGAAGGTGTCTATGTGTGTGTTTGTGTGGATATGTGCCTGCGTGTGTCTCTGTGTGTTTGGGAAGGGGGAATAATTGTCATTTTGTTTTTACAATTGTGTGGAAGGGATGGGAATATGGGTTAAGTGGGGTCATTTTAATCTGTAAAGCACTTTGAGTTGCATTTTTTTGTATGAAAAGAGCTTTCTAAATAATCTTTTAAAAAGTAATACTTCAACAGGGAGTTTAGAGGTGTGCAGAATGAAAGTGCACCCTTTCCTTTAAATGTTATATTAATCTACAATCATTAAAAAAGATAACTATTTGCGACCACCGCTCTGTGTTTATATTTACGTGTTCCAGCCAACAGCTGTGTTCCATTGCTGGTTGCCGAATACTATTGTAAACAACTGCACGGAGCAACGAGGCATCTACTGTAGAAAATGGAGCACTTGGTAAGTTTAGCTGCTGTGTATAAGCCCCAGAGATTTAATTGTCTTTTTCAGAAGATTTTTTTCTTTCAACATCTAAAACCAGTTAGTTTAGGTGAAGCCTACAGCAGATGGACACAAATGAAAAAAACTTTCACGGCATCAAAGTATAAGGAAATGGCAAACTTTTTCATGGAGGAAGGCTTGCTAACGTTTAAAATTAGCTGTCGGCAAAAAAGTTTTGCAATACTTGTGTATATGACGTTGTTCCTAGATATGAGAGCAAGAACCTCCAAACCAAGTAAGCGAAAGAAAAGGAAGCGGTTTCCTCCTGCACTCCCCAGTATAGCAGGCTCGCTTTACTACTGCGGTGAGTGGCTTTTATAAAGACTTTTCTAGCTAGCTTTCTGTATTGACATAGGTCTCCGACCATACACCTCAGTCAAATATACACGCTGTGAAATCTGTCAGATGTTTATGCAAATTCTAAAGCACAATTTATTACTTTTATAGAGAACATCACCAAGAGGAGTGGAGGATACCACTCAGCTTACGAAATAAGATGCAGACGCTACAGGTAAAAAACATATTGTTGCCTTTGACCCATATTTTGTTATAATTATTTTTTGTTTAGTATTTTAAACGTATTAGTTCAAAATAGTCCTTACCCTGTAAGATTCGTTGCTGGACATGATGCTGGTTGGTTACGGCAGCAAAACTGGCATCCAGACGGTTCAAAAATAAGTTTTGTTATTGCAACTACAACCTCAACACACTAGATGTCGCTTTGGGGCCCATGTTGGTCCCCCTGTTACCAGTTGACAACTGTAGCCATATGACAGTTTATTGGATGGTATAAGAGAGGAATAGGCCAACAAAGGCTCAGGATAAAGTGTTATCTTTGCCAAACAGACGATTTAAGAAAACTATCTAAAAATATTTTTTGTTGTAGACCTCCCTAAAGTGGCCCAAAAGAGTGTTATGGTAATATTCCTACATAAGTAAGGTTTAATAAGTTACATCATTGGTATGTGAGTCTAGGAAAATAAGTAATGGTAGAGAAAACCAAAGACTTATTTTTATGTTGTTTTGATAGCAACATATCAGATTGCTTAAATACACAACATTCGGATCTTGGGAGATCACCATCACTCTATCAAAGTGACATGCTCCAGTCTTGCAGGAAGAAGACACTAAGGCGGGAGGAAACTACTGGTAGTAGTTTCAATTCTGTTTTTTAAATCCTCCAATTTATTAAGGATTTAAAACTGTTTCAACCAACCTCATGTCCAGTTTCCTTTTATTTCGGCTGCACGATGGTAAGTTCGGTAGCGGATCAAGGCTCTTTTTCCAGCTCTTTTTGCCCAAGATCATAGATGGTCCTGCTTTTGGTCCTACATTCAGAACACGACTAGTGAGCTGCACAGAGCGGAGGGTACTGTAAAAGGGAAGTCCAGAGGTGTGTATACAGTTTTGGCTTGATAGATATGGCTGAATTTAGGTGAGATTTACTTGCAAGAGGTGGAGTCGATGCCAAGAAGAGAGAAAGAAGTCCAGAATGTCTGTGAGAGTTTCCCATAAAGGACCAGGGAGTACAGGACTGGATGAACCAGAGGCAGAGGACAGAGAGCAGAGCTGGAGTGTAGAGAGGGAGGAGAAAGAAGCTTGAATAGTGCCAGATGTGGAACTGAGACCAACTGAGACCTTACAGAGAAGCTGGAGGACAGATAACAAGGAAGATTCTTCTGTCGGAACCTCGGAAGGAATACAGGTAAGTTTGCATGAGGAAATATTTCAACCAGAAATTACTCAGGAGAACACTGAGACCAACACTCGAGTGTTGAAGTTCTGACAGCCAGCCACCTTTTATCCAGCCAGTGAAAAAGCTCAATGAGCTGGAGGTATCTGGAGCTCCACCCAGAGCTGTGATGGACTGGTCCTCTTCTCAGGCAAACCAACTGGAGGAGATCAGCAGAAAGGTGGAGAAAAAGGAAATGTAAAACAAACAGCCCAAACTCTTAACAAGTATATTCAGAGCTATGGCACTTTTCTCTTAACATGTCGCTGATATCTGATGTATACTTCCAGAAAATGTTAAAAAAAAAATCTTCCTTGCTCTGTATTCCTCCTTAGTATTTACATTTACATGGAGTTTTTATGCTGCCCAACACACCCCGCCAAACACACACACACAATCTGCCACCAATGTTCACCACAGTTTATCCTTTGCGTACAAATATACAGGACATTGTTGAGTTCATGATACCATCAATAAAATGCATCTCCCAAACACCAGCAGCCCCACATAAGGACACTGCCACCACCATGTTTCACTGTGGGCACCATGCATTTTTTTTTTAAATCCTCACCTTTATGAGACGATACCATTAGGGAGTTTTGGAACCATTAGTTTCAAAAACAGTGATCTTTGTCTCATCACTCCAGAGTCCCAGTAGTCTTCATCTTTTTCAGCATGGGCCCTAGCAAATTCTAGGCGTCATATTTTTGTGCATGGGCTTTAGAAGAGGCTTTCTTCATGGACGATACCCATGCATACCATTCCTCTGCAGTGTGCGTCGTATGGTATCATGGGAAACGGTCGCTCCAGTCTGGCTTTCTACTGCTTTAGCTAACTGCAGTGAACTTGCATGGCGATTTTCTTCTACCCTTCCTATCAAAAAAACGCTCCAGTTGAGACGTTAACTTCCGTGAACAGTCTGGGTGTCTCTGTTAGATCGTTGCACTTCCATCTTTATTAAGTTTTTTGATCACCTTTGCTACAGTATGTTGACTGATATGCAATCTTCTTATAGCCCTCACATTTTTTGTGTAAAGAAATGATTTCTTTTCTCAGATTTTATGACATTTATCTTCCTTGGGAAGCCATTACTGACAGCATGAAATGGTAAGGGCTTTTATTTGTTAAGTACTTCCCTTTTATAGTCACCTGTCTGCTGGACACCTCTTAAATGAATCACTAGACTCACCTGTGGTTGAATGCCTGTTAATTAGATTTTTCTTTTTTTGTCTTAAGTGTGTCTTATCTCCTCAGACTATATTTTGCGGTGTACTCATTTTTGCAACATGGGCTTGAATGAATTTGTTAGGAAAATCAGTTTTATGTGTGTGCAAATTAAGATATATTGGATGCAATCAATTGCCCACGTTTGTGGGTTATGTAGTATAGTATCTCATAGAAAATGTTGATTCTGAAAGGAAACTAAAGGTTTGCTGAAAAATGTAGTAGGGTATACTAATTTATGCTGAGCAGTGTAGGCTAATTGGTCCTGTGTTAAACAATGAAAACCCACACATTTTAATATATTTATGAATTCCTCCACATGCCATGGACAGGATGTAATAAGTGGACCTGTCTGGGCAAAAGAGGACAGTTAGGCACTAAAAACTACCTGCAATTTTTGGCTTTTTAGGTTTGTCTCCAAGATGAACGGGGATAACTTCTTTTTGTATCTTATCTTTCTTCTGTCTGTGAAAAATCTTAAGGGGACTGGACAAAGTTGATGCAAACCTCATCATTTCTCCCTTCCTCTATGTTTTTTCTGCAGAAATAATTTCCTTTTTTAACTTTTCAATGTAGCAATGTGATTTGGATTGACAGGGCCTTTCAGCTTAGAGTAGCATTGCCAGGCCAGCTATTCGAAAAATCAATACCTGGCAGCTGGATAATCACCATGCTACAAGCTGCAGCCTAAATAAAGGAGAGATGGTGTATTTTTTTCACTGCAGCCTCCTGTCTAGGTTCTCTTCCAGTGTGTTGACTTTAACAGAGGCTATTGATGCCTCTAACAGATACTGCAGAAATAAGATGCATTTAAGTTGAGAACCAGGCATTCGGAAGAAAATACACTGATACTAAAGCACTAGGACAGGCTTCTACACTCTTAAAAAATTATGCTGGCTCAACTTTTAAAAAAATGGTGTAACATATTGCATTGATCTTTTCAAGTAATTCCAACTAAGCGATTATTGAGTAATTCACATGAAACTGTTATAGCTGGACTAACTAAATTATTTTAGTACCACTAACATGACTTGTTTTGTCCCCAACCACCTTAATTATGCTGAACCGAATACATTTTTATATCAAAGTGTTAGTTTTAATAATTGATCAAATTACTCTATTTAAGATGATATACTTTATTTTACTTTCCTTCTAGTTAACAAAGTCCATGCAAAATGTTAAGTCAATTTTATCGACATAGTTCGCTTAAATCAGAATAAATTAGAAATGTATGTATTGTAACCAACTCATATCAATAACATTTTTTCCAAACTGTTGTTGGGAAATGCGGCTTTCACCTGGATGTTGCGACCAGTTTTTCAGTTTCTGGAAAACAAGAAAGAAGAAAAAATACAGTTAAAACCAGCTTATACTAGAAAGATATCTGGGTGAGTAAACAAGCATATGTTATGCCAGAAATATGGGTTAGGTTTTAAGAAACATGAATAAATAAAGCCTGTGAATATTCTCATTCATCCAGGTCATGGTTATCTCAAGGAAATTTCAATCAAACGCAACTGGACTTGGTAATTTGTCTTGGAAGACGTTTCACCTCTTATCCAAGAGGCTTCATCAGTTCATGCTCGCCGCTGACCAGGCTGGGACTGGTCCAACTAACTGGTGTGGAGACTCAGCTATTTAACCTCTTGAACAAGAATCATTATGTCATTGGATCCTTTGTGCTCCATGTCTTAACGACGGTCGTTGGCGTGCCGCCTATTGGTGGAGGTTAGGTTTCGGCTTCATTAGTGCCCTATTGTGTTATAACGACAGTCGTTGGAGTCACAGTTGTTTCTGTTATTAGAGGCTAATTTGTTTGAGTCTTCTAGGGAGGGATGAAAGTGCAGCATTGTAAATTGGAGATAGGTGATGTCTCAGGCCTCCTCCTCTGTTTAGCGATGGTTTCTCTACTTTTACATAGATGGCTTCTTTTACTCCTCTTTCAAACCATCTGTCCTCTCTGTCTAATATCTGGACATTGCTGTCCTCAAAGGAGTGAGCTTTCTCCTTGAGATGTAAATGAACAGCAGAGTCCATGCCTGAGGAGTTAGCTCTCCTGTGTTGGGCCATGCGTTTGTACAGTGGTTTTTTGGTTTCACCAATGTAGAGGTCCTTGCATTCTTCATGGCATTGGATTGCATACACCAGGTTGCTAATGAATAAATAAACCAAAAATAATTGGTCTCACGTCTGAATTGTGCCAAATCTGATCTTCTTGACAAGCTATGTGTAGCCCGGGAAATTAGTTACCTCACAGAACACAATAACTGGGGTTCTTTGGCAGCAATTTATTCATCAATGGCAACTTTTAACAGCCAACCAAGTTGCATCAAGTTCTGCTCTTCATCAGTCATGGCAGGTATTAATGGCAACAAAGTAATTTTTATCCTAGAATGAACTGGAACGTGGCTTGATAAAGAAAAAAAAATGATAATAAAAAAAACACAAAAATACGGCAGTGGGCTCTGGAAGTTAACAGAAAAATATACATAAAAAAAGTTCAGTTAATTACAATAAATCCAGAACCCAAAAACCGACAGAAATGTTAAATGGATAACATTGCATACACTTACATGACACAGCAGTCTTCTTTTAACACGTCAGATACTGGAAGTTACACACAAACCGTTTCTTGCTATTCATGAGAGGACATGGCCGTTTTCACACCACATGCAGGCACTGTGTAATCCATTTAACAAGACGCCATCTCATTAAAATACATACAGAAAACATCTTAAATGTAACTTCAGATGCATATTCTAACATTAGCTGTGTATATTTACCTTCCTCTCTGGACATAAGTGTCTTTTACTACAAAAACAGTTTTCCCGATTAGCATCCACATACATCTACAGCTGAGTTCAACGTAAAACAGGAAGAGGAACCAAAAAGCTCCATGGCTGCCTATTATAGCTAGGTTAATTAGAAACAAATGCCTGTTCAAAGGAAACAGATCATATTTATCTAGACTTAACAATCAGTCTGACGAAAAAGTCTTTTTTTTTATTTTTGTCACACATGAATGTTTTAGATCTTCAAATAAATGTCAGTATTAGACAAAAAAAATAAGTTAGTTAAATTTCAAAATAAGTTTCCAAATGATTTCGTCATCAAATAAAAAATGTTGTCCCAAGTTACCTGCACTAATTGGAAAGTATGTCTTTCCTCTTTTCAGATGAGTTAACAGCATTCAACCAAATTTGTTGGGTTGAATTTCACAAGCACTCATTATTGAAGCCACAGCTGTCGAAAAAAATAATTTGCCTAAATAGAACATGTTTACCATAAAAAAACAATAACCCTAAAAAAGCAGTACAACATGCCCTGATCTAAGGTAACTGACGAATGGAAAACAAAGTAATTGACACCAGTATACAGAGGACTACAAAGCCATTTCTGAATTTCTTTTTTGGGACTTTTAAGCCTTGTTTCCACTGAGTAGAACCCCATAATTCTCCAGTACTAGGTGCAGTTTGCAAACAAGTACGTTCCCAAGATGCAAGCATGTTGCTTGTGTCATGGCAAGGTTAAAAAGTAAGTATATTCTTAGCCTTACATTTGGTGGAACCAGAGCCAACAGTGCCAAGGCAGGAACGCACTTATTTTTTGTAAATTTAGACACCACTTCATATTTAAAGAAGAAAGGGATGAGTGAAATGTGTCCGTCCAATGCAATCTAGGTCCAGCTGCTCTCAGCATTGAAAGTCTCCACCCTCAACGGCTACTTTTTATTTTAACTTAAATAAACACTCCCTAACTTTGCAGATATGTGCCCTCTGTCTCCCTCTCATGACGTGAGACGTGATCTCACTGTCATAAAAACCAATATGGACACATATGAACAAGTGTACTGACGGTTTTACAAGCTAAAACAACAAAACATCAAACTAACGGTGTGTCAGTTGATACACCATCAAACAGCGGAGGAAAGCAGACATAACACTGCAAACTTCCTTACCTCTAATCCCACAGCTCTCTGTCAAATCCCACCTTCTCTATTTTTGTGTCTAAATCTTGAGAATCTATCTGCATTTTTCTCCAAATCAAACCGAAAAAGCTGAAAGATGGAAATGGTCAACAGGTCTCTGAATGCAATTGATGAAATATGGAGTTAACTTGTTGACTTAGGTTCGGGAGCAGGGACCACGTTTCAGATCCACTTCGTACCACTTCGTAATTAGTCTTAATCAACTCTTCCGGTACCCCGCACCTGTCCTACATCTCTAATCACATCACGATACACTTATAAGCTCTGCCCGCTCTTCATCCCTCGTTTGGCTCGATTGTTTCGCCCCTCCCTTCCCCTCCCTCTAGGTTCCGGGTACCTGCTGACCCGTCGCCGCTCTTTGCAGGGTCTTGCCGACCCGTCGCCGCTCTTTGCAGGGTCTTGCCGACCCGTTCCCTCTCTTTCGGGTAACTGCCGACCCGTTCCCTCTCTTTCGGGTAACTGCCGACCCGTTCCCTCTTTTTCGGGTAACTGCCGACCCGTTCCCTCTCTTTCGGGTAACTGCCGACCCGTTCCCTCTCTTTCGGGTAACTGCCGACCCGTTCCCTCTCTTTCGGGTAACTGCCGACCCGTTCCCTCTCTTTCGGGTAACTGCCGACCCGTTCCCTCTCTTCCGGGTAACTGCCGACCCGTTCCCTCTCTTCCGGGTAACTGCCGACCCGTTCCCTCTCTTCCGGGTAACTGCCGACCCGTTCCCTCTCTTCCGGGTAACTGCCGACCCGTTCCCTCTCTTCCGGGTAACCGCCGACCCGTTCCATCTCTCCTGGGTAACTGCCGACCCGTTCCATCTCTCCTGGGTAACTGCCGACCCGTTCCATCTCTCCTGGGTAACTGCCGACCCGTTTCATCTCTCCTGGGTAACTGCCGACCCGCTCCTTCTCTCCTGGGTAACTGCCGACCCGCCCCTTCTACCCTTCCCCCCTTTTTCTCAGCAGCGTCCATCGGACACAGCCTCCACATTCTGTGCCCCTGTTCACTCCTCTACTAACTCTTCCAATCTCTCGTTTAGGTCCCGAGCCGTTCCCGCAGATGTTCCGTCGTGGGCTCGGACTGTTGGAGAACAAGCTCCATCCGGTCCGGCGTCCTGCTCAACTACAACGCCCCCTGCTTTCTGTCTCCTCAGACCCCCAGACGGTCGTGGCGGACGACCGCTTGTTCTGAGCCAGGTTCTGCCAGAGGTTTCTTCCCGCTAAAGGGGAGTTTTTCCTCTCCACAGTCGCTACATGCTTGCTCAGTACAAGGGATTGCTGAGGAACTGCTCAACCCCGCGTTGACGACTCGGTAATCTGCTGGGATTCCTTACTCAGACAAACTTTTATCTGATTGGATTGCAACGACCTCTCATAAAGGGCCTCGAGATGACTTTCTCTGTGCCTTGCACATTGTATAGGCTTTTGTCTGAGGGGGTTCTGAGCAGGCTCGGAAAGATGATTTCTCGAAGACTGCACCCCCACACTGAGTCTTCCCCTGGGTCTCCGATGTCCCTCCTCAGACTGTTCAATTCTCCATGCCTTCAATAAACTGTTAAAATTCTCAATCTGTGGCGTGGTCCTTGCTAGTGAACTACTCAATTTTATGAAGCACCGGAAAAGGGCAACCAAGTTGTCCCCCTCAGGCATCCTGCAGGCTATGTGCTCGATGCTTGCAAAACATTTCAGCCTGTGTCTATCCATACTGTCTCAGGAAGACGTGGAAGATATCTGGTTTGGATTTATGGTGATCAAGTTTCTGCTGATTGGAATGGGCATTTACTGGATCTACAGCAGAATGGAGCAATTACTACTTTATACCAGGAGATGGCGGACACCTGTAACTTTAATCTAAGACACATTTTTAGGTGTGCTACCATGGAAACTTTTGGAGTAGCTTTTTAGTCAGTGCTGCCAGCGAAAGGACCCGAGGTGCAGCGGCTGCGGTCACAGCATAGACAGAGCGAGTTTTAGAAAGATAAAA